>RJWH01001431.1:0-377809 GCA_004363575.1 Solenodon paradoxus
GAGAGAGAGAGAACACACACACATAAGCAAGCTGGTTATAAAACAGTTCTAGAGAAATGTCAAGAATTAAAGGACCAATATCAAACTTCTGACTACATGTATAGAATTATTTTTAAAAAATCTCTCTAGATATTTGATTCCAGAATCTGTAGCTGGACTGAGCATAATAGATCACCAAGCTTAATTAGCATTTGGTTTGGGGATCTGAGGAATGAAGATAGAGAAATTCTTTAGTTTCCCTAGTGCTTTTATTCGATTGTTTCTCGTGTTCTGGCCATATGATTTCTGTTATTTCTGATAGTTCCATTACTAATTCCATTGAAAGAAGTTTTCTCAAATTATAAGATTGGGCCTGACACTCTGATTTTGGATTTGCTCTTATAAAGGAAAATTTTACTTAATGTTAAATTTAAAATGTTAAGTGCAGATTAATTTGTCATGAGGTCAAAGTCTCATTTGTTTTTTTGAATCTGCTGTTGTATACATTAAGATTTAAATATTTTATGAAGGTTTTTATTAACATCAGAAAATCTGAAATAAATACATAACTGTCAGATGGTACAGGGTTCTTAGGTTGTAATGGATAGTATGCTTGTTTTTGTAAAAATTCATGTTTATCTCCTATTTAATAGTGAAGTTTTAATGACAGTATTGAATAAAAATACAGAAATTTAATACAACAGCTTTGTTGAGTTTCTTGATAACACTCATTTCAGAAATGACATTTTCTAATTGAACTGTGATATAGATGTCTGAAAATGTACATATCATAAATGTGTAGCTGACATATTTCTAAGAACTAAAAATACTCAATATAACTAGAGCTCAAAGAAAAAAGAACAGTATCAAACAACACTAGTTCCTATTCCATATATACTTTTCCAAATTTACTCTATCCTAATATCTAATAAGAATTAGATTTTGAACTACTTTTTGTTGTGAATATAATATATACATATATACTAACATGTATATATACTTTCATACATACAAAGCATATATTTGGATATATACTTTATAATGTCATATATTATAATTTATAGGATATTTGTAATGTATTCTCGAGTCTTATATATTTTCTCTCACCATTACATTTTGGAATTCCCAAATAATACAAAAAAAGTTTCCAGTTAATCTGTTCTTATTATTGTATAGGATTTCATTTGGTGACTATGCCACGACTCATTTCTTGTGATAAACAATTGAGTCATTTCAGACCTAGAGTTGTCATGAATAGTTATAATATTAACAGTTTAGTGAACATTTTTTGGAAAATCTATGTATGCATTTCAGTTGGATGGAGTAGCATTCTGGACCATCGGCTATGCATATTTTCTATTTTAGTTGAAGCTGCCAAGTAAGTAGTGCATGAGAAAATTTTGAGGTTTTCCATATCCTTGCTAACAAATATTTTTTTCTGTTACTAACCATATAGTCATTCTGGAGTCTGTGTAAATGATATCTAGAGTTTTAACACTTATTTCTCTAATAATCCCAAAATTACTCTGGAATATTGCTAAACTGTACAACATTTTATATGTTTATTGAATAGCTGCATATAGTCTTTTATTTTTCTCAAGTACTTTATTTATTTGTCTTGTTTTGTTTTTCTGTGTGACCTTTTATTTTCATTTCAAGCTATTTATTTATTTTTTGATGAGTTCTTTGTTGAATAAATGTGACAGTGTCTTCTCCCACTCTCTGGTATTTCCCTTTATTTTTAATGTTCTCATTTAATAAGCAGAAGTAACTTTAATACAGCTAAATTTATCAGTTTATTTTTTGTCATATTGGTGTTTTTATAGTCCGTTAAAGTAATCTTTATCCTACTTCAGGGTTACAACCAGTGTACTGTCTTTCTTTAGATGTTTCACTGCTTACCTTCCACATTTGAATCTGAAAAACATTTAGAATTTATTATTATATGTATAGTATGAGGTAGATGGACAAGACACTTTTGCATCCCTCATATGGGTATTCAAAATCATTCAACTGCTATTTATTAAAGACACCAACTATGCCCCACTGTGCTACAATGATTTCTTTTGACGAATTTTCAGAGGAATAGTCAAAGGAATGAAATGTTCAAGGCACATGTCATTATCTTTCTCATTGATACTAAAACTTGTCTTTGGTTTGTCCTAAATTTTAGATTGCAAATGAAAAAATCTTGATTAGTAATGTGTCTTAATATTTCAAGGATGCAGTGTTAAAGGCTTGCTGGATTACTTACCTTTTAGAAGGCAAACATCTTTTCTTTTTCAGACCTAGGTAGTTTATTTCCTTATTGCTGATCTTCCATTTAAAGAAATAACCTTAATTTTCCTTTGCATCTCAGAACAACTGCCTGTTTATCTAAAAAAGAACAAGATATACATTACACACACACACACACACTCACACACACACACATATATATCAACACGTGTGCATGTGTGTGTCTATCAGCATCTGGCCCTTTAAAATATATATTTAAAATGGCATCAAAATTACATTTTAATGGGAAAAAACCATAAAAAAATAAAAAAGTTTCTTATTTCTCCTGCCCTCAAATGTCACCCACCTTTATGGGGACTATAGGTTATCCATATATTTTATATATTATTATATCATATATTTATATATACATACATACACAAGCATACATATTTATTTTTTAACAGTCTTGGACAAAACTGAACTGGTAGCTTTAGGTCATTAACTACTTCAGATACATTTCTTTCATAAAAGACCACATTCTTTTAATGACAAACTATTTTGAGAAAAATTCTAATGCTTTATATAAGTATAAAATATTCTGTTCCTATGTTAGATTAAAAATATTTCCTTAAGTATATTCAACAAATGTATATTGACTAAAATTTATACTCCAAACATGACAAAATTTTATATTTATAATTATAGATGTATGTATATTCACACATCAGCACATATAAAAGACACTTTTTATTCAAGGAGCTTATAATCAATGTGTCTGCACATATTTTTTTATTGACGTATTCTTAGAATCATTTTTAATGTTTAAAAAACATTTTTTAAAATCTAAATTCTCAAAGAAGTTTGGCTTTTAAAATAGTTCTCTTTACATGTTTACTCTAAATTAGTATATATGTGACTTTTGATGTCAATTCTTGAGGTTAAACTTCAAGGTTAGATCTGCAGCTGTGTTAATAAAACACTTTATATATTTTATACTGGATTGTTATAGTTTAATTTCATCTCAAGGAAACTAGCATAAAATTTAAATTTAATTTTAATATTATTCTAGTATATGTCCTAAAATTTAAACTCAAAAGGTGTAAAGTAAACCTTAAGACAATGCATTTGGCACAGAGACATTGTAATAAAAGACTACAACAGTTGATATCATTAGAGGGAAGTCAAAATACCCAGAGTGAAATAAGATGCATCAACTTAGGTCACACCTGTTCGTTGTGCTGAAAATTCACAAAGGGAATATAAAGTGTAGGGAGAAGACTGATGGACAGCAGCCTTGACTTAGACCTGATAAAGAGTAGAAATAAAGACCTTAAGATTCTACAGGCGCAAAGTCAATAGCTTTAGCTTTTAATCTTGGAAAGAAGACACGAAATAAGAACAAAATTTCAGAGTAAGAACTGTAATTTTATCTCAGAGGAAGAGAACTATTTCACCAGTAGGATAGCAGAGATCCAGGTCTGTAAGTCAGCAGAACAGGAAGATGTTTGTCAATGTAGTCATGTAAGTAATATTTTATGGAGTTAATTTCACAAATGCTAAGATTGATCAGCTGTGCAAAACACATTTGTATCACTCTTGGGATTGCTAGTAGTGGCTTCTAATTTAAAACACAGTTACACAGGGAACTATAAAAAAGACATAAATATTTAAAAGCATTTATGTAACAGTTCTCATTGCTAACTTGACATATCAGACAATGAGCAAATGTCTTCTTGGTAGAGCTAGTTATCTGGCTAACAAATTCTATTCAGTCTCAAGTAACAATCTTAACCCTACTAGAGTCCCCTAGGGTCACCAAGACATGCTGGCTTTTATTAAGTGGGGAAAACAGAGAAACTACGGGTTTCCAGAGATTTTAGCTCATAGCATAAGAAAACTGAATCCCTGTTGTTAGATAACTGTTTTTTGTGCCATTCTCTACAATCTAGAGATTAAGGTCTGTCCTGGGAATTGTTGAGCCCCGTTGTAATGGAAGATCTAAACAGGATATAAAAGCTGTGTTTCCTAGGAGTCTTTTGGTTTAAAAATTGCAAAGACGTGGAAATATTTTTTCTATCACAATATCCCAAGTTTTAAATTGCTAATAGAGACTCCTAGGTTTTACAATTTTCCACTTACAAATAAGATGCATATGAAACATATTGTTAGGGTAGCAACAGAAGTGAGGTCAATCAGATAGTCATATGTCTTTCAGGAATAGTTAGGGGAAGGAATATGCTAATGTTCTGACAGTAATGTCATTTTGAATTTTTTTTAATTTGCAAAATAACTACATGCAAAAATGACATGCAAAGCACAACAAAGATGATTAATTATAATTTTAGCAAAGAAGTAGAATGGCAAAATGTTTCCCTGTTTATTGCTTACAGGATTTTATATTTTAATCCTTATAGAATTGAATATGGTGAATTATAACCCACTTTCTTTGTGATTACATGATGTGCGAATATAACATCATCTAGAGATGTTCAGAAAAGCTTCCAAGAATTTTAGTTGAATTCACTCAATTCAAATTTTTGATATTTTCTCATATTACTCAGAGAAACAAAGTGTCATATAAACACAGACTTGGAAGTAAAAAAAAAAAAACTATTTGTTAGGATCTTGATGGTTTTCTGCAAAGAAAGGTATCTTTCATACATGTGAGTTCTCTGTAAGCTACTTCATTCTGTAGGAAATTTCAGGGTTATGGAGCAGTTTCTAGAATGGTCAACACTAGTTATCATTTAACATAATTACATATTTTTCCTTATAATGAGATATTTTAAGATCCCTACTTAGAAACTTTCAAATATAAATAAGTTTTTTTTTTTTTTTAACTATAGTCACCATGTTGTAGAGTAAATCTCCAGATCTTTTCCTTAGCATTGATGGTTTTGTACCTTTTGGTACAACTGTTTTGTTTGGCAACTGTTGTGTTTCTATGAATTTAGCTTTCAGATTCCCTATGTAAGTGACATCATACATCAGTGTCTGTCTCTGACATATTTCACTTAGCATAATGCTTTCGAGCTCAAAGTTCACCCATGTTGTCACAAATGGCAGAATTTTTCATTTTGTATGACATAATAAAGTATTTTATTTATACCATATTTTCCTTATCCATCATCTATCCATGGACACTTAGGTTGTTTTAGTATCTTGGCTACTGTAAATAATTCTATATAACAGAGGAGCATAAATCCTATATATCCAGAAGTGGGATGACTGGATCATATAATACTTCTATTTTTAATTTTTTGAAGATTTTTCATACTGTTTTTCATATTGGCTGCACCAATTTACATTCCCACAAACAGTGCACAAGGACTCCCTTTTACTACATACTCTCAGCAGTTATCTCTTGTCATTTTGATGAAAGCCATCTTCGTAAGTGTGACATAATTGTGGTTTTTGACTTGCATTTTCCTGTTGATTAGTTGAGTACTCTTTCATTTGCTTGACAGACATTTGTATGTCATCTTTGAAAAAAAATTCTATTCATCTCTGCCAATTTTTTTCAATCAGATTGTTTCTTTTATTGCTATTGCAGTGTACAAGTTCACTGTATATTTTGTATATTAGCCCCTTATCAGGTATATGATTCACACATATTTCTCCCATTTCATAGGATGCCTTCATTTTGTTGATTTATTTGTTGTATGTAGAAGCTTTCTGTTTGATACAGTCCCGTTTATTTGCCGTTTTCTTTTATTTACTCTGCTGTCATATACAAAGTCATCACTGCCAAGATTGTTATCCAAGAGCTTTTTATCTACTTTTTTCTGAGTTTCATGATTGCAGTTCTTAGTTTAATCCTTTAACTAATTCTGAGTTTATTTTGGGTATGACAGGGATCTAGTATCATTCTTTTCCATGTGGCTGTTCAGCCTTTCCAACATAATTTATTGATGAAACTATGCTTTCTTCAGTATATTTTTGGTCCCTTTGTTGAAAATGAGTTGGTCACATATGTGTTCCATTGTTCCATTGTTTCTGTGTCTTTTTATGCCAATATCATACTATTTTGATTAGTTTAAATGTAATGAAAGTTTGAAATCAGGATTTATGATGACTCCAGCTTTGCTCTTTCTGACATTACATTGGTTATTTATTGTATTGTGTGGTTCAATAAAAGTTTTAAGATTGGTTTTCTATTTCTATGAAAAATGCCTTGGAATTTTGAGATTGCCTTCAATCTATAGCTTACTCTAAGTGTAGTATTGTGATTTTGACAATATTTAATTCATGGATTAATATCTAATCCATGAATATAGGATCTTTCTATTTATTTATGTCATCTTCAATTTCTTTAATTATCTTATAATTTTCAGTGAACAGATCTTTCACCTCACTGGTAAGTTTATTTCTAGATATTTTCCCTTTTTGATGCAATTACAAAAGATACCTTTAATTTTTTTTCTCTGATAATTTGTTACTGCATAGAAATTAAGTTAATTTTTGTATGTTGATTTTGCATCCTGCAACTATACTGAATTTGTTTATACATACTCAAGTTTTTTGTAGGGAATCTTTAGTATTTTCTATATATAATGTGCTATCTGCAATTTAAAACAATTTAACTTCTTCCTTTCCAAATTGGATGTGCTCTGTTTCTTTTTATTCCTGATTACTCTGACTAGGACTTCTGGTAATCTGTTAAGTGAAAATAGTAAGAATGGCATCCTGTCTTGTTAATGTTTTTATTTTTTCTTAATTCAGCTCTGTTTCTTTTTATTCCTGATTACTCTGACTAGGACTTCTGGTAATCTGTTGAGTGAAAATAGTAAGAATGGCATCCTGTTTTGTTAATGTTTTTATTTTTTCTTAATTCAGCTTTTCACCATTGATGGTGATGGTAATAGTGGTCTTAGAGTATACAAACTTATTTATGCTCAGTTATCTTACCTCTATACCCACTCTTTTGAGAGTTTTAACCATGAATGGATGTTAGATTTTTTTCAAATACTTTTTCTATATCTATTGAAAGGTTCATAATATTTTTATCCTTCACTTTGTTAATGTATCACACTGATGGATTCATGGATGTTGAACCATCTTGCATCCTTGTAAAAAATCTCACTTGCTCACAGTATATTATATTCTTCATGTGCTGTTAAAAATGGTTTGCTAATATTTTGTTGAGGATTTTCACATCTATAATCATAAGGTTTATTGACCTGTAATTTCTTTGTTGTGTGTTGTCCTTCCATGACTTTGATATCAGGTTAATGATTAAATGTTTGGATTTCCTATATTTTATAAGAATTTGAGAAGAATTAGTATTGCTTATTTAAATGTGTACTAGAATTCACTATTAAAAAGCCATCTGGTCCTGGATTTTTTTCAATGAGTGCTTTTTGAATACCCATTCAGACTGTTTGTTCATATTTTTTATTACTTAGTATTTTCTAATCTTTTCTTTTGCTTGATCTAGTCTACTGTTAACCCTGTGATTGAACTTTTTGGCTCATATTCTTCAGTTCTGTGAATTCTGTTTGATACACTTTTAGATTCTCTTTATTTTTGAAATCTCATTTTGTTTCAGGCATTGTTTTCCTGACCTAGAGGAACATCATTATGTCCATTATTTTGAGTCCTTTATAAGTAAATCACTTTTCTCCAATTCATTAAGGTCTGTTTCTGGAGTATTTCCTTGGTTTTGTTTGTTGGTTTGTTTGGTTGGAATATATTTTTATTTCTTCCTTTACCTTACATTTGTGTTGTTTTGTGCAGAAAATAAAAGTTATGCCTCCCAGGTTTGACAGGATGGCTTTGTATAAGAGATGATTCTTATTATTTAGCTTGGTCTAAACTCTTGGTTATCTCTCAAATGTTTGTAATTGTTCAAGTGGCCTTTTGTATACTTTAGAGTTCTGAATTTTTGTTCCAAGACCTGTCAGTGTCCTAGTGGGAAGGATATCAGTCAAGACCTAGATGTAGGCTGATGGGAAGCTGGACTGTCATGTTGCAGCTTTAAAAGTATACAAATGCCCAATAAATGTTCATTGGATTACTATATATGTAGAAAAAGAACCCTTCTCTATACTGGTGCCTATTTTAAAAATAATTATTATTTTGATTCAGAATCATTTGATCAGTGAATGAATCAAATATATTGGTATTTAAGTCATTGTTATTCTCACGTGTCTCCCAACAATATCTTTGAATTTCTACTAATCTCTTCCATTTATTTTTTCTTCTATGGTCCTTTTGTTGGCAAATAGTTTGCTCTTTGATTAATTTGTCTTTTTCATATTATCTTTACACATGTGTATAAAATAAGTATCCCCAAGAGAAAATAAAAGCTAACACTTTTTAAAATTAGTATTGTTGCTTAAAATTTCATTACTATTAGTGTATATATTTCACTATTTCATCCTGTGATATCCATAAAGTATTAAAATGTTATAGTAGAATATTCTGGATCTTCTTTAGATAAGAATAAAGATTGGAATATAAGATGTATAGCAATTAATTTAACAGTGATTTATTAATGCCTTAGTATTTGTAAGAAACTATTGCATACAAAGTCTTGGATTTTTCCCTTAAGCATCACTTTATTCCCCCTCTTTTTTTTCTATAATGTAATATAAAATAATTTTGATTGCATTTCTTTCCTTTCTTACTCCTTTGGTCTACAAATTTCTCTTACTAAATATAAAATACTTTGTTTATTACTTTCTAAACTGAGTCCTAGAAGGAACTTTGGCTTCTTTTCAGCTATCACGCATAAGGCAAAAGCAGAGCCTCCAATTCCTGTAAGAAAAGGGAAGCATATTCTATGTGCCTTTTGGTACATGACTGTTTATTTGGTGGGATCCTGTAGCATATCTGGGAAAGTGTTCAAAGTTTCCTGGATACTTGCCATATAATTCCAATTTTATTGTATGCTTAGAGTACTATGTAGAATAAGCCATTTTTCATTTTATTCCAGAGACTATATGTAGTTTCTAAACCATTAATTGCATTCAATTTTCACTTGGCCTGATTAATGTTCTACATTTACCACCATCTCAGGAGTAAATACAGACCTGCCGAGTCTGGCACATAATGATTTCTAAGGAATTATTTTGATCTATGTAATAATTATTCTGCTATATGTTATTGAATTTTGAACCTTCAGAGTTCTGAGCAGAGTGTTTTTAAATTAGTTTATCAGAATTGATTATAACTTAGTAATGAGAAAAACTCTGGCTATACAGCAATTCAATAATTTAAAGTGCAAAAATCATTTAAAGATTTTTGGCAAAAAGAAATATATTTACCCCATTTAAAATAAAAACTTATTATAAAAACTAAAATTCTATTAAAATCTTAGCATTACTTTCTAAAATTTTCATCATCTCAAATATATAAGGCTATAGTTATGTCATTAGAAGTTATGAATGACTTGTAGAATTGATGTCTTTGGTAAGAGTATCTGTGATTTACTCACTGTCCTTTATGTGAGTAATATTAGTTCTATATCTCCTGGAAATAAAAAACAAAAAATCAAACAGAAAAGTAAATGTCTTTTTTCCAGTACAAAGAGTTGAGTATATAAGGTGCTTTTTGTTTTTTAGATACTGAATTATAACTTTACTGGGTATATATTTTTAAGTACAGAGTATCTTTATTAAATTAGAAAACATTTTTAAGATCATTTTATTTCCTCCAGAATTATTTGACACAAATTACATGCCAGAAATGATGCTAGATGCTAGAAATATAATGACAAAAATCAACATGGTTTCAGCTTTCACTTTGTTTAAAGTCTGATGGGTAAGTCAGGCAGCAGAAAATAATTACAAACAATATGACCCATGCTATAAAGGAATTGTGCATGGATGTCACAGTAGATTTAATTTATCATGGAGGATTCTATGGTCTGAATGTTTGTGTTTTCCCCAAATTCATATGTCAAGACTTAATCCAAGACATATTTTGAGGTGGGAATTTTAGGAGGTGATTAGGTCATGAGTTTGGAGTCCTAACGAAAGGAGAGAGTCTTCTTATATAAGAGGCTGATGGGAAATTCTTTGCCCTTCTGACATGTAAGGACACAGCAAGAAGACAGGCTCTGACCAGACCACAAATCTGTTAGAGTCACGAACTGTACTTCCCAGCTTCTCTAACTGTGAGAAATAAGTGTTTATAAGTCAACCAGTTTATGGCATTTTTGTTATAGGAGTCTAAATGAACTAAGACAGAGGTCAAGGAAGATTTCTAGGAGGAAGCATCATTTACACTGAAATTCCATAAAATTCATAGGCTTTACTCCATAAAAAGGAAGAAAGAATTAAGGGCAGAGGCATTGCTGCAAAATGTATGAGAAGAGATCATGTTAGTGAAGATGAAACTGATATTTGTCCATTAGGGCATGTATAAAATGTAATTTTATATTTTTTAACCTAGTAATGTAACAAATAGGGAGGAATTAACTTTCAAAAAATAAAATTTAGAAAAACAGGTTATTTTATGGTTGTTATTGGGTCTCTATTACATTTTTGCTAAATAATAGGGGGAAAAGGTAAGGTACTTAATAATCATGTAAAACTTTACAGATGTTACTATAAGAGAATAAAATTTTATCTTTTTTAAACTAATGACAGGAACAAGTAACAAAAATCTGCTGTAAGCTACTCAAGTTGGTTGTAGTTTAGAAATAAGCTGAAGTGTCTTTTAAGGACCTCGCGAAGTTGTCAAAGGAGAAGTTTCAAACTGAACGTAGAAAATGAGGTGTCTCAGTTAGATTACACTGAAGTCACTAAGGCAACTGGGGAATGGATTGCATAATTTTTTTCCCTACTGTCTCAATAGTGTTATTTCCCTTCTCAAAACTTTAATGATCCTGTATGCGTCTGTTAAGATTCTCTGATATGTGCCTCTGCGTCAGTGTAATATTGTCTATTTGCCATCCTTATAAGCAATCTATGCCTAGTGAAATGAATTTGATGATGAGTGTAGAGGTGGACAGATGGGGGTCAGAATGGTGGGGAAGAGTAGAGGGTTTATGCCCTTTTATATTCACACCTATGAGTCTTGGGAAAATAATGCCTCCATGATTTAATATGCAATGATCACACCAAATATTTACACTAAAATGTAACATAAAATACAATCACTAGACTTGATAAACCCATTCTCTTATACAATAAGAACTCTCCAGGGATCTAGTGGCCTTTCCATTTATTTAAAATCTTATACAGAATATTGTTCCAAAAGTCAAAAAAAACTGAGTTTTCATGAGAAGGGTTTACTTTAACTAAAATTCCACAAAATAATCACTCCTATTGAAAATATGCTTCATAGAGTTTCCTTATTTGATAACTATTAACAACACGAATTTGAGTTTTTCTTTTCTTTGGTAATTTCTGGAATCTAAAAGTCAAATGAATGTCAAAAAAATTTACCCTGATGTTTGTACAGTTCAGTTCTCTTATCTTGCTCAATCTCAGTTTACTGGATATTCATTTTCATTACCATCTGATTTTCCTCATAGCTTTCTACTAAAACTGCTCTGATGGCTACCAATACTACTGGTAACCCAGGAAGGTTTAACTTCTTACTAAACATTACAGAGCTCACTATTAGACTTTCTTATCAATATGTATAGTTATGTAACCTGGGTGATCATTTCTTGCTCTTAGAAACATTTTTCTTCTATGTGAATCTCACAATATGGAGCCCGACGTCTGACTATTTTCTAATCTTTCTTTATTACTTAAGTTCTCTTTCATTCCACTATCCTTAAATGATCAGATTATACAGAAATTTTCAGTTGTATGTTCTGGTAATCTTATCTTTTCTAATAAATCATTTAATTTTCATATGCCAACAACTCTAATACCTTTTCCTTCCTATTTTTTAACTGAACTAGAGATCTGTATTTTCTAAAATACATTGGTTCAAAATTAATTTTCTTCTCAAACTCATCTCCTGCTTAGCTAATTATAACTTGTAAGCACAACAGTTTTTATAACTTAGAAATAATAGAGAATCTTTGATTACCCCTTTGGTAACTGTTCCTGCCCCTATCCAGGTAAGAACAAATACATCCTCAAGCAAACAAGAACTAAAGTTTATGGTACTTTTGTGTGCTTGAATAATAAAACTACTTGATTCCAAAATTTGGTCAAATGGCAAATCAAAATCAGGGTCTCAGGAATGATTAAGATATGATAAAGAATACCAAAATTTGACATAAGACAGAATAATAATTAAAATGAACTTTATATCCATAAAATATATCAATCTGGACAAAACATCAAATGCTAATATAATTTAAGAAAGGATAGAGAAAGGATTAGAAAGTGGTAGAAAATACAAATCTATTGTTTCCTATCTATTATTTTGTGTAAGTAACTTTTAGAGTTGATAAATTTAGAAATAGACGTTTACTTTTATGATTTACAGTATCAACTAGGTTATATAATATTCACTAAAAAATTAAGACCAGATGGTAAATCTATGAATTTCAAAGGGAAGAATACCACACTCAAAAGAGAAAATATAGACCATGTACCAAATATTAGACTAAAAATAATAAATGTTGACATCACAAAATAATCAAAACCATTTATGACAATAAACATAAATTAGAAAAATGACCTACTAAATAAAATGGTTCTTAGAATGGATAATAAAAGAAGCTCAGTTATGTTATATAACTAGATTTATCAGAAATAGTTTCAGAATGTCTGAGCAAGAGTTTTAAAATTTTTGGTAGACCTTGTTTATTTATATTTTAAAAAATCATTTAAAATTCTAAGAAAAAACTACACCTGTTCTTATTTTACTATCATTACTGCTTAAAACAGGATGAGACACCGAGAACCATATTTATTAAAGTCAGTAATAAAACATGAGACTAATATTATCACTGTATTTTGAGTTTGTTCTGGATATACAGACAAATGCAATTAGAGATGCAAATGAAAGCAATGTGTATATTTAAAAAGAATAAAACATTATTTTTTGTATGTTATGATTATATATATGAAAAACCAAAAAATTAAATCAATTAAAAACAGTCCAGCACAGTGACTGCTTAAAATTCAAATATATAAATATTATGTAAATACTGAAAAGTATTTTTATATATAATCAAATAAAATGGAAGAGAAAAAAGGAAAATATTCTATTTATACTAGCATAAAAAGATAGATATTTTACTTAAATGTTCTATTGCTGCCTAACAAAGTACCTTAAAATTTAGTAGCTTAACAACATCTTATGTATCTTACTGTGATTTTAGGTTTTATTACGTTGAGCTAGTAGTCTTGAAAGAGATCCGCTGAAATCAGTTCTTGTTAGGACTATAGTCATCTGAAGAAAGTATGTTAAGTTTCTGAAAGTTGAAATCATAGTGAATCACTTGAGATTGTATAAGGAAAGGTCTATCTTCTCTCATAGTAATTGCCCATCGGTTACATGTTTAGTTACCAGTGGGGGTGGGTGGGATTTGAACACAAAGTCTGATCACTTAACTACTGTTTTCTGAGAACTCATTACTCGTTCACCATATTCATTAACACATTTTGAGAAGAGGAAGAAAAGACCCAGATAGGCAACCTCTAAGAACAGCCAGATATAAATGAAGGAGCCTGGATACTTACACAATGGCTTGACTTTACATTATTTTGACACTGTCCTTTTTAGTTCCTAGACTGGTAAGACCAAGACAGAGTCATTTATACAGGCCTCTTAATTTTCTCATACCACAAATCAACTGCAAACAACTTGCTGATTGGGACATTTTCCCCTCTTCCTGGTTTTAGAGACAAAGGACTCTAGCTGTGTTAAGGATTTCTGCATTCTAACAGTGGCTAGAGGGCATATCTCCACAAGTCTCAATGAGATGGCACAGCTAGCCTTATGTAAACATTCATCCACCCCCATCAGGCTGACATCCAAACCATTTAAAATGGGACAGTACTGTTTACTTTTTCCTATTTCCTGACAGTCAATTCTATTTAATAAACCAGGGCCATCTGAACTGTAGGACAAAAGGGCCAACTGACTTGCCCTGAGCCCAGCCTGTTGAGGGGGTTCAGAAGCCCCACCCCTGATGTATTTGTCTCAAGGAAACGTGGTGAGCTTACCCACCCTCATACCACCATCATTTTAATTCCTTTAGGTGAAAAATAGAGAAATTCTTCCCTTTTATTAAAAACATGTCTGCTGTTCAGCAAACTCCAGAGAAGCAGAATCAAAAATATAAAGGGGCAGAATAGAGGTGCTTGATACTCACTTAATTTATGCCTCATCTTTTTCCCAATTTCTTCTTGTCTATTTCTGTAACTGCTGAGTAGAAAATTTTATTTCACACCATCTTAAAAATTTTTAGGTAAAATATAATTAAATTTTCTTCCAAAGACTAATTAAAATATGTAAATGTATCCATCAGGACTTGTGTGATGAATATCAGAAAATCCAACTCGAGTGGACATAAGCTAAAAGAAAGTTTAATTGAATATTAAAGGTGTGGTGCCAGATACAGATGTGACAAGATCTAAATGTTCATGCAACTGTTCTTTTCGCAACTCTGGCATCTGCTCTATAGCATGTGTGCTTGGTCCTTAAGCTCATTGGAATCCTAAGAGCTCCAAATTTACATTCTTTCAATCCTATACCCCACTCCCCCACCAAAAAAAAAATAGTTTCTCAACTGGAATTTAAATGTGAGACTTAAATTCTGATGTCTTAAAATATTTATTGTCTCAATACAATGAATGTGTTGTATACGAATAACTGACTTCCTTGACATCTTGATGGTAATAGTAGGGTACTAATTTTGGTACAATTAAGAAAGTAGTTACTGAAATTTCTGTGTTGTCATTCAGATGAGGAACCCCAGCTAAGAAAAACTGAGGGAATTGTAAAAATATTTACATCTAACTCTTAGTGGTTTGACTTATGCTAAGTAATGCTCTATGATTTAGTCATTGTGGTCTGGAGGTTGAAATACATAGATTGGCCAGGACTAATTCATGACAAATGCATAGACTGGCATAAACTATGCATAAAAGGCATAGATTGGTTGGCTAAAATAAAAGAAATTTATTTCATCTCAGTTCTGGTGACTGAAATCTGAATTCTGGGTATCAGCATAGTCAGGTTCTGGTCAGATCTTGTTTTCGGGCTTTCTGTATACACATGGCAGAGATCTCCCACCCAGACCCTCCTTTTTTTCTCAAAGAGAGGAAGGAAGAAAGGAAGAAAGGAGGGAGGGAAGGGAGAGAGAGGAAACGGAGAGAGGGAGAGAGGGAAGGGAGCCTGAATTGTGGGAAGGGAAGGAGGGGACGGAGAAGAGAAAGGAATGAGAGGGGAGGAGAGCAAGGAGAGGGGAAGAAGGAAGGATCTCTAAGTATTTTCTGGTATTTTTTTTTTTTTTTTTAAATTTTGGTTTTTCACCCTGACCCAGGGTCTCAGATCTTTACAAATTCAGCATGCCAGCATCTCAGTCTTGAACTACAAGGGTATGATGCCCCCTCTCATCCCTTCACTCTTTTTTTTTTTTTTCAAAAGGAAATGCATAGGCACTGATGAAGGTGAGTAAGCAGACAGGTAGGAAGAAAGGGAAGTGGCACTTTATCTTTCATTTAGTTGTTCAAATTGATTGTTTGCCACCTGCCCTCACCCACATCCACCCCCAGGGCCAGAGTATGTGGCTTGCATCCTTCAGAGGTGATTGACCTAGCCACTACTCCACCAGGGCACATGCCCTTTCTCTTCTTATAAGAAAACGAATCCCATATGGAAAACTTACCCTCAGGAATTCATCTAGACCTGATTACACCTCTCAAAGGCTCTACTTCTAAATATAATCATAGTGAGGGTGAGAGCTTCAGTAGATGAATTTTGGAGGCACACAAGCCTTCAATTCAGGAAAGGAGTGAAATGTATACATATACAGATTGTGGCTGGAGAAATAATGGTTCTGGGAAAGAAATACAAGCCATTGTTAATGAGAAAAGAGAAAAAGATCCTGGGGTCTAAATAGATCAGTAAGTCCTTATACAGCATACTTAGACGTGGTCATTTTCTTTACATTTTCTTCTTTTGTAGACTTTTTTCTGTCATTTTATAATATAGCACTGATAGACATGCGTCTCTAAATAAAGAGAAATTTTTAGTGTCTTGTCCACTGATGAGAATCCCTGTCATGGTTTGAATATTACATATTTCCAAAACAAAATTTATAGTAGTAATGATGGCAAAATATTGTCTTCAGTGATTTGAGACTATACAACATAATAAACATAAGTTATTCGAAGAAAACTACTATAAGAAGTAATTTGCAAGTGATACTAACACTTTTAATGTATTTTTTCCTTGAGGAGAGGGGCAAAGAATGACATTTTTTGTCTTTGACAAATTTCACTGTTTTCCTTTTTTTGATTTCAACACTCCCACATATTTCCTTTCATTTCTTGTCAGATGCAATTTCTCAAGTTTAACAGGAGTAAACTCTATTCATTTCCACACTGTCACTCCTGTTCAATTTGGTTATAAATGTAAGTTTATTGTACAGCAAGTCTCCCATATGTGTCTCAATGCCAGAAAATTATTTTAATACACAGAAAACAAATGTTACGTGTATTTAAGCCATATGACTTTTTAGTTTTACATGAACATATACAAGATGTTCTTTATTCCAAGGGCAAAGAAAAAGAAAAGATCCCACCAAATAGTAGAAGACAGAATGTAAATTGAAAGAGAATGTACACCAAATAATCTTAATATCTAGGAAAGGAAGAGTACTACAATGTCCCATTATTCCTGTATAATCGAAAGGGTCTTAATCATTGGTGAATCATTTGATTTATTCAGCACTGTGTAGTCAATTAAAATGTGCATACTGGTAAATTCTCAAAAAAGCAAATATTTAGTACTATGTAGGTCCTTATCCAACTTAGTTATTGTTAGTGTATAAGTAAAACAAAAATAGGGAAAGTGAAAGTGAACCAGAGGGTTTTATAGATCAGCAGGTCTCCATTAATTATGGATCTTGCTAAGCAAACAGAATAGTAGATATAAGGAGTTCACATAGGTCATGCTTTATACTTATTGATGTAAGAGGAAGTAAGTTTTTAATTTCTTTGACAAATAATATGTATCTTTTATATTCTAAGTACTGTTGTAGGCATTAGAGATATAGTGAATGAAAATCACCCCAAGTCCTTGCTTTCATAATCCTCAATTCTAGTTTGGGGAGACAGACAATAAGTAAAATATATCATGTCAACTTTGTTAGTTGGCCAAAAGTAGTTGGAAGAAAAATAAAGCAGGGAAGAGAGATTTAGATTGTTGGGAGGGCCAGAAGGTTAATTAAATAAGGGGTGAGATAATACCTTACCAGGAATATAACACTGAAGAAAGACCTGAAAGAGGTGAGGGCCAGCCATGTGGACATATGGGGAAAGAAATTTTTAGTGTATGAAAAAAACAAATGCAAAATCCTAGAGGATGAGCAAAGGAATACTAGGAGGTGAGAGGAAGTGATATTGCGAAATCATATTCCATAAGGCTTTTGAGAATGTAGTAAAGACTAATCTGAATAAAAGTAGAAGGCGTTGGAAGGTTTCTTCATAGGGGTGACAAGATGTGATTATATTTTAATAAGATAGATGGCTGGCAGATGGAAATAGACTGTAGGGGGAATGACAGAGAGACAAGGAAAGACAAAGAACACATCATGGCATTCAAAGATTGGCAAATCTTTCTTAACTCTGCAATATCATAAACTGGATGAGATAACAATAGAAATTAGTGTATATATAAAGAAAAACAAAAATTCCAGAACTGAGCTCTAGGTCACTCCAATGTTTGTGGCTGGAAAGACAAGGTATAACCAGCAAAGGAAAGGAAAAATGAGATGTGAGCAAAAAGAATGACCAAGAGAATATGGAGTTGTGGAAATCAAGTGAAAAATGTTTCTAGAATAAAATGATACTCAACTATTAAATAGTACTGAAATACCATATTCTAACAGAATTTGACAAATATTGCCCTTATGAATGTAATGGACTGACTGGTTCACCATTAGAAGAACATAAATTTTAAAATGATTGGTTTCGTGGTTTTGCTAAATTTGAAATTCTAACCTGGCTTCTTTTATGATTAATGGAATGCATTTATGAAATGCATTTGAGGGACTTGGTTTTTGAAAATAGAACTAAAGAAATAAACTCTTGAAGAGAAAATATCTGGGAGTTAGTGTTATAAATGCTACCCTCTAATAAAGGAACAAAAGAAAGGGCTTAAATGGTGATGAAAAGACAAGTCTGTATTCAACAAAACTTGATTGTGACTGTTATGAGGTTATTAATTCTTGGGTAGTTTTAATAATATTATATATTGATCATTCACCTAAGAAATAAATTTTTAAAAATTTTAGTTTTCTAGTTTTCCATTTAGTACTCATAAGGATATACAGTTATTTAAAGGCTGCATTTTCTAGCTATGCTTGCTGTCATATACTAATATATTATATATTTGACATATAATAATGTAATCTTATAAGTTCTGGCCAATGGGACCTAAAAATTACTGTATGCAAATTCTGGGAAATATTTTCTAAGGAGAGGGCACATCTTTCTCTTTTTTTTTCACAGACATAATGACAGGAACTAGAGAAACAATATTAGACATCAGGTAACCTTGGAAACTGAAGCCACTATGAAACAAATAATAGAAAAAAAATCTGGAATTCTGTGGAATTTATGGTCAGAGCTGCCCCATATAGACAACTGACATCAGGATTAATTCTGAGCTAGTTTTATTCTAGAATCAATACTTTGATATCATCATACTTTTGAATATATAATTTTCTATCCTTGCTGGTGAAAGCTACCATCAGCTTTACTATGAAAATACTCCCCAACTTTTTCTATTAGCAATACAGTATATCCCCTGTTTAATTTTCTTGAATTTTTACAATCTAACTTATTGCTTGACTATCTGAATATTTAAAAAAATTATTGAAGCGACGTTATACATGATATAGAAACAGTAAAACTCTATGTAATAGTGGTTCAAGTTTAGGAGTCAGATAATCATCCAATGGTCAAAGAATCTTCTTTCAATTTGTAGATCCATACTGAAAACTCTGGATATAGGAAAATTCTCCATGAAGTCCTTAAGTCTTCTTGTGTGTGTGTCATTATCTGTTACATCTTTGTTAGGATTTTCCCTTCTCCACAAATAAAATGTTTGTTTTTAATATTCTATTTAAGTGGTAAATGGTTGTATCATATAATCATCAAATGCATTATTTACCATATAAGGCTGACTAGAAGTCAAGAAATCACTAATCAGAGAAGCTATAGCATTTTCAAGCATTTTCCCTTTCCTTCATTGTCTTCCTCTGCCAAGTTATGTTCCGACAGTCATAACTGTGTGCCCACAGTCAGTTGGTTGAATCAAGTGTCACAACTGACTCAGCACTATACTTACTCTCCTTGAGAAGGACATTCATGCAACTTGGTAATTTGTGAGAAATGGCATGTTTATCATAGACATTTAGAAATTTTATGAAAATAAATTTGTCCTTTTCTCTCCTTCCTCCCCTCCTCATTTCCCTCCTCTTCTCTTTCCCTCCCGTCTCCCCTTCTCTCCTGCCCTGCCCTCTCCCTTTTGCTCTCTCTCCTTTTCCTTGTCCATATAGGACCTTCAGAAAAATAAATCCAGTTAGACTTCACTGCAACAAATGATTAGGTTTAACGGTTGATGTATTTGGCTTTTTACCATTTTAATCATTAAAGTCTCAGCTGGAATAAATTTCACTTCCTCAGATAGATGCCTATTTAAATTGTTATCTAGACAAATTTTCTGGAAAAATACTGGCTATATTTTTCATTGGATTCTGTGTCAGAGTGCTTTCCCAGTTAAGTTTAATATTTTAAATTATGTGCAGCACCTTTATAGTTATTAAACTCGATAGTCTAATCATTCAATATTATTAGCATCTTTTAATGAATCTCTGAGCATATATGTAAGCACGATGTTTTTCTATTAGAAAAATTAAACAAATGGGAGCATTTATCAAATACCCATTGTGTGCCAGGTGTTCTGCTGTTTACTGAAACTAAGAAGAAATACCCATTTCTTATTTTCCTGAAGCTCATAGATGAGCACTTAGAGACTACCTAGTTTAATCATTTTTATGGTTGATTAATAGAAGGACTAGGTATGTTGAATTCCCTTAGACTCATTCAGTTAAAATTCAAGCCAGGATCAAACATCAGGTCTCTGCCCAGTGCGATTCTTTCTATAACATTCTGAGTCTCTGTATAACCTGAGTGCTTTAAAGCACAGGCAAAGAAAAACTATGTGCTCAGTTCATTTTCCTCCATTCTTGAAATTATAAATAGCTTTTTGTCAGCCTTCTATTATGCTCAGTCTAAATCCCATTCTTTTCACTCTCAGGTAGTAATAGACAGGTTCTTTACACAGACTTGGTAAAGACTTCTTGACTGACTCCAGACCAAAATTAAACTATCTTGCTAAGCAAGCTCATCTGGCTTTATGGACAAGGTGTTTTCAGTTACCAATATCAATTATCATCATACATACTCCTAAAATTGTTTTGTTTTCTCTGTTATTATGCACTGCTTCAGCACATGGCTGCAAACTATTAGCCCTAAGAAAAAAAAATGGATTTTTAAAAACTTCTTAAATATAAGAATGTTCTTTGAGAGGTCACAGCATATTCAATTTAAGTAGACGTTTTTTCTTTGACTGGTCCATATTTAAACAGTCTAAATCAATTCCTCTGGAGCCACTTGTCATTTCTTGTTTTCATTTTAGCAATGTGGGTAAAGTGTGTCAGATTTGACTTTTATCCAGAGTTTAAAAAAAAGAAAAGGCTATCAGTTCTTAGCCTTGCTTCTATTGCTGTATAAAATAAACTGGTTTCTTCCCATATATTTGATTAAAACTTTCTTCAAAAGAGGTTGTTGAGGATAAGGTGAGCGAATATCATTGCTATGTTTGAAGAATTTAGGAAATTTAAATTGTTTTGAGGTTAACCACTTTAAAGAAGCTCAGAGAACAGGGAGTCAAATTTGCAGTCATGCCGAGATTTTATGCAGCAACTTTATGTTTGATAGACCTCTATGAATTCCTGCAGTGGAGGTCAGTGAGATGTTGTGAGGGTCCTCATGATTAGCACACTAGTGAGCAAGTGGGGGAAGAGGACGAGGAAGGCCTGTCTTTCTAAACCAAAGCAATATTCACTTCCCTTTATTTACACTCTGACATATCTCTGTAAGGGCAGTTATGTGTGAAGGAGTTTAACTTAAGAGCAGTGAGCATGCATTAGATCAAGCGAAGTAGAGTTAACAAATATATTAATCAACTATCTATATGCTGCTTTCTGCATCTGTCAGTTTTGGGAATCTACTGTTGATACTGCTTCCATAGACAGGCCGGCTGTAAGAAACATACTTTAAGAGAACTCTGCTGTCTAAGCCTATAAATCCCCATGTAAGAAGATATTTTGGAGACATAGGAGATATAACCTTAAACTCTCAGACCAGACAGATTTCCCCTAATGGGTTTCATATTGTGAAACTGGCCTAGTGACTTTCAGAGTAGTGTGACTAGTCACATAATCCAGATTCAAGTCTTCTAGCACTTTCTTTAGGTGGAGATCCGGCCCCTGCTTATCTTCACAGCCTCCAGTCTCTCTTTTCCTGTAAGTCTGTTCTTCAGACCTACTAACCCACTTACATTTCCCTAAACATGCTGTGCAATACATTTTTTCCAGGTTTTAGTCATATGCTATTTCCTTTGCCTGATAGATTTACATCCATTCCTCCCCCACATCTTTGCCTTCTATTCTTTATCTCTTCACCTACATAATACCTAATTATTCTCCAGATCTTTAGTGTGTATACATATACACAAATCACAGTATATACATGCGTGTGTACATACACACATATATTTACATATAATGGATATCTGCAGAAAGCATGTACATCTACATCCATATATATTAATCTCTCTATTTATATATTAATTTTCTCTGGCCCAGGCTAGGTGAGATACCGCTCTCAGCATGCTTCCAGAGCATTCGGTGCTCTTATGAGAAATTACTGAAGTCGTTTGTCAAATTTTTGCCCACTAGAAATTTATAGTCTATGAAGGTACCATGATGTCTTTGACATTAAAATCTCAGAATTAACACATTGCAGGTGTCTATAGTTACTTGGTGAATCGTGCTAGAGCTCAGATAAACTCCTTGAAATACACTGAGGGGTGATTCTATTCCCTCATCACTTCATCACTGAATAATATATATTGGTGCCTTATATACACAAAGAGACATTCTAGGCACAGGGTAAATAATGATATATAAAAGATAAAGTCATATAGACATAAAGCAGACCACCTTCATGGTACGTATAGTGTTGTTTTCTAAATATGTAATCAGAGAAAGCTAATTGAAATGATTATTCTGCGGTTTAAGACAATATTAAGAAAAAATACAGAAGTTTCAAATATTATTAAACACAAAGTATCTAATTATCTTTTATAATCATTACTTTACCACAATGAAAAGATGAACAAAATCACCTTTCACTTCAATTGAAATAATATTAATTTTATCTAAAATTTTAAAAACATGTATTTCTAGAAAATAAAAAATTGAGATAGTGCCTAAGTTTAATTTAAATATATATATATATATGTATGCATATGTGTGTGTATATATACATATATATGTGTGTATATATATGTATTTTGGAATAGACATGTTAGTTTTTTAATTTAACAAACTATAAGCTGTTTTTAGTAGGAAAAGGCAGTGATTCTATTTATGCCTTTAGTAGACAGTTAATTTGTAACTTTTATAGCTGTGGTCTTTATCCCTTTCAAAATATCAAAAAATTGTCTTGAAAATCTTCATATAGCTTTCCATGATAATTAAAAATATATTACAGAATGAGAAAACATGAATATGAAACAAATGCCTCTAGATGAGTCTTCCAAACAAGATGGTCTTTCCTTTCTGATTTATGACTAGCAGAATCTAGTATCAATACCTAATATTGATCAGGCTAAAATATATTTTTGCCAACTTGGTCATATATGAGATCTTATTTAAATTAAAGATGCTGAGTACTTCATTAGTGCAAATAGTTGTAAAACTGTTATTTGAATAAAAAGCTGCACATTTTTAACTAGATTCCCCATAGTTTTCTTTTGTTCGTGACAAGTATATATGTTTCTCTCCTTTAAAAATATTTTTCTTCAATAGTCCACCATCAACTTTTTTGTTCTTGAAGTGGAAAAGCAACCACTGTGAGGTCAAGGACTTTTTAAAACAAGCACCAAGGACTTTAATCTGAAGTATTTTCAGTGAAAATGTCAGATTTGGGAAAGCCTTCAAGTTTGTTCCTTGTCTGGTGATACCATACTAAAGAGGAGGGTAAGACAACAGCAGATGAATCACATTTTAAATACCTGCTAACAAACTATATTTAACCTTGTATCCAGTTCTGTAACATATTAAAGGTGTTTTACTTCTCTGAAGGCTTAGTAAAAGTCATAAGGACAAGTGTTATTTTTTTATAACCAAGTTTTTCTCCCCTGTATCTCTTTTTGAGAAAGAAAAAAGATTACATGGCATTTTCAAAACAGGTAGATTAAAAGGAAATATGTTGGTTTTCCTTCTAAAAACATATTCATATGTTTGTTATAGTTGATTCTGGAATTCCAATCAATGTTACTGTTTTGCGCTTTAAAAGTGGCTTTTGTCTGATGTAATTAAATGAATTTGAAGATGATTGACAGTGCCTTCATATAGATATATATTTATATATATATGGATGAGTGTCTATATCTGAGAATATATATTAATAAGTACTTACATAGCTGTATCTAGAGCTCTATCAATACGATGTGCATATAGATACATAGCTGAGAATCCTAGATCCCAGAGGTTATTACTGGTGTAACAAATGTTCTTTAAGTTCAAATGTAAGCCATATATAATGTGTAGTGAAATAAAATATTTCATATATGTAGAAACAATAAAGTAAAACAAAGACCAACAATAAGTATGAATTATCTCATTCATATTATAAAATGTTGATGCCAAGACAAAACTTTTCAAAAAAGATAAAGAGGAAAGGGAATTTTGTCAATAACAAACATCCACGTTGAAGTTTAAGAATTCTTTTGGACCAAGAAACATAGTATTAACATAAATGAAAACTGTGGAAAAACAGAAAGCCCAGAAACACATAAATCAGGTAAGGAATATAGTTATAATAAAGGTCACATTTCAAATCAGCAGAAAAAATTAGTTGGTTTAAAGGGTTTTGAGACAACTGGCTCACTATTTGAAAATACAAAGTTAATGCCATTATGTTTTACTGTGTACCAACTTATTCCAAATGGATTGAAACTTTACTTATAAAGTGTCCAATAAAAGTACTAGAAGACTAGTCAAATACTGTTGATTCTAAGTGAATTTTATGTATTAAGTAAAAAAATAATTTAATAGCCTGAAATAATACGTCTAATAATGACTGCCTGTGATTTGAACCTCAGCAAAGTGGAAAGTATGCTTGATGGATTTGACTTGAAAACTGCAGACTTTTTATATAAATAAATATATATATATATATCAAAAGTCAACTGAGAAAAAAGATGCAATGATGTAAAAATTGTTACTATATTTAGTACATTAGAGATATTGTGTTAATAAGAAAACAAGCTTTTAGAGAAATAGCAAAGAAATGCAAAATAATATAAAAATGGTTAATATTTTGTAGTATTTAAATTAATTGCCAATCTGTAAAAAAGATTCACCGTGCAGAAGACATTTAGTTTGATAAAGGCCCACTTGTTTTTGTCTTTGTTAACTTTGCTGCTGGATTTGAGTCCTTAAAGACTTCTCTATGGCTGATGTCATGAATGTATTCTTCATGTTTTCTTCTATGAATTTTATGGTTACTGGTCTTACATACAAGTCTGTAGTCCATTTTGAATTAACTTGTGTGTATGGTATTAGAGAGTGATCAAGATTCTTGTTTTTCATTTTTGTTTTTTTGCAGGTTGCTGTTTAGTTTTCTCAACACCATTTATTGAAGACTTTCTTTCTCTATCATATGGTCTTAGCTCCTTTGTCATATATTAACTGCTCCTGTAGCTCGAGTTTGTTTCTGGAGATTTAATTCTATTTGACTCATATATGTATGTTTTCAATCCAGTACCATACAGTTTTGAGCACTATAGCTTAGCAGTATAGTTCAAAACCTGCAATAGTGATACCTCCACTTTTCCTTTTCTCATGATTGTTTTGGCTATTCAGGATATTTTGATTTTTCATACAAAATTTTTTTTTTGCTCTATTTCTTTGAAAAGGTCAGTGGAATTTTGATCAGGACTTATTAAATTGGGTTTATCACTTTATGAAAGATTGCCATTTTAATCATGCTAATTCTGCTCAGTCATGAACATGGAATATATCTCCATCTCTTTGTATCTTACTGTATTTTTAAAAAAAGTCATATTAGAGTTTTCACCTCTTTATTTGGTTTACTACAAGTTATAGAATTCTATTTATATTTAAATGAGGTAATTTTCTTAATTTCCTTCTATTCTATGCTATTGTTTGCATATAATAATGCAAACAATGCCATTGTTATATAACAATGCAACCATTTTCTGTATAATAATTTTGTAACCTGCCAACTATACTATAACCATTTATTAATGCTAATAGTTTTTGGTAAAGCATTTATGGTTTTCTATATATTAACATGTCATCTGCAAATAGTGATAGTTTTATTTCTCCTTTTCTAATTAAGATTCCTTTTATTTTTCTCTCTTGCCTAATTGCTGAGGATTGAATCTCCTCTCCAGTGGTGAATAGCAGTTGTCAGAGTTGACACACTCATCTTGTTCCTGATCTTAAAACACTTTCAGTTTTGCACTATTAAGTATGATGTTAGTAGTGAGTTTATTATATATATCCTTAAATATTGTGTTGAGATATGTTCCTTCTATCTTTATTTTATGGAGGTTTTATCATAAATGGTGCTTTCTCTGCATCTATTGATATGATCATATGATTATTCAAACTTTACCTTGTTTGTATGGTATATTACATTAATAGAATTGCATTTTTTGAACTACCTTTGCATCCTTTTAATAAATACAACCTGGTCATGGTGGATGGTATTTTGTGAAGATTTTTGCATCTATGTTTCTCAGAAATATTGCTATTTAACTTTCTTTACTGTTGTAATATCCTTGTCTGCTTTTGGTAGCAGTGTAATGTTGGCCTCATGGAAAAAAATTGGAAGTGTTGTCTGTTCTTCAATTTTTTAAAGTTTTCTCTCTTTTGTTCTTAGTGAGAAAAGCCAGAGGCTTGTCAATTTTATCTTTTCAAAGAACCACTTTTGGTTTCATTAATCTTCTGAATTGTCATTTTGACTTCTACTTGATTTATATTGGTTTGAATTTTTATTATTTTCTCCCTTCCTAAGTTTTGGCTTCATTTTTTTTTCTTTTTCTAGTTGCTTTAGGGTAGTGTTAGATTGTTTATTTAACATTTTTCTCATTTCTTGAGGTTTGCCTGAATTGCTATGAACTTCCCTCTTGGTACTGCTTTTGCTCCACTCCATAAGTCTGATAGGTCTTCTTTTCAATCTCATTTGTCTCCAAGTACATTTGTATTTCTCTTTTGATTTCTGCTTTTACCAACAATACATTCAGAGGCATGTTGGTTAACTGTAACATATTCCATAGTTTTCCAGCTGTTTTTGGTAGTTGATATCTACTTTTATGCCATTGGGATACAAGAAAATACTTGGTATGATTTCAATTTTTGTAAATTGTGAACACTTGTTTTGTTTCCCAACATGTGGTCTATGAAACTTTTTATAAGCACTTGAGAAAAATGTTAATTTCACAGTTGTTGTATGGAGTCAACTTTAAATATCTCTAAATGCATCTGTGCTAATTTTTATTTAAGGTTAACTTTTTGCCTGGTTGATCTGTCCATTGTTGTAAGTGCATTTTTGAAGTCTCCTATTTTGTTGTCAATATCTCACTTTAGTTCTGTTAATAGCTGTTTTTATGTATTGGATGCTCCCTCATATGGTGTCTACATAGTAGTAAGTAATATGTCTTCTTGTTAAATTAACTCCTCAATCATTATGTAATGTTTGTCCCCTTCTTTAATTAGAAATCTATTATATTTGATACAGAGTGGTGGTCCCAGTTTTTTAAAGTTACCATTGATTTTAGAATTGTATTCCAACTTTTGATTTTGAGCCAGTGTTTGTCTTTAGAATCTAGGGTTTTCTTTACATAGCACTTTTTAAAAAATTCATTCAGCTACTTTAAGCCTTCTGATTGGTGAGTTCAATCCATTAACATTTAGGATGATTATTGACCTGTAATTGTTTATTGCCATTTTGCTATTCTCTAGGTGTTGTTGTAGACTGGTATTTTTGTTCTCTGAATCTCTTCTTAATGCTTTGAAAACCTTTATGTTGTATTTGGTTTCCCTTTTCATTATCTATTTTTTCTATAGATTTATGTCTTGAAGTTAATGTCGGATTTACATAAGTTTCTATGCTAATAATCTTAACTTAAGCAAGTTATTCTCAAATTCATTCTAATGGCCTATAATTTTACTTTCCTCACATTTTATATTTTTGATACCTTGCTTCTAAGTGAGGTTTCTTTTCATTTTATAGAATTTTTTTATTACTTATAAGGCTGGCTTGAAGGTGAAGCCCTTTAACTTAAGTTTGTCATAAAGCTCTTTATCATTCAATCAATTATAATTGATATTATATCAGACTAGAGTATTCTTGTTTGGGAATTCTTTTCTTTTAACACTTAGAATATACCATGCCATTCTCTCCTAGGCTGTAGGACTATTGCTGAGAAGTTTGTAGGCAGTCTTACGGGAGATCCTTTGTATATAGCTCATTTTCCCTAGCTGATTTTAAGATTACATTTTTATATTTGTGAGTTTTTGTCATATTAATACAATTTGTTTTGGTGTAAGTCTGTTTGGGGTTTCTTTTGTTTAGATCTCTGAGCTCCCTTGGTCTAGACACCTTTTTTCTTTCCCAGGTTAGGGCAATTCTTAGCTATTATTTCTTCAAGTAAGCTTTCTATCCCTTTCTTCTCCTTTTGGAACCCTTACAATTTGAATGGTGGAAACCTTATAACATGAATGTTGTTCCTGTGATGTTATCTGGTAAGTTTCACATGTTGCTCTCATTTCTTTTTTATCTTCTCCCTCTTTGCTGGTCTACTTGGGTGCATTTCACTGTCCATTTATCTTGCACACTGATTCAATTGGTGGCTTCTTCCAGACTATTGTTGAACTATTGTATTCTTTAAGTTTTGTGTTATTCAGTTCCATGAATTCTGTTTTGAACTATTTCATAATTTATCTAAGAGTTCTGATTTTTTTTCTTCCTTTGTTCTCCTGGTTTCAGTATCGCTAAAACCAGTTGCTTTAACATTGTCTTCAGGAAGTTTACCTAAATATATTACATTAGGATTTTCCCCTTTTATTTTGGTTCATAATTTTGTACATATTTATCTTTTTCTTCATCCTATGTTTACTTCTATTGGCTAGACTTCCCTAATATAATGACCTTGTGTTATGCAGAGTGTAGGTCTGAGTTATTGGTCTGTAAAGCTGGCATTTCTTTTGTTATGAGATATATGTACAAGTCAGAGTTGTTGATACCCTGATGCTAGCATTGTATTGAGGTCTACAAGCCCAGCCTGTAGGGTTGGGTTTTGGCTAGTGAATACAGGTTCTTCTAGAGTTGTAGGGTTCAATGATGCACAAAGAGAAAGAGCCAAGTGTTATTGGCCTAGGCCACAAGCAGTTCTCCATCCCAACAGAGTACTGGTTAGAGGCAATTGGGAACTGGTATAAGCAAATTTCACTCTCTTGTGAAAGCCGCAGTCCTCTATTTGGGCAGCTGCCTTAGCAGGAAGTGGCATATAACAACCTGGAGTCTGAGCTTGGGAGCTCTAGCAAGTAACAATCCAAATGCATAAATGTATCTCATATAGTATCCCAAGGCTTGCGCAAAACTGCTGTTTTAATGGAGACTCTGATGATCCTCCATAAGAGAGCTGGAGAATGGAATGCTTCTTGACGGAAATCACTCAGCTCTCTGTACCTGGGTTGCAGAACTGACTGTCCATCACTACTCTAGGTGGTTGACTTCAGGCAGCCAGAAAACCATAACTTGAGCAAAAAATTTCTGTGTGTGAATGTGCTAATGGGAGACAGGGTGAGGTATTTTACCCTGGGAACTTTCTGTACTATGTTGGCCTGCAATGCTGCACCATGTGGATAAGGCACTGTGCAGATAAGCATTTTTGGGAGAGGATGCTCAGTAGCATCTTGTTTCACAAGGAAGCTATGCCTCTTTCTTCCCTACACTGTGAAGTGTTTTGGCCAACAAATTAAAGTCCTGTAGTCAGTCTGCACACTTCCATTGAATCCTCATGTTCTCTCTCCTGTTTTCTTTGCTCCCTAGAGGGCTCGTTTTCGCTAAGGAAAAGCCCCTTTATTTTCCAGGCCAGGTAGTTTGTGCTTGCAGGTCAGTTCCCAGGTGTGTAATTACCCACTCAGGATGCAAGTTCTTCAGCCCTAGGGAGAGTGTCCATATCACTTGTCTCTCCCTGTGGACCTCAGGGTCTTGGTACTGGGTAAAGTGAATGTCAAGACCTATTGGCTCCTCTTAAACCATTTATGAAGATGTGAGTCCTTTCTCTTTGTGGAGATGCTGGTTCCCATTTATTTTCAAAGGCCATTGTTGTTGAATAGGTGTAGTTTTGTTGTGTTTCTGTGGAAAAGGTGAGCTTGAGATCTTAAAGTTTGCCATCCTGGAATAATGCTTTCCTTATCTTTTTATAGAAGATGATGTTTGCTTGCGGGTTTTTGTAGTACTGAATAGAATGAGTAGTGGGATACTGGAGAGAGAGGGAGAGGAAGAGCGTAGGGAAGAGGGAGGGGAAGAAAGGGGAGAAGAGGAAGAGAGGGGGAGAGAGCCTTAATAGAAAGGGTAGATGCCAGTTATTGGATTTCTACTCAAAAACATAGCCCCTCTTCTTTCTAAACAAAACAACTTTTTGTCAGGTACTCCATGAACTCCTCTCCAACCTCAGGATAAAAATCTTAATGAGTTAGTAATAGTTATTCCATTCCCCTTGTTAGTGATTAATTTATGCATCGGAATATGAGAAAATTTTAACCAGTGAGATTTTAGAATATCAGGGAGTATTTATGAAAAATAATTTTATTACTTTTTGGATTTTTGGGGGTAAAAATGTGGTATTTGTATTTGTTGTAACAATTTTATTATCATGAAAAGAAAGTGGAAAAAAAAACCACAGAATAACCAAACTGTGGGACTTACATTGATGAGTTACTAAATAACTATGCTGCACTCACGTTAATTCTATCATTACTATGTGGGACAATATTATTCATGTGACTTCTGTTTGAATATTTATTTACTTGTATCTGAAGTTTTCCTAACTGATACAGACAAATACCTGTGAAAAATTTCTTGGAAACTGAAATAAAATAAAAAGAAAATCAGTGCAGATCTATTTCTAGAGCACTTTCAAGGCATATCATATAGATTTTTTAAACAGCTACTGTGAGAATTTTTTGGCATTGTTTACCAACTGGATATGAAGGTTTACAGAAGCTTACTACATGTAAATTCAATATAGTTATCACCACTGCTATTTTAGAGAATTCCATAAAGATGTGCATTACTTCCTGATTAAGTTTGGATTTGTCTTTCTGTTGGATGTAGCACCATGTAAGGAATGACACTTAGATATCTCAGCTTTATTAGGATTTTATAGGAGAGAAGATGAGAAGGTATTTTCCTTTGAATAACAGTTCTATTATATTTTCTAGGGAGAAAGATCAAATTAGGTTTAGGAAAAAATATATACTTCTAACTTCTTAGAACTTTAAAATTTCATATTCTAGAAAAAAGAAAAATCTAATATAAGAAAACTATGTATTCAAGCATTTGCCAGATCCAAAAGGTTATCACTGAAAAGAATTACAGGAATTATTATCTGAGTGGCTTTTAGATGGGGAAGAGTATGGATGAAGAGCTGACTTCTAGTAGAGCCCCTTCCTTTTTCATTCTCTGAGTCCTGTATATTGAATCCAGGTTCTTGAGTCTTATACAACTTCTGTCTTAGCCACGGAGCCATAGTGGTGCACCTGAGATGACTCTTCCTTGATAGTGAGCTGTAAATGTTCATTGTCTAGGACTATTGTACAGATGGCCAATGCAAAATCAATAATATAAGGGTAAATTATCTTTAAAAACAGTATATGAAAATGGAATTCATATATACTTAATAGGATTTTAATGAGAATTAAATTGGAGTGTTAGGAAGATTAAAGAAAAAATTTCATTTTGAATGAAACATTCCATTTGAACATACTTGTCCACTACAAATATTTACTGTAATTTTTAATATAATTTTGCTATTATAATTATTTCATGAAGAGACTATTAGAAGAATGTGGGTTTCTCCAGAGCAATGGGTTTTAGATCCTCTAGCGGAATGGAGTTGAAACCCTGAGTCAAAGTAAGGGAGTCACATAGGAATTATGTGGTGACTAACATACAAAAGGCTATTTAAAACTTTGTTTTCACTTCTATACCAATTATATTACTGTTTTCTCAGAATATTTCTGAATTTCTATTTTAAAATTATTATCAATCCTTGTGCATTAATTTGGAATGGTAACAGAGTGAAACTTAGAGTGACTTTAATTTTTAGAAGTATCTTTAATACAGATTAAGTTTGGGCATGTGGGTTAGTCCATTGTGGCAAATACATCCCAAGATCCCTGGTTCAAGACCTGGACCCAAGGAGACAACCAATATGAACAACTAAATAAAGTGATTCTTCCTCGTTTCTCTTCCTGCCTTGTCTGCCTGCTCACATTCATTCCGGCCTGTACCTATCTTTAAAAAAAAAATAAAGTCTGGTAAAAAAAGTGGGCAATAATTAGATCATATCATTTTTTATTGAAATTAAAAGTAAGGTTTGATTATGCAGAAAACAAAACACATGAATATTTACAAGAATATCTGTATTGTTTTGAAAATACTAACATCATTGGAATTAAAGAGTGCACAGGGACAATTGTGAAGAACAGCATTTGATTATAGTATGCTAACTTCAAATATTACTATTTTATAGTTCTTTCCTCTAACCTTCCATGCACACAAAAATACACATGATTTTACACTGATGTTAAAGTATACAATTTAAATTTCATCAAGATCAAAGAGTCTTATTTGTAAGAATTTTCAGTGATTTTGACTGGGAAGTGAGTCATATTTATTTATAACTAAGAGTCAATAAGGTTATACTTAAGATATTCTAGAGATCTAATAAAGTAGTTGCTTGAATCATGAAGCATTAAAATAGCCACAAAAGCATATTTTATGACATTTCTTTAGAAATTGAGTGAGCATGCCTTCTCAAGGTTGAACTGAGGCAAATGTGATTTGTGTGTTTAATTTATGATGTAGCCTAAGGACCAAGGCACTATGATCACTGGTGCTACAGACACACTAATAGATATGGAAATGGACATTCCATAAATATTCCTAGAAAAAGAGTTTAAATGTTTCAGGAAGATCCAAGCACAAAGTACTTTATCACCCTGCTGGTGATCATATTCACTATTTATTATGTGTGTCCAGAACTGTATACAAAAAAGCCCACAAAGTTCTTATTAATAATTATATCTCTAAGAGGCAGTACCCATTGGTCTTATCTTTCACAAAGCTTCCTCAATAAGCTCATTGGTAAACTATATTCTGTTTTTGCCTTTTTTTCCAGTAAGTTATATTAAATGGCAGATAAATAACAATTTGGAATATTAACCACATCTAAAGGTAACAGATACTCTGAACTCAGAATGGCTTTGTAGTGAATCAATGATTGATGTGTCCTTCCCTGCTGGAAACAGAGTAACTAAGAGAGTCCTGTGAGTTCCATGACAATATAATTTTTTTAGCTTTTATGTTTAATATGTGCATTGAAAGGATGAAGGTATTATGATTGTTATTTGTTCTACTTACATTTGTGTTTCCCACTGAAACACACTTCTGTGATGGAGGCCATTTATTCCTGCAGTAAAAATGCTTCAGTATAGTGGTTTGTAATTTCTATAATTCTCTTATTCACTATAACCTATTAGGGCCCTATTCCAAGTTCTACTTCTGACTCCTTTGACATTGGGAAAATTACTTTATACTCTTCCTCAACTTTGCTTTCCCTCATTTGTAGAATAAGAATACTTAGCTCTACTTATCTCAACAGGAAATGTGTTTTATTAAAAGCCTATTAGCTTCTTGAAGTATAAAATTGTAGTTTTGGTGGAGTTTGCTTTACTATGGCACTTGGCATCAAATCTTCTTTTGAAATCTTTACAAATGCTTCTCTATAAATGTGCTTTCCAAGGACAAATGAAAAAGTTTGTTCTGCTACAAAAGAAGAAAATGCCTTTATTCTAACAATAGCTGAATCTAAGCAGGATCCTTCCAAGTGATAGCAAACATTTGTGGCCTTCAAAATAAAATTAAAACGGCACAATTATAGAGAATGTAACTACATATAATTATAGAAATCTATAACCTATGTAGTAAAAATAATATGTGCCAGTTTATTTAAGATTTTGTTTAAACTGGAAAATTCATATTAACAAGAGACATCTGAATTTCTTCAGGTAAGGTAGATTTAAAGTGATGACTTAAATATCAGAGGCAAAATTTTATACATCATTAAAAATATTGAGTTTTCCACTTTTTGTGATATCTTCACCAATGCAATAATACAATTTTTATTTAGGATCCAGTAAGTTAGATTCTTTTTTTTTTACAAATGTGGGCTTATTGTACTTTAGTGCTGGTATACTTGATTGAGCCTAAAGGCATATTGGCTTAAATGCAACATCTTTTGTAAATCTTACATCCGAGTTGTTTTAGAAAAGTTTTCTCTCATCAAAGTTTCCAAATTTTTGTTTAATCATGAAAATGCTTATGCATTCTCTAATGAAGATTGTATAGAGAGGCTGAGTCAAGGGAGTTGGTTATGAGAGGGGAAGAAGAAAATGAACATCTCTAATTTATTCTATTAATTATTTTAACTTATCATCCATAAGGATTCCAAAGTTAAGTTGAAAATGGAAACAGTTATTATGATTCCTTCCATTTAATTTGCAATCTTTTATTGAAATCCAAGGAATAACTCATTCATGAAATGTAATTTGAGAAAGGAGACTTCTCTGAACAGCACTTATTTGAAATTGTGTTACTGGTCACATAGTCACTCCATAGCCCTGCCTTTCCACTCACTGCACAGTGACCCGTTGTCTCCTGCAGATGATTTTTTTCTTTGTCCTTTTTTTGGTCCATAGAATACAAGCAAATGTGACATGTGCCACGTTCAAGCAGAATCTTTGAAAGGGATCACAAGATTTATCACTGTCTTGCTTTTGTCCTTTGTCATAAAAACAGCGTGTCTTGGACGGGGACTGCACCTTCACACTGAGCCCTGGAATGAGAATTCCCATAGCACAGCCAAGCAGAGTTGAGTGCAGTCACAGCCACTATAGTCCAACCACCATTTACATGTATCAGGAGAGAAGTGAAATGCTTTCTGAAGTAATCCACTGAGCTACAGGGGTTATTTGTTATAGCAGCAAAAATGTCCAATTTAGAAAATAACAGCAAAACCTTGTGGGCTACTGTAACAAAATTGCCTAATATATGTGACAAAGATTTTGCCGGGCACCAGGAAGAAGAGAAACGGTTATTGGAAACTCAAGCATGTTATATAGTAGCAAAATATTTTGTAACATTTTTGTTTGAGATAGTTTGGAAGGCAGTTGATATACTATAAAGGGTTGTGGCTTTGGGCAAAAGGGTTTCAAAACAGTACATTACTGGCATGAGCTGGTTGTTGGTTAGCTATATTTGAGAAAGCACTGTAAGAAAGCTGAGGTCAGAAAAGAATTGGGCGTGTTTGAAAGTAGAAATAAAAGGAAACAGAGCTCCCAGCAATTCTGGAACTTGCTGAAATGGAAAGTGGAGTGGTTTCTCAATTCCAGTCGGTAAAACATAAAATCAGTAAATCTTCTGAACTGCAATCTGAGTAAATACCATACATAACCATGTCATACCCCATGTTAAAATTTCGGAGTGGATTAAACAGGTCTTTCCCTTGAACAAAATGACTTGGGTAAAGAGAATGGCATAATTCTAAAAAAAAACAAAAAAAAAAAAGAAAAGAAAAAAAAAAAAAAAGAGATCCAAAATACGAGAAATTGAGTCAGGACACAGAGCATGTTCAAAAGGAATTGTGGTGGGTAGTGTTTGCATATAGAGTTGACTGTAACACATTGAACAAAACTATGATCCCAAGAAATGTGTAACTGGAAAGGAAAACAAGAGTTTCGTGAGCAGACACTGGCTGTTCAAGTTATCAGTAAATCCTGATCCCTCAACTTTCGACAGAAAGCAGGCTGATAAAAACTTCTCCATCCTGGGAAAATTGGAATCCAAAAATGCCACACAGCAATTTGCAAATGAGAAAACTATGGAAACCCCTTACCCTGGAGTAGATAACAATCTTCTGTCAACCCCCTGTTCCCACCACTGTTGGCTGTTCTCATGCTCCATGATCCAAGTTCTTCATCTTCTATTATCCTCCTTGGCTATAAAATCTGTATTACTTGAGTCATCTTGGTCTTTTCTTTTGCCCTCTGCCATATGAACAAAGTGTCCCAGATTGGGTTATGCTTCAATGTGTGTGGGTTCCAGCATGATGAGGTATTGGGGTGCTCATCCGTTTCACAGCAGCTCTAGCTGACCTGAAGCCCACATGTAACATTCATGGGGAATAAGGGATGATGGAAGCCATCCATTAAATTTCATTAGTTGTACAGAAGTGATTAGGAATTATTTATCTTACCCTTTTATTCACAACCTTGTTATTAGTGTCTATATACTCCTTCCATTTTGAAAATGGGAAAACATAAAGGGAAAACAATTTTTTTGAGTATGAGATGTATCACAGGAGGTGTATACCATCCCAAAGTCCCCATTCCCACACAAGGAATTTGTTTCCAGTAGCAGACAGAGATTTTCTAACTCACTCAAGGAAGAAATATAAACTTGCTCATGGGCACATAGAAGGTAGAAGGTAAAGAGAGAAAGACTGCAAAATAAAAATGTTACTGTATTAGAAGGACGTATTCTTTACACAATCTTGTACATGGTAATATCAAGAAACAGTGACTGAAAGAAAAAAAGGTAGGTAGAAAATTTTTCTTCTGAATATGGGCTTTAAAGAAAGCAAAATTCCTAGATGCTGCATTTTCTTCATAAGGGAGCTTCTGGAATCTAAGGATTCAGAAATTTGCAATGATTATATAATGTGTTTCTCAGTTTAAAATATCTTGACCAAATAGGAACCTGTCTGGTTCTGTTCTACATGCTGGTATGTAGAAAGTGACCAGTAAATATCTGTTGAATTGAATTACATGAATGATAAAAATGTGAAATATTGTACAGTTTACCATCATTTTCGTTCTATTTTTCACTTATATTAGAATTTTATTGAAGAACATTGCATCATAAATTTATATAGGTTTAAGGCATGCATCATTGTAAATCAATGTTAAATATCTTAAGTTGACCACCAATAGTTTTAATATAGGCCTGCATTGCCATAATTTTCCCTGCTTTTACTGGATCCCATAATATCTGATGAGTTGTGTCGTCATTTTCATGACTTTAGATATACTTTTTAAAATCACATTTGATTTCCTCATTGACTTAATAGTTGTTTAGTAACATGACTTTTATTCTCTGTATCTTTGCAGTTTTCCCCTCGTTTGATTTCTGGTTTTATGCCCCTGTGATCTGAAAAGATGCTTTACATGATTTCTGTTAATTTATTGAAACTTAATTTGTGTCCCAACATGTGGTCTAACCTTAATGCTCCATGAGCACTTGAAAAGAATACGTAGTCTATTGTTTGAGGTTAAAATTTTCATATACATATTTAATATACATAATATGCATTTGTAAATATAAACATGCTTCTTATTTTTGTCAATTTATTTTAAATTCTGACACTTTACAGTGTTTATTAATAGTTTTTGGTAGTCTTTTTGGTTTTCTATGTATAATATCTCATCTGCAAATAATTTTATTTCTTCATTTCCAATTTAAATTCCTTTGATGTCCTATTCTTTTTTTTTTTTTTTATTCTGGCCAAGACTTCCAGAATTATATTGAATAGAAGTGAGAAGAGTGGGCTGACTTTCTTGTTTCTGATGTTAGGAGGAAAAGTTTTCAGTTTTTCACCATTGATTATGATATTTGTGGCTTTGTTACCTACTTTATTATGGTTGAAGTATGTGACTTCTATTCTCATTTTGGTAGGAGTCTTTATCATGAATGCATGTTGAATCTTGTCATGGTTTCTCTATATGTTTATATGATCACAATTATTTTTGTTGCTTATATGTTGTTGTGGTATATCACATTGATTTGTACATGTTGAACTATTCTTGCCTCCCTGGAATAAGTGTATTTGGTTATGATGTATAATTTATTTCTATATGTTTAACAAAATTTTGTTGAGGAATCTTTTACCTATATTCATCAGTGATACTGATCTGTAATTTTCTCTTTTTGGTACTGTCCTTGCCTGATTTTGGAACCAATGTAGCCTTAGTCTTATAGTATGCTATTTGGGAGTTTTCCCTCCTATTTTGTAGAAGTGCTTAAGGATGGGCATTAGTTCATCTTTGAATGCTTGGTGGAATTTATTAGTGATGCCATCTGGTTCTGGACTCTGTGTTTTAGGATGCTTTTGATTACTTCAGTTTCTGCACAGTGTTTGGTCTGTTCAAGTTATTCATATCTTCCTGGATTGTTTTAGGATTGTTGTGTTGTAGGATTCTAGACAGATGTCCATTTCTTCAAGATTGGTGAAATTCTGGCATGGAGGTTTTCATAATAAACGCAGGATATTTTGTGTTTATGGAATATCTGTAGTAATTTCCCTTTTCATTTCTTGTTCCTGTTATTAGTGTTTTCTCCCTTGTTTTCCTTTGTTAGTATTGATAAATGAATTTAAAGGTTTTCAATTTTCTTTTTTTTCAAAGCACCAGATTTTAGTTCAGTTATTTTTTAATGGACTTTGCTTTCTACTTCATTTAGTTCTGCTCTGTTTTTTTGTTTTACTTTTTGAATTTTAAAGGTGTATGCAGGAATGAAGGTGAGTAAGCAAACAGGCAGGAAAAGAGGATGAAGTACTTTCATTTATTTTTATTTTAGTAATATATATTGGTTAGCATGAGAATCCCAGTCCTTGGCATGTATGTGAACTATGCTCCACCAGGCTGCACCTCTGCTTTGAATTTCTTTCCTAGTTTCAGCAAACTTTTAGTTTCAAGTGTTTCTCTTTTTCTAGTTTCTTCAAGTATATAGTTAAAACATTTAATTTGAGATGTCTCTGTTTTTGTGTGTGCTTGTATTGATATAAACGTTTTTCTAAGAACTAATTTTGCCTTATCCCATATAATCTGGCATTTGTCTCTTCTTTTTTCATTTTGTCCAGAAAATTTAAATTTTTAAAATGTATTCATTGATACATGAATTCTTCAGAAGCAGGTTGTTTAATGTTCACATCTTTGTCGCTCTTGCAGTTTTGTTCTTCTAGTTTGTTTCTATTTTCACACCCTTCGATTGGAGAAGAAGCCATCTATAACTTCAGTCTTGTTAAAATTATTAAGATTTGCCTTATGTCCTAGATAAAGTCCAACCTAGAAAATATTCCATAGGTATCTGAAAAGAATGTATAATCTTTTTTACTGAGAGAGAAAGCTTTTATAAGTCTCTAATATTCTATGATCTAATAATTCATCTAGGACCTTATTTGTTGATGGATATTTTCCTTCATCTATTGATGTAAGAGGGGTTTTAAAATCCCCTATTGTGCTGCTGTAAATGTCTCCCTATAGGTCTGTTAGTATTTGCTTTACATATTTAGGCAATGCTGCATCAGGTGCATATATATGTTATGTTATTTCTTCTTCAATCTTTGCCTCATGTTACTCTTTTAGGTGAAAGTCAATCTGTCTCTTATTAGTATTGCAGGTCTTGCATCATTCATATTGTTTTGATACTTTTTTTTTCATAGCCCTTCATTGTATCTTTGGATAGGCTATCTTTGGATCTGATGTGGATTTCCTGTAGGCATAATATCGGTGAGTCATTTTTTGATCTAGCCAGTCACTCCCTGCTGTTTCATTGGTAAGTTCAGTCCATTCACATTTAGGTTGATAATATGTATGGTTTTGTTGTCATTTAATCCTTTGCTTTCTGTTAGCGTATCTCTGTTCCTTCTTTTTTGACTTGTTTCTGTTTGCTTTGACTTGGATCAATTTAGATTTTGATTCTAATTGCTTAGCTTTCTATACATGTATGTCTGTAAGATTTGGTTTTGTGACAACTTATGTTCATCTCTAGCTTAACTCATATATTAGTCTTTTTCTGAGCTGAAAATACAACTTCCATGCTTTGCTTTCCCTGTTTATTTTGTTTTCTTCTGATGGTTCTGATTACAATTTGTCAAAATTCTCAGGGTTTGGTATCTTTGTTTCTGTGATCCCTGCTGTAGTACTGCTTTCAACATTTTTTCAAAACAGGTTTGGTGATGGAAAAATCCTTATCACTAAAGATCTCTGTTTTGAATAGTAATTTTGCAGGGTTCAATATTTTTGGCTGGTAGCATTTGTCTTTTGGTATTAACATGTTTTTCCATTTTCTCTTGGCATGTAGGGTTTCTGCTGAGAAGCCTGATGAATGTGTGATGGGTGTACATTTGTAGGTTATGTTTCTCTTTTCTCTCATAGCTCTCCATAGACTTTCTTTATTGATGAGTAGCTAGTTTTACTATGATGTATCACATTGTAGGTCTTTTTGCATTTAGGAATCTTTGTGTTCTATTGGCTTTTGGAACTCCATGGTTATTTTTTCTGTCAGGTGTGAAAGTTTTCTGATATTACTTCTTCACATAAATGTTCTGCTTCTCCCTTGCCTTCCCTTAGGGATCCCAATTAGTGTTAAATTTATCCTCATGGTAACTGATATTTCTTGCTGAGCATCTTTTGTATTCCTCAATCTTGTTTTTCTCTTCTCTTCCCTGAGGGGCAGGCACATCTGCATTTTTATCTTTAACTCCTGAGATTCACTGCTTTTCAGATTAAGCCTGTTGATGGAAATTCCCATGTTTGTCTTCAACTCCTTGTTTGTATTTTTCATATCTAGATGATTTGTTTGAGCTTTCTTTATAGTTTCAGTCTCTTGGCAAGGTAGTCCTTATACTCTATCATTTCTTCTTTATCATTTCTTTGTCTTTGGGTAGTTAAATGTGCATCCTGTAGATCATTCAGCTTTTTGAACACCAATACTTTGAATTCCTTATCTGTTCAATTAGCACTGAATGTGGTAACTTATTTCTGGCCTGCTCCTGGTCTCTTACGCTTTTTGTCATTTGTGTTTTGTTTTGGGGGATTTGGAATTTGGCATGTTTCCACTTCTTTGTTCTATATTTAAGGAAGATTTATTTTTCTCTCTTATTCTTGTTTACTTCTTAGGCAATGGCAGTTTAGGGCTGCTGTGCATGTTTAGGCACTGGTGCATTGTGTGGTCTCCCTACACAGGTTCTTGCCACTGAATAGCTGAGACGCCTATCTCAGCAGCAGGCTGATCTCTCAAGTAGAAGATGGCATGGTTGCTCCAATGAGAGGCCTCCGGCTCACTCAGGTCAGTAGAAATAGGGATCCCAACCACTGCTGTGCTGGCTAGATGGTTGGAGGAGATCATCTCCTTAATGCCTTTCTGGAGAGCTTCTGTCTGCTTTTAAGGACACCTGGTGCCATTCCTGGGTTGGGCAGGCTGGTCATGCAGGGTTGCTCATTGTATTGGCATTTCCCTTGGAACTTATGGGACCTCAAGGAACCATTCCTGGTTTGGGTGGGCTGTTGAGGGCAAGGCTTCTCACATCTATTGAGGTGCTTCCCTGGTAACTCACTTGGACAATGGATTGTTCCTGTGCTAGGCAGGCTGGCATAGGTAGTGTTGTTCACTCCTTTGAGGTGCTTCCTCCAGGACCTCATAGGGTCTGAAGGGCCTCTATTTTTCATTTTAATAGAAGAGATTTTTCAATATTTCCTGGAAAACCTTTATTTCTCTCTTCTGAGAGAGTTCTGAAGAATGTAGCATTTTTGGCTGTCTGTTTTTATCATGGTATATTTTGAATATTTTCCACTCTTCTGGTCAACAGAGTCTCTACTGAGAAATCTGACTCATGATAACCTGATGAAAGTACCTTTATATGTTCTTGCTTTATCTCCTGAAAACCTTTATTATTATTTGTCTTGGACTTTTGATAGTTTCACTATTATGTATATCGATATATAGGACTCTGCATTTAGATAACTAGGTGTTTTGTTGACTTCATTGGCTTGTATATTCAGTTCCTTCTCCTAGTTTTGCAAGTTTTTAATCTATTTTTTGTGAATAAGTTCTATGATCCCTTTTTGCTCACATCACCTTTGAGGATGCTCATTATTATTATGCTGCCATTCATATAGGAATTGTATAGCTCTTGGAGTGTTTTTATCAAATATATATTTGTCTTTTCTCTATAAGATTCATTTCTACATCATCCTGGTCACTAATTTATTTCTACATTTGGTTAATTCTGTTTCCATAGCTTTCTATAGTTCCCTTTATCTCACTGTAATTCTGACATCTTGAATCTGTTAATTTTTCAAAGCTTCAATTTCTGCCTCCTGCACATTAATTTTATTTCTGAGCTCACTGACTTGTAGTCTTTCTGTAGTTCTTTGAATTATTTTTCTGAAGCTTATCCTTTGAGTTTCTTCATGACTGCCACTTTGAGTTCACTAAATACATATGTACATATGTATATATGTACACATGTATACATATACACACATGTATATATGTACACATATATACATATACAAATATGTACATATATATATATACACATATAACTATACACACACACACAGATATATAATCTTCAGTGTCTTCAGATTTGCTTTCCAGAGAGATGTGGCCCTTTATGATGGCGTATTACCTTGTGGTATTAGGCAATGTGTTTTCTTCTTCCCATAAGTGTTTTGGATCTAAGCTGCATCATGTACATATGTATATACATACACACACATATACATATATAAATATATATGTATATATTTTTATATGGCTTTATTTTATATTTTTGAACCTTACAAGCTTAGTAGTAAGGATCACTTGGTGAGTTGGTCCTAGGGAGTATGGCTACTGTGTGAGGAGGGGTGTGGTATGGGGGTGTAGCTGTTATTTCAGGGGTGTGGTTTGTCCATATGACTAGGCCTGGAGTCAGTCTTTTTGTCTGGGATCCCAGAACAGAATCTTGAAAAACTGTCCCTCTGTGGTATTGACTGACTTCACTGCTTGAGTGAGTATCTTTAGTGGTTGGGGAAGGGGAATACAGTCCCCTCTGATTTCCATCCTGACAAGATTCTAGTTCCTGACTTCAGTACTTCCACTTACGGCTTTACCCAAGCCATGCTTTGTACAACCACCTTGTCTTTGTTTCTCCATTCCAAGACTCAAGTTTGCATTGCTCATCCTGCTATATCAGTTCTGTCTTCCATCTCGGCATCTACAGTTGTGACAGCCTCTGTGAGTCTTCTCTACCCTCTTCAGTCACAGGAAGTGTAGGCTGGGTCAGCTAAACAACTGAGTACTTCAGATATTTTAGTTATATAGCAAGAAACACTTGGCATGATTCATTTCATTCTTGTCATATTAGAGTGAAAAAGTCCCAGTAACATCTGAGTCATTAGGTTCCCAACTCAACATAATCAAATATATAAATAATATAAATCAAACAAAATCACTCATGTTCAAGAAGACAGACAAAAGACCTTACCACAAAAATATACTTCAATATTTTCTTCTTATGACTAAGACAGGTGATTACTGCTTCTTTTGTAGCCTTAATCACTGCTATTGGGATAAAAATTATTAAAATAATTTCCTACCGCTAACTGCATTTAAGTTAGAACTTCTCCAGACCTACTTTAAAATGATCAAGCACGAGCCTAAATCCTGTAAATCCTTCCCAAGTCTATATTACTGACAAATCTTCCAATGTTTCTCTTTTATATCTCTCTTGCTGTAAAAAGCTAAGTAATTCTAATTTATTTTTTACTATAGGTGTTTTCTATTTAATGTTTTAATTGGCTGTTTTTAAGCAGTCTTCGGTTTGCAGGAAACTTGAGCCAAAAGTATAGTAAATTTCCATATATATTCTGTTGCACTCCCCTATTCCACCACCCACTTTCTTCCTTACTAGCACCTTGTATTTGTGTGGACATTTGTTACAAATAATGAACTGATATCAATACATTATTATTAAATGAACTATGTAGCTATACTATTGTTTACTTTTTGTTGTACAGTTCTATTAACTTTTCCAAAGGCATAATGTTATGTATCCATCATTACAATATCACACAGAACAGGTTTACTGCTCTAAAGTTCTCCTATGCTCCATCTATTTACCTCCCTCACCTCATGCCCTGGAAACCACCAGTCATTTCACTGTCTCTGTAGGTTTGTCTTTTCCAAAAGGCCATGTAGTTGGTATCATAGCCTTTTCAGACAGGCTTCTTTTACTTAGTAATATGTATTTAGGGTTCATCATATCTATTCATAACTTGATAACTTTTGCTCACTTAATATTATCCTGTTGACTGGATGTACCACAGTTTATTTATCCACTCACTTACTGAAGGATGTCTTCCTTGCTTCAAGTTTAGTGATTGTGAGTAAAGTAACTATATTTTGTATAAGTTTTTGTATGGACAAAGGATTTTAGTTTACTTCAGTAAATAACAAGAAGTGTGAATATTGAATAGTGTGGCGAGACTATGTTTAGCTTTGTTTAAAAATAACCATAGTCTTCCAAAATGGGGCCATTTTGCACCGCAACATTTATGAATGAGAGTTCTTATTGCTCCAACATCTTTCCCAGTAATTGGTGTTGTTGATGTTCTGGAATTTAGTCATTCTGGTAGACATGATTCCCTAGTGGCACATTATAATGATTATCTTCATTTATGTTTTTGCAATCTGAATATATTTTTTGCTCAGATGTTTTGCCCACTTTATTGTTTTTTTTTTTTTTTTCTTACTGTTGAATTTTAAGATTTCTTTGTATACTTTGGATGTAAGCTTTTTATCAGATAGGTGCTCTGTACCTGGTTTTCTTTTTCATTATTCATGCTTACCAACAGAGAGAGAACAGCTTTCTTGACAAGGCAGATGTCTCAGATGCAAAAAAAAAAAAAACCATGATGAAAGAGGATTAAAATTATTAGTGAAGGAAGAAGGATGTTTTCCAACATAAAATCATCACAGTAACAAATCTAAAATATATCTCCTTGCATTATGTTCATATTTCCAATGGGAGGCTACTTAAGTTCTTTGCAAGTGTTAGTTTCCTGCTTAATGAAACTTCATATGAAGCTTCTGATTCTGTAATTAATAGCCTTCTCTATATTATAGATTTGTATGAAAATTATCAGGGTATAAAATAGTTGTGTAGAGTTCATAGTAGCCATGCCATTGCTTCTTATCAAGTTGACTATCAAAAAAATTACTGAATATAATTTTACTTTCCAAAATATGTAAATATGAAATATAAGTTATGGTATTGCCCTGCAAGGTTGAAATTGTGTACTATTCAATTCATATTTGTAAATTGCATAGCTGAGAATGTAAAATACTCCTCTTAGAAGAAATATGCTTGAACCAGAGGAAATCAAGACATTGTCTCATGAAGTGGCCTTCATTTTTATTCATTTACTTTTATTCATTATTGCAGATGGAAATAAACTTGAGCAAATATTAGGTCTTTTTCCCATCAAGGGTTTACCAATATTTCAATTAAAGAGATTGGAAATATATTTGGAAACTTCATTACTTTTAGATACCATAAAACCATAATCTCTTCCAAGAAATATCTTCTCTTTTTGTCTACTACAATATCCCCTCTTCACCCTTGGGAAACATTCATTACCTGGTGGTGAACTACCTACTACAGTTTAAGAAGTTGGTCCTTTGCCATGCTTTTAAGGAGTATCTAACTCATGATTCCAGTGGGTAATGTTGTTCTAAGTATAGTGTTTATAGCTTTTTGCAGATACGCCAATCTTTGGAATTCACTATACATGCCTTCACTATTTTCTTGACATCCTCTAAACACCCCCTGAATCTTTCATAGCAAAACGTGTATAGTATTTTTCTCTAGAGTTGTGATTTTATATATCTGATTATAATCAATAAGTCTGTGAACCTGTCAATCTCTTTTCTTTTAATAATTCTCAATGTCTTCAAGTCTTACAGATTGTATAGATTTAAAAATCTAATTAGCTACCTTTTGAGTGCTGTTGACTTAAAGATCATGATTTTCCATCATCTCTGTAAAAGATGTCAGCTGCAATGTAGAAGAATTTCCATAACTTTGTGAAGTATATTGGCAAATAGTCTGGAAAATAAACAGAAGTTATACAGGGACTCAGTAGTTCAGAGCCAGTGGGGAAAATCTCCAATAAAAGAGTCATACATAATTTTGAGTTTCATGCTTTTACTCAGAAGAAACACCTGTTGAGCATAAGTAAGTATAATCAGTCAAATTAACCTTGTTACATTGTATATTACCTGCAATTATATATCTAGAACAGCTTTTTTTGTTTAAAGTAGTACAAATCTTGAAAGGAGCAATGTATTAGCTGTCCAGTTAATTCTACTGATAATACACTGTGGGGACATTTTTATAAATGTTATTTATGATGGCCCCTCTAAGAAGTAAATACAGAAAACCACTACTCAGAGAACTTTTCTTCATCTATACACCCTTGGGAGAAGTGACACATTTTGTCACTAAATTATGAGTATGATTTAATGATTGGAAGAGAAAAAAATTAAGATATTTTTGAGCATAAATTACATAATTAGTACTATGAAAGAATTTTCACATGTATTATCTCATCTTGGTGTGTTTCCTTACGTCTGGGAAGCAGGTTATCTTTAGCTCCAGTTAGGATATGTGAAAACTGAAGTTGAGAGTTATTAGGTGTTAAAGCAGAGTGATTTTGAAAAGAAGATTTTCTAGGAAGTGTGAGACTGACAATTACTTTGGAGGAAAGTGATATTGAAAAGAAAAGAACTTTCCAAGAAAAGAGATGGTAATGCTCTTGAAGTAAAAAAGTAAGTGCTTTATCTTCCATTGTCTAGTCCACTTTATAGGTTCTGCTTTATGGGTGCTGCCTTAGTCAAAATATTTTCTAAGAAATGTAACCACACCTCAAGTGATTGTCGTAAGAGACAGCACATATCATTCCAAAGTATACCTCTTTTGTCACAAGTAATTTGAAATGATTTGTTGGTATTTGTAACCAAAAAATTACATATAGGACTTTTTTTTCTATAACTGTCTACTCACAACATAGTAAAAAAACAAGAACAACAAAAAAAACCCAACACTAAATTTACTTTTTCCATCTTCAAGATTCAATATTCTATTTGAGTGACTATAAAAAATTCCATTACAGTAAAAATAATCTAGGACAAGAAGTCAGACATTCATATTAAGAAAAATACCTTGGTATAAATTAAGATGAATTTACAGAGTTCAGGGGAGGTACCCCTTCTTCAACTCATTCACATCTTCACCATGGAAAGATCTAGTGGTTCTGTATCTATGCCTGCTCTGGCCAAGACCACTAATTTTATGCTACTGACTAGAAATCTGTGAATACTGTGCATCTGTAGTTTCCATATAGTGCAAATCAGTAAATTTCAAAGGCATCAAAGGTTATTTGGGGGCTTTAACTCGTATCTAGTATCATATTTTTGTATATGTCTTATAAAATGGGTTTTAAATTTTAGATGCCTTAAGAGAGAAAAGAAACCTAAGAGAAAATGCTTCAATTAAATACTAAAGAGAAACTAAATGTGTGAACATGAGAGGTATGTGTTTATGTATGTGTGTTGATGTGTGGTAAGGGGAACTATGAAGAGGAAATTCCAGACTCCATGAATTTTTATATCACATTTGGTGATTACAATTTTCACATGCTGAGAAGGAAATCAGGCACAAAACACTCATTATGAAAGACTATTTTTTTCTGTCTAATTCCCTCTGCCAAATACATATTCTTTTATGTTTAATTCTACCCAAACAAAATGTAGTCACAGTTTGAATGGGAAGAATTTAAACTAAGCAAGAAGTTACCTAGTTATTTTTATATCCCCCTCTGCTCCCTATTATTGTCTCTAGACACGAGCAGCACAATACACAAGTACAAAAAGTAAATGTTTCAGAAAATAGATTCAATGAGTCATTTTTTATTTAACAGTTTTCAATTCTTTTTAAAAACAGAAATTTCATGTTCTCAGAAGAAATTAGTGTGTTAAACCTGTAGCTTTTCTTTAATGGATACAATTTGTTTAGACTCTAGTTAGAAGAAAATATATAGGTACAGAATGCTTTATGTTCCTGAAACATTCTTCTGCCTCAAAGATTCCATCAGGTAAAACAGAATATTTCATTGGTTTTTAAAATCTGGAGAAAGTGAGGCTCAGGATAGTGAATGCTTTGCCCAAGGCAACTGTGACAGTAACAAAAAAATGTACCAGACTCCACAATTTCAGCCCTTAGTGGTCCGGTGCTTACTGCTTGTCTAAGCACTCTGAAATGTGTCCACTTATTTGTTCCTAAAATTCTAGGAATTTAAGAAAAAATGTATTTAAGGAAATGTCTATAGTAAGAAAGCAGAGTCTGAGAAGGAAATCTAGAGCCACAAAGACAGTTTAGCCTGGAGAAGAGAAAGCTGAAGGGTTATCTTGATCTGTGTCTTTAAGTAAGAAGTTCTGGGAAGAAGTATTTTACATCACGTTCAAGGAGGTGTTGTATGTTACAGTGATGAACTACTAGGTCAAGTGTAAAGTAACATTTATGGACAAAGGGAGCATGAAATTCTAGAATAGATGAGCATATTGTTCAAACTTCCTCTTTCTTGTTGAAATCAAGAAAATCTCACTCAAGATCCTCTTTACCGATTATATAACATTGTGTGGTTATTCAAACTGGTAATACTATTTATCTGGTCATATGCAAAATTGCTAGATTTATAATATATTCAAATCTCTATATAAAGATATTTATATTATGTGTTAATTCCCTTTGAAGTCCATATTGCCTTATCCAAAGTGAATATTCTAACTGGAAGGAAGCTCAAGATACTGCTGTCTATCACACAGTGTTTAATTAACTAACAAACCTCAGGGTAAATCCAAAAGTTCTCCTTATGCAATAGGAATTCCAATTTCGGCTTCCTTTCTTTTTGCTTTTTTTTCTCTTTTTGCGTCAGTTACTCTTCTTCCACATTTTATCATTTATATGCTCTTCTGGGATATAGGATAGAGCATGGTAGAAGTGAGAAGTCAAGGTTATCTAATGTGGTTACTTCATAACTGACTTGTTAAAGAACAGGAGAGAGAAATCAACAGCAAATATCTCGCATTTAGGGAGTTTCTATATTTATGTTATCAATGAGTATTTTAACTTACACAAAATATTTTATAAGTACCTGCAAGTAATTTAGCACAGTTAAAATATTGCAGAGGCTATGAGAACTCTAAATGGCCTGTACATATGAGTTCATAGTAACTGTTTATTAAAATAACTTTTATAATTAGACACCAACTGCCATGACAGATTTTAGTGTCAGAATATTAGGATTTCTTGTGTCACTTGATCAATAATGAGACATACTATATCCATGCATTTAATAATGTAGTAGAATGCCTACTGAGTGTTATGCACATAGGAGAGAATTCTTATCATCATGGAGCTAGAGTTTGTGAGGGTTGGAGTGAGAATACATATATGAATGTGAATAGTTTTGTATTAAGTGAGTTTTATAAAAGAAACTAAAGGAAATTAAGGGAGAGAGAGAGTACTATGAGGTAGGAGAAGGGTGCCATTTTATGTCAGTAGCCATGAAAGCTTTACATATTCCTTGAAGAAGGTGAAGAAACTAGTCATTCTAGATATCAGGAAGGAGGGCAGAGGGAAATGGAGTAAAATGAGGTCAGAGTAGTTGAACAGATTATAGTAGTAATGCATAGTAATACAAAAATTATTTGGGGTCTTGTTGGTCATGTATAATATTGGTATGATCTTTGAGATGGTAAATAATTGGAGAGATTTGAGCAGAGGAGAGAAATGATCTAACTTGTATGTAAATAATCCTTCTGGTGGCTCCATCAAGAATGGGTAGGAGGACAGCAGAAGAAGTGAAGCAGAGAGACACATAAAGAATTTCTGCAATAATCCAAGCTGGATTAAGTGGAGCCAGGGCTTGAGGGTAGTGGCAACAATGGTGAGAAAGGCCATATGTAGGCACATATATTTAAAGTTATACATATAGCAATGATTATTGGTGGTGAAGTGGGAGAAAAAACAGGGTGCCTTCAAAATTTTGCATACAGCTAAACAGAAATATGCAGTTTTAGTTTGCTTTGATTAGGGTAAGGACACAAGGATCAGATTTGTGGTAAAATCAGAAAGCTGCTTTTAGAATTTTTTAATTTAACATGCCTACTAGTCATTAAAGGAGGGGTATCAAATAAGAATTTGTACATACAAGTTTGGGGTGCAAAGAGAACCAGGCTAGAAACCTAATTCAAAGCTACCCACTTAGAGTTTATATGACATAACATGGTATTATAAAGGACCCGGGTATTGGCCAATAAAAAGGATTTAGAATCTATAGGTCTAATTAAACATTTATTGGATTTGAACAATAAAAATGGAGTAAGTTGGAAGGAGAGGAGATGATAGGTGGAACAATTAAGATGTAAGAAATTATAATATTGAAGGGAATATAGTAATTTAAAATGTCAAAGTTTCCAAGAAAATGACTGAGGCAGGGTGAACAACATGATTTCTGGAAAAGGAGAATTCAAGGAACTAGATGGTTAAGAATTAGAATGGCCAGGTACATAAACACTGGGATCAACAAGAATAAAAGGCGGGGGGAGAGGTTGTTGGAAAAAATGAGTTTGCCAGGGGCTATTAAAATCAAAGAATGAGAGAAAGTGACTGCCCAGAAAGAGATTTAAATCCAGGAGACTATATGGAAAAGGATAAATGCTTTGAAAATGGCAATGAGGCACAATCCACTCTAACTCAAGGACTTCTATTAGGAGAGGCATTTGAGTATAAACACTACCCATGTATGAGAATTATAGGCTTACACTGATTTGAGATGAAACAAGAAAAGAAAAGGAAAACACAGAGGGGTTTGAGAATGTGGAAGATTCTGATGACTGACCAACAGTTCAGAGTGTACAGTTGTGAAAGTTTCAGAAGGTGGACAGGACTGGACAATGAAACAGTCAGAAGAGATGATATACAAAGCAATCTGAGTCACTGTCTTTTTTCCCCCTATTTTTTTCACATTGCTATATACTTTTTATGATATTGAATTTGAACCTCCATCTTTGTATCACAGTACATCCATGACCAGAGTCCCAGTGATTTCTCTCTACCACCTTGCTAGTTCATTCTTTCCCTGTACCCACCCCCTGCCCCAGTCATTTGTATTCTGTGCATTTTGAAATTTACCTGTTCATTTTTTTTTTTTTTTTTTCACATGAATGAAACCATCCTGTGCCTCCCTTTTTCTTTTTGGATGATTTCATTTGGCATAATCAACTCCAGTTCCATTCAGGTTGATGCAAAAGGCACAATTTCATCTTTTTTTAAATAGCTTCATAGAATTCATTGAATTTATGTACCATAACTTTATCCTACCATTATTGATGGCAGTTTAGGTTGTTTCCATGTCTTGGCTATTGTGCTACGAACTTAGGGGTGCAAATATTTTTATAACTAATGTTGATGTATTTTGGGGCCACAAACTGAGAAGTGTGATTGAAGGATCAAAAATAGTTCCATTTAAAAAAATTTACACATTATTTTCAAAAGTTATTCCACTAATTTATATTCCCACTTCCAGTACAGAAGAATTCCTTTTTTTGCACACCCTCTCCAACACTCGTTCTAGTCTTTCTGATAAAGGATATCCTCACAGGTGTGAGGTGGTATCTCATTGTGGTTTTTATTTGCATTTCCCTGTGGAGATTAATGTAAAGCATTTTTTCAAATGCCTTTAGGCCATCTGTATATCTACCCTAGATCAGTATATATTCAGCTATTCTGCCATTTTTTTAGTGGGTTGTTTACTTTTGTGTTGTTGTTGAAGTATATGAGCTCCTTATATGCATTGAAGATGAAGCCCTTGTTTAGTATGTTGTGAGAATACCTTGTCTCATTTAGTGAACTGCCACTTCATTTTAGCAATGCTTTCACTGTACAGAACATTTTTAGTTTGATGCAGTCCTGTTTAGGTTTAATTACCTTTGTTGTAGGTGTCATTTCCCCAAAGACATCTCTGAGGCTGATGTCATGGAGTGTTTTTCCTACATTTTCCTCTATGTATTTGTGGTTTCAGGTCTTACATTCAAGTTTTTTATCCATTTTGAGTTAGTTTTTATGTATGCACTAACAAGTTATCTAGCTTCATTTTTTTTTTCAATAGATGGCTGTACAATTTTCCCAGTACTTGTTATAAATACTTTCCTTCCTTCACTGTATGTTCTTAGTTCCTTTATCATAGATTATCTGTCCTAATAAGTGTGGTTTTATTTTTGGCTTCTCAATTTTATTCTACGGATCTGTTTTTGTTTCAATACTATATTGTTTTGATGAAAATTGCTTTGTAGTATAGTCTAAAGTTGGGCCATACTATTCTTCCATTTTTTTTTTTTTTTTTTGAGGATAACTTTGACCTTTTAAGTCTTTTTTGGTTCCATACAAACTTTAGTATTGTTTAGTTTGTTTGAAAAATGTCTCTGGAATTTTGATATGCATTGACTTGTATCTGTATATTGCTTTGCGTAAGACAAGAATTTTAATGAGGTTAATTTTTCTACCTACAAGTATGGAATATTCTACCATCTCTTTAGCTTCTCTTTATTTTATCAGTGTTTTATAGTTTTTACTATATAGGTCTTTCGTCTTCCTTGTAAATTTATTCCTTGGTATTTTATTTTTGGTGTGATTGCGAATGGGATTTCTTGATTTCTCTTTCCTCTAGTTCATTGTTTGTATATAAGAGTGTTATTTTTGTATTGATTTTATATATGCAATTTTGCTGTATTTATTATTTCTAACAGTTTTTTTGTAGTCTTTTGAGTTTTCTAGATATATTATATAATCTACAAACAATGATTACTGGATTAATTTGTTGTCCATTTCCTTTTATTGCTCTAACCAATTCTTTCAGAATTATGTTTAGTAATAATGAGAATGGGATTCCTTATCTTGCTGTTAGAGGAAAAGCTTTTATTTTTTGCCATTGAGCATAATGTTTGCTATCGGTTTTCATACATGGTTTCTATTATGTTGAGGTAAGTGCCTCTAACCCATTTTAGCTACAGTGTTCATGAATATTTCATCCTGTCAAATATTTTCTCTGTATTGATATAATCATATAATTCTGTTTTTTCTCTGATGTAGTATATTACATTGACTGCATATGTTGAACTGTCCTTGCATCTTAAATAAATTCTACTTGGTCATGATATATACAATTTTTAATGTTGTTGAATCCAGTTTCCCAAGATTTTATTGAGGATTTTTGCATCTATATTCATCACTGATATCATTCTGTAATTTTATATTTTAATGCTGTCCTTGCCTGATTTGGAAATCAGTGTAATGCCTCAGAGTTGGCAATTATTCCCTCCTTTTTGATTTCTGAAAGAGTTTAAGAGTTCAGAGATATTTAGTCATCTTTAAATGTTTAGTAAAATTCACTAGTGAAGCCATCCAGTCCTAGACTTTTGGGCAAAGATTTTGATTTACCACTTCAATTTATGCGTGTATGTTTGAACTGTTTTACGCTACCTATGTTGTTCTGGATCAGTTTTGGAAGGTTGTAGAATTCTATAAATCTGTCCATTCAAGATTGGCAAATTTTTTGACATAATTTTTTGACACAGTAAATTTTTACGATTTTTTATATTTCTGGAATATTTGTAGTAATTTTACCTATTTCATTCCGATCCTTATTATTTGGGTTTTCTCTCTTTTTTAATTATGTGATTACAGTTCTATCAATTTTATTTTTTTGAAGAACCAGCTCTTAGTTTTATTGATATTTTGAATGGTTTTCCTGTTTTTATATTTTCTTTAGTTCTCCTCTAATTCGTAATATTTCCTTTATTCTGATGAGTTTTGATTTCAGTGTTCTTCTATTTCTAGTTCCTTTATGTGTGTTTAGATATCTGAAACCAATTTACTCCCCCTCCCCCCACACACACCATTATAAAGTGAAGTCAAGTATCCAAAACACTAACTGGACAACGGACTTGCCTGACTCTATCAGCTCTCAAGCCTCTCCGTTGTTATCAACATTGAGATCATGCAGACAAATCTCATTGTGTCCTTTATCCCTGAACTACAATAAACAAAAAAAAATCTCAGAATATCCTTTATCCCTAAGACTCTACTTCTATGATGAAAATATCAGAATTACAGTATCAGACAAGATAGATACCACCAAAATGATTATCACGAGGTAAAGGTGAACACTGCATAATAGTCAAGCAGTAAATTCATCAAGAAGAAACTCAGAAATATATTTGTACCCAATGCCTTACCATAAAAATCTATAAAACAAATACTAACATACCTAAGAAAAGCAACACAGTAATGAGGGATTTCAATATCTCTCTTAACTTGCTAGATTTTTATATGGACATCGAGATCTCTGTAGCGTCCCTCCAACCCTTTTCCCTAACTCGTGAAAATGAGGAAGCTAGAGAAAATTAGTCCAAAGTTCAAAGAGCACCAATATTCCCTCTAAGGTTCTTTCCACTGGAGATCTAGTGGCCAAAGTAGTGTTAACCACGTTCTTAGTTTAAACCACTCCAAAGTTCAGAAATAGAAGCTGTTATGATAAACTTCCAGGAAAGAGTGGTGTTTCATGCCATTTTTGAAAAAGAATACATTGTGGAATTACCACTGAGTTTAAATGTTGACTATATTTGGGTATTAAAATATGGTATAATTCAATAAGGAAACCAGATTCAAAGGATTGGGGGAGCAGTTTGAAAAGCTTTTCAAACACAAGGAGGTCCTTGCTACAGTGGAACATCCATACTGGGAAGAAGTGAAGATTGTTAGCTTAGGAAATGAGAGCTTTCATGTTATTTTTAAAAATTGTCACATACAGAGAGCATAGTATTTTCTTTCGAGTTCTTCATCATCTTGGCAGGATACCAAAGACTGAAGAAAATCTCATTGCTGGTGTCTGAATAGTATTCCATTGCGTATTCCTTGTATAACAAGGAAAGTATAATGTGTGAGATTATAATACTTCAGGCATTCTTTGCTTAATCTTTCCATATATATAACCTTGTATTCAAGTAACCATTTCTTTAAAAAAATTAATAAGCAGCTCATATATTACATATTTTAAATCTTGCATTAATACTGTGAGTTACTGTAGAGGTTGGAAAAATAAGGATCCACTACAGTACAAGTATCATACAAGTGAGATCTCTCATTTACAATACTAAATCTTGTGTCTGATAGTGTTTCATAATTGGTAGGTTCTTTATTAAAGAAGCTAAATAATCTATCCAATCTGAACACAGAGAAAGAAACCTAAGAGTATACAAATTTCCATGGATAATAAAAATTTTCATTGATTTATGAAAAAATACTATCATGTTAACTTAACAATATCATCTGTATAAACATTGCTTCCTAATACCCATTTTCCCATTCATTTTGGAATTTCCTAAACCAGGAAGGGAGAATTACAGTAGTAGTTTGTTAAATCCAATGTTAATGCTTGCTCTGTATTTATTGTACTGAGGCATTATATGTTCAAAGATCATACCAGTATGGCTTTCAGAACATAAAATACAACATATTTTACTATAAAACTGGTGCCTTTATAAAAATTGCCTGTAAAGTAGGTAACAAAGTAATTTAAAACAAAAACTGAAATGCAGTTGTAATCATACCAATTCTCTTATCAAAGGCATTTATGTTAGAACTTCATAGAAAAAATAAATCCCTTATATTTATTAAGGAACATTGTGCATCTAAATTACTGATATGCCAACCAATTTTATTATGGGAAATTTAACCTTTAAAGAATTTACAGGTAATTTAAATACTATCTATTGAAATTTGTGGAGTTAAGCAGTCTTGAGGAAAGTTCCTAAACATTAAATTTTATGTTAAAAAAAGTTTAAATAAAGGAGTTAAAAAATGGTGGAAATCAATACAAAAAGAAGTAAAATTATGTGAAATTTCAGGATAGCAGGGTATAAAATAGAAAATAAGGATATTATAAAGTATTTCCATAAGAAAAAAGTTATTTCTCTGTAAAGACAAGAAAAATAAGTCAATCTCTGGTAAGACTGATCTGAAAAAGAGGTGAAGGCAAATTTAAGTGATGCATTATGGATTTTAGAGTGGCCATAACTACAGATATAGCAGCAACTAAAAAGTTAATAAAAGATTATAGAGTAACTTGGAAATTTCTGGAAAAACATAACCCTATTGACTATATTCAAAATCTTAGCCCAAATAAAATACCAGATCTATATTCTATGAAATTTTCAAAGAAAAAGTAATTTCATTCTTCTATGAAATTGTATAATTTTGAAAAAGGTAAAATTTTTAGCATAATCTTATAAAAATAGATGAAACCTTCTGAAATATTAGCAAACTGAGTATCAAAAGATGAATGCAACTCAAACCAGAATTCATTATCTTAACAATGGAACAGTGGTTTGCTATTACAAAATCATGTAATGTAATTACTGTATTAGCATATCATCTTAGTAGATGCAAGAAACACCTGATCAAATTCAGCAGTTATTCAATATAAAAGAAGTTGTTGACAGGCTGGTAATATAAGGAAATTTTCTTATATTTATAAAGATTGCCTAATAAAAACCTAGACAATTATTCTTAACCATTTTCTTTAACATTCTCTTAAGTAGCAAACTGTCTAGGGTCACTATTTCTTTATAACATTGTTCGATCTTAGCCAGTATGGTAAAACAAACAAAAATAAATCAAAAGTCTTATTGGAAAGGTATGATTCTGTCATTATATGCAGATTACATGATTGTTTAGAAAGAAAAACAGTCCCTCTAAAGCTATTAAGACCAATGGGAGAAATGAGTAAAGTGCTAGGTAAAAAACAATACTTTTAATCATTTTATTATTTCCTTTGTTAACACTGATACATGCATTTTTGATACTGAATTCCACCTCATTCTGTGTGTCCCACATTACACCAGCCATGAGAGCTCCAAAGCCTTCCAACACCACCCTTCTCCCTCCCATCCCATCTCGTCCCCTAGAAGTCACGACATTACATCTATGAATTTTGTTCAAAATTGTTCATTTGTTTCTTTCTATTCCACATAAGTATACATCCTGTACATCTTTTTCTTTCTGGTTTATTTTTTTAAGCATTATCTCCTCCAGTTCCATCCAGGTTGTTACCTAAAGTACAATTTTGATTTTTTTAAATATCTGCATAGAATTCCATTGATTATATATACCACAATTTATTTACCCAGTCATCTGTTAATGTGTATTTAGGTTGTTTTCATGTTTTGGCTATTGTGAATTGTGCTGCTAGGAACATAGGGGTGAGGGCTTTTTTTTTTTTTTTTTTTTTTTTTTTTTTTTTTTTTTTTTTTTTTTTTTTTTTTTTTTTTTTTTTTTTTTTTTTTTTTTTTTTTTTTTTTTTTTTTTTTTTTTTTTTTTTTTTTTTTTGTGATCAGAGTTTTTGTATATTCTCTGGGTATGTGCCTACAGTGGGATTGCTAGATCAAATGGTAGAGCCATTTTTTTTTTTTTTAAGGGTTTGTCATACTGTTTTCCAAAGAGGTTACTCTTTAATTTACATTTTTAGTATACATTACATTTTTAGGAATATTCTTTCTTCAGACTCTCTTCAACACTTGTTTCTAGTCTTTTTGATATAATACATTCTTACTAGTGTGAGGTGATATTTCATTGTGTTTTTTATTTGTATTTCTCTGATGGTGTGTGATGTAGAGCATTTTTTCATGTGTCTTTAGGGAATTTGTGTGTTTTCTATAGAAAATTATCTATTCAGTTCTCAGCCCATTTTGTGTGTGTGTTGTGTGTGGGCTGTTTGGTTTTATGTTGTTGAGGTAAATAAGCTCTTATATATTTTAGAGATTAAATTCTTGTCAGATATATGTTATACAAAATGAATCAAAGACCTTGATGTAAGACCCAAACCTGTAAAGAACGAGGAAAACTTAGGAAAAATGCTCCATGGTATCAACCTCAGAGATTATTTTGGGGAAATAACACCTACATCAAAGGAAAGTAAAACTAAACAAACCGTACTACATCAATACCAGGAAAAGAAACCACCACTTAAACAAAAAGGTAACCCCCTTAAAGGGTACAAATATGTGCACAATAAATCTCATTTTTATTCAGAAGCAATACAAATATTTTGTTAACACTGAAAATACTAACTTGATTATATGTAAACTAAAGGAATAAACATATCTTGAATGAGAATTCCTTACTTTTTTTCCCTTAAACAATGAGAATGCATTCTTTGGCTGTTTCACCTGTCTAATTTGGTTTTATTAAAATCCTTCATTTCTGAAGCTTAAGGGCTGCCTATATTTATGACTAGCTCATCTCTTTCAGACTAAGGCAGGATGGGAGAAAACTGGAGAGTGAGCAATACTAGTAAAAGAAGATTTTTGGCTTTCTCTCTTCCAGGCTTGTTCTGACCTCTGCTCCAGTGTAACTGACACCCCCTCTACTACCCCAAATCAGCCACCACCTCCAAACCTGGACCTTCTTGACTCACTGGCTATGAGCCTCAGTCTTGTCAATCATAGAGATTCTTCCTACTTTAAAATCTAACCTGGTATAAAAGGGCATTTTCAAGATCAACCAACACATATAAAAAAATCTAAATTCAGACTGGGACCAAGTATTGACTAAATAGTTTAAACTTGTCATTTTAATAATGTATTGCTGTTTCTGTCCATTTTGTTTCCTAAACAAATCCATAGGGCAAAATCTGTTAGTATATATCTCCTACATACCCCTTTTCTGAGCTTTATATTCCTCATTTGACTAAGTATGCTACTTCTTTTAAAATTCATAGAAGAGAAAATGCTATCTGCATATGGCAAGTTTCCAGATTCTCACTATTGTGAAACATTTTCCCTAATTAAAAACATTCATAAAAATTAACTGTAAAGAGTTAGAGGCAAGGTTATTTCAGATTACATCCTATAAGAATATGAAGAAAAATGTGTGCTTCATGGTATAATGCTCTCTGCTGAGCAAGAAGCTGAATGTGGCTTTGTTCAAAGCTTGAGTTATATACTTAATTTTATACATTAAAATTTAATGACCTTTTAGTTATAATATGCTTTTACCAAATTATTTTTTTCTTTTCCCATAGCATAATTTCATAGTATTGTAGAAATAATCATTTGGAGCAGAGCTGAAAGGCCCTTTTTTTCCCCCCAGTATGCATTTTTAAAAATAAACTTGATTGAGATAACACTGGCTTTAACACTATATAACTATAGTGTTATATAACTATATAACACTATATAAATTTGAGGTGTACATCACTATAATTTTATCTCTGTATGAACTACATCACAATTACAACCAAAACTCTAATTTCTACCCATCAGCATACAACTGACTTCCTTTCCTGTTTCACCAACCCCAAAAGCCCCCTTCCCCTCTGGTAACCACTAATCTGTTCTCTGTATGTAAGAATTTGTTTTGTTTGTTTTTCTTGTTTTGTTTATTTATATTATACATATGAGTAAAAGACTATCTTTCTCTGAGTTTTTTCACTTAGCATAATACCTTCAAGAGCCATCCATTTTGTCACAAGTGGGAAGAGTTTTTGTAGTTGAGTACCATTCATATATTTTTATATTCTTCAAATACTTAGAAGTAGAATAGTTTGACCCTATGGTTTTTTTCTTAATTTTTCACAAATTTCATTGTGCTGGAAAGCTGGAAAGTGGCTGTACCAATTTACTTTTCCACCAAAAGTGTACAAACGTTCCTTTTTCCACATCCTCCCCAATACTTGTTTCCAAGCTTTTTGATAACAGCAATACTGACAGATTTGAGGTGATACCTCACTATGATTTAGATTGACATTTACCTAATATTGTGATGAGGAATATCTATTCATGTTTACTAGCCATCTGTATGTCTACTTTTAAGAAATGTCTGTTCAGATCCTCTGTCAATTTTTTAATTGGATCTTTGTCTTTTTGTTACATTGTATGATTTTTTAAATATATTTTGGACATTAAACCTATTTTGGATGTAAATTTTCATAAGTATTCTGCCATTATTTAGAATGTCTTTTCATTTTGATGGTTTCTTTCATTGCACAGAAGATTTTAAGTCTGATATAGAACACATATTTTTCCTTTTGTTTCCCCTTGTCCTTGGAGTTGAAAGCACAAAACATCCATAAAGTGTTGCCAAGGAACTTATCACTTAGGTTTTTTCTATGTATTTTATAGTTTCAGATTTTACATACAATTCTTGAATCTTTTGAATTAATTTTTGTGTATTCTCTATTCAAGATATAGTGATCTAATTTGATTCTTTAACAGGTGGCTGTCTAATTTTCTCAGTACCAATTATTAAAAAGACCTTTCCTTCTCCATTGCATCTTCTTTGCTCTTTTGTTATAAATTAATTGCCCTTATATTTTTTGGTTTGTTGATGGACTCTCAATTATGTTTATAGTCTAATATCATGGCATTTTGATTATTATAGTTTTATAATATAGTTTGAAGTCAAGGAGAGCGGTAACAGTCATTTTTGTTCATTTTTCTCAGAACTGCTTTGACTATTCAGGTCCTTTTTATGGTTCCATACAAGTTTTAAGATATTTTTGTTCTATATTTTGTGAAAAATGCAATTAGGGTTTTTGTAGGCATTGCATTTAATCTGTTGTTTGAAGAAAATGGCTATTTTAGCAATATAATTCTTCTGATATTTGAACACAAAATATCTTTCCATTTCTTTCTCTTATTTTGGACAATGTCTTAAGGTTTTCATTTTAAAGATCTTTCACCTCAGTTAAATTTATTGTTAGATATTTTATTATTTTTGATGCAATTGTAAATGGGACTGTTTTCTTGATTTCTCTTTCACATAGTGTGTTGTTAGTGTATGAAGCATAAATTTGTATAATTTATGGCCTTTCACTTTACTGTTTTTGTTTTCTAATAGGTTTTGATTGCCTTTAGGCTGTTTTATGTAAAATATATCTTCAAATAGCGAGGGCAATTTCTTTTCCTGACTTAATTTTTCTGTCTGACGTCTAATACTGTAGTTGACTAATAGTAACGAGAGCGGACACTCTTGTTTTAATTCCTGATCTTAAAGCTTTCAATTTTTTACCACTGAGTATGATAGTAGCTATGAGTTTGTCATACATGGCTTTATTATGTTTCCCCTATGCCAACTGACTTTTTGTTATCATAAATACGGAATCTTGTCAATGTTCTTTATCCATTGAGAACATTGTTTACTGAGAACATGTTATCTTTAACCATTTTGTTGATGTAATGCATCATGTTAATTTATTTGTCAATGTTATAACCATCCTTGAATCCCTGAAATAAACCCATATGATTATGGTGTATGATCTTTTTAATGTATTGTTGAATTCAGTTTGCTAGTATTTAGTTTGGGATTTTGGCATCTAAGTTCATCAAAGATAGAAACCTGTAATTTACTCTGAAATATCCTTATCTGGTTTTGGTATAAGATAAATAATGTCATTACAAAATAAGTTATATCTTCCTCTTCTATTTTTCTGGAAGAGTTTGTAAAGGACAGCTGTTATATCTTTGAAGGTTCAAAATTTACCAGTGAAACCACTTGGTCCTGGACATTTGTTTTCTTGGTAGGTTTTAATTATTCTTTCAACTTACTTGTTTTGTCTTCATTATTATGTCCTGGATGGCTATATGACACTAAGAATTAATTCAATTTTCTTAGATTGTCCAATGTATTCCTTTATTGATATTCATAGTAATCTCTCATGAGCCTTTATATTTCTGTGGTATGCACTGTAAATGCTTTCACTTCTGATTTTAATTATTTGAACCATTCCTCTTTTATTAGTGAGTCTTATTTACTATAAGATTTTGGTTTTTGTCCACCATGAGGTTCAGATATAACATACTTTCTATATAATATTGTTTTGAGTTGATAGCTCCTTAATTTGAATGCATTCCAATTTTATTCACACTATTTTATACTTTTTCATGTGATCTCATTTTTAACTTAATATTTTATGCATTCCTTGACCTAATTTTATAATTTTAGCTAATTTACTATTTTTGTCTTTTAATTTTCAAACTTGCTGTACAAATGATAGATCCACTATTTAAGTATTGCTTTTTCAGTGAATTTTTTTTCTTTTTTAAGTTTTCATGATGCTAGTACTACTTCTTTTTAGTTTAGAGAAGTTCCTTTAACAATTCTTGCAAGGCCAGTTTTTAGATTATGAATTATTAAGGTTTTGCTTATCTGGCATACTCTTAATTTGTCCTTCGATTCTGAATTACTTCCTTGCCTGATATAGAATTCATGGTTGGAATTTTTTCCCTTTCCACATTTTGAGGATGGCATGGCACTCTCTTTTGGCATGTAAAGTTTTTCTTTAAAAATCTGCTGATAGCCTTATGAGATTTCCCTTGGACATAACACTTTTTTTTTTTGCAGTTTTAAGAGTTTCTCTTTATCTTGAAATGTTACCATATTCATTATAATGGTGTTGGTGTAGTCTCTTTTGAGTACCTCTACTTTGGAACTCTCTGGGCCTCCTATACCTGAACGTCACTTTCTCTAGAGTATGAAGGTTTTCAGCCATTACCTCCTCAAATATTTTTCTGGCTCTTTTCTCTCTCTTCTCCTTCCTAGGATCTTTTTAAAGAATGTTTTAAAGAAAAGTCACAGGCAGAAATGAAGGCAAATAGGCATCAGGTAGGCAGGAAGAGAGAAAAGGAAGAAGCATTTTTTTAGTTGTTCCTCTTGGTTGTTCCCCTAAGACCACAGGTCCTTGGGATGTATATGGATTACACTGCCCAGAGGTTATGGATCTAACTGCTAAGCTACCAGGACATGTTTACCCTAAATATTATTTCTTGATGCTTCCTGGAGAGTCCTTTAGGCATCTTGTCTGTTTTTTAATTCTTTTTTTGTGTGCTTGTGAATTATTTTGCTTTCTTTCAGTCCACTTAACCACCCTCTGCTTCATTCACTATGCTGTTGAATACCTCTATAGTATTTTTCAAATTTTTGTATTAGCTCTGCAACTTAATGTTTGGATATTTCTTAAATTTTCTCTCTCTGTTGAAGTTCTCATTGTGTTCATCCAGTCTTATTCCAAGTTCAGTGAGCAATTTTATAACCATCCCTTAGAACTATCCATCAGATAGTTCATCTTCCTTTCAAGTATTTTTCAGAGGTTCTGTCTTATTTTTGGAACCTATTCCTCTGTCTTCCCACTTTGCTTGATTTGCCATATTTGAGTCTACATAATAACGTTAAATCCCCTCCCAATCCTGAAGGATTGGTCTTGTGTAGGTAATGTCTTATGGGGGTCCAGAAGCACAGTCCTTCCTGGTCACCATAACTAGGCACAAAAAGTGAGTCTCCTGTGTGGCTTTCATGTATCATATGCTATGGTGAAGACTTGGTAACCGGTGTGTGATGTGTAAATGGGACATTTATCCTGGTCCTGATGCTGTGTGGTGGATGGATGGGACTGTTGGTCTAGCCATGATACAGTCTGAAGTTTCAGTTACAGGTTGTGCATACATACATCTGTGTCTTGCGGGCAGTGGGGGATGGAACACAGCCATGCTTGCTCAGCAGTTTTAGTAGACTGCACAGAGTTCCAAAATGGCACTCCACAATATTTGACTCTGGGGATCATCTCTAAGTTTTTGCCTCTGAGGCAGACACTGTTAAGACTAAGACTTTAAAAATGGTAAATGGAACTTCATCTATGGTTCCTGTTCACTGAAGACTAATGTTATGCTAAGCCCCAGGGCAAGTGAGTCTGCACAGAAGTCCTTTAAGAATGGGTTTTCTGTTCTCTACAGTTCATGGATTTTTACTAGGGATATTCCTTGCCAGTTTCCAATGCCAAGAGTTTCAGGGTTGTCTCCACTAGGCACGATCCAACTATTTGGGTGTCCAACGGAGGGCATAATCCCAGTGTGCCCAGGGAAACATGCAGTATCCTCAAGAATTGCTATGCTTCTGTTCTTGCAAAGATCTTTTCTCTGTCTCACCCACTCATCTTAATGTTACTCATTTATCTTTTGTTCTAGAGACTCAATTTGTCAGGGTTTTAGATATTTTTCACAGAAAGTTATTCTATATGTAGTTTTAGATTTATTATGTCTATGGAAAGAAGTGAGTTCAGGTTCTTCCTCTGCTATCATATTAAACCTGCATCTCTTTTCTAGATTACCTTTAATTATTTTTCATTGATTTTTAGAAGCTGTTTTTAAAAATAGTACTGCAGCTTCTTCTCAGTTCTGATAAAAATTTTGAGATAAAATCACAACACAGACTATTATGCTTCTTTTGGGTTAGAGAATAACATTAAAATTATCCAAGTATAGTACTTTTCATTGACTCATTATATCTATAAATACATCATTACATGTACATATAGAGCTTTTTTTCCCTCATCCAGATTTATGAGTTTTGTAAATTAAGATGATGCTGTAAAAAGCATATTTTGAAAAAAGTATTTCCAGAGGTTTTCAGGGACAACTAACTAGATAAAGCATTTTTATAGATGGAAGAATTGTTTCACTATACGCTTACAAATGTTTCTTGCAAGACCTACACACAATCTCAATTTCACATCATATCTCCAGTGTACTTTTGAAAAAAAATCTTATCCAATGAATGAATGTAGTGATAAGAGGTTATAGAGTGGCAGGGAGACTTGAAGTTAGACTAGGTAACCAGCAACCATTCCAGTGTTTTGTGCAAGATGCTACCAAAGTTTTATATTTGTGGAGACTGTTTTACATGTATAAAATGGATTCACATTTACATAACCACACTTGACCTCTGCCTTGTGAGGTATGCAAAAAAATTCCTATTTTATAGAAAATAATGTCAAATAAGGTGTTGATTGATGCTAATTTGTATATAACAAAGATGAAGAGAAAATCCTGAACATAGTGAAATTTTAAATGATTGATGATTGATAGTATGTTTTTTATTTGTGAGAAAATATCTGCATAAGTTTTAAAAATGCAGCCACTGAAATATATTATGCACTAAGATTATAACTTTAAGATTTTGGAAACAAATGCTTTTGAATGAGATTACTGATTCTAAAAAGGAAAGGAAATGTTGGTTTAGCCAACTATGGGGAAAAAATCTACAAATTGAAAAAGTTTAGAATTCTGGATAAATATTAAGGTTACAAAATTCAACTGATAGATGTATTTGAGACAGTACTTATTATACTCAAATTTGAGAGTTATTACACTGAAACTCAGGTATGGTACACATTCATAACTCCTATGATCAAACCAGTTGCTAAAACTGCCTTGACCAACATCCACAGTGAAAACGTTTGACTGGTGTGAAGTAACAAAGCAAAGCGTTCAAATGAAATGAGTCTGGAGAGTCCTTAAACCATTTTTTTCTCATTTTTATACAGACAATCTCTTAGAATGGGAAGTATTCTATACATGGGAAGGACAATCTTGACTATAGTAGGAGCAATGGAGCTTATGGGCTGGCGAAATGTGCTGTTTCTAATAATTTTTCTGTATAATAACAGACCTGGGCACGGGTAAAATGGAGTATACAAGGAAGGTAGGATACAGATAAGATACACAGAAAAGATAACTGTCATTTGTTGATATCATCCATTACCTAAAGTAAGTTAGAGATACCCTTAGAGTTTTATCATTACTGTTATTTGAATATAAATGTTATTGTTTGTTTTTATGTTACCAATATCAACATAACTTTAGCACAGCAGTAATGTGTTTCACCCTGAGTGAATATTCTGGAAATGTCAAATAGAAAGAGTTTCTATGTGATTGAGTGACATCAGAAGTTGTCATCAGTCATCATGACAAATCCTTTTTTATATCTTTTTGTTTGGTCCATTCAGTTTACCCAAAAATAAGTTTGGATTATTAAATGTTTCATCTTGCTGCCATCTCTGGGTTAAAAAAAATGCTTTGGTTTGAAAATGTAATAAATTTGTATTTTAAATTATTTGAGCCCACTATGAAGGTTTTTAAAAGTATTTTATAAATATAGGAAATAGATACTAATATTATGAAATATTTCAAAGACAAATAATTATGATGTGTGTTCCTCTGAACTCTTGCCTTTAGCTTGAAAATAAAATGTAACCAATTCTTGTAAATGTAATTAGTCTTATGTATATGTAGAGATCCCTTCTAGTTTCTTTACCATCTGAAGATATTCTGATATTATTCTAAAATCAGAAACATAAGGAAGATGTAGTGTGTAATATGTGTGTGTGTGTGTATACACAGGCACAATAGAAACTACACAGCCATCACAAAGTGTGAAATTCTGCCATTTACAGGAACATGGATGGACCTAGAAGGAATGAAGCTTAGTAAGAGAAACAAATCATGTGATATCACTCAAATTTATGTATAGAGACAGCAAGCAAATGAATGAACTAAATTAAATAACAATAGCCTTTTAGTAAAAAAAAAATCAGAGGTTAGGGAAGAGGTATTGTGGGGGTGCAAAAGGGATAAAGAGGATTATTTTTATAGTGAAGGAAAAACTGAAATAGCGGTGAACTTACTAAATTATATATAGTTGTCGATATGATGTACGGTTTAAACCTATTTAATGTTATATTGTAATAGTCCTTAAAAACAACTATATTAAGATTAATGCTGTGCTATTAAAGAGTTCATTAGGGTAATAGAAAATTCATAGAAAGGATAAATATGTTCATTTGTTTTTCCTTTTTAAAAAAATCTTAAATTTGTTATTAATAGTAAGTCTTAAATTTTATAAACATATACATAAATATGCATATAAATTTCTATACTAGTAATACATAAAAAAAAATTGAAGACATTTAACTTGAAATTTGATACAGTACTAAAGTAATTTGCAGTCTAAATTCATATAATATTTGTGTTGTGGGGTGAATTCTCTGAAAATAAATACTGAAATATTTGTTAAGGACCAACATATGTGAAAGACAGGAGGGGAAGCAGGAATGAATAGAGGAAAAGAATCAACTGATTCAGGCTCAATGAGTCACTAGTGATTTTTGAAGACAGAACTGTTCTTTACAGAGTCTCACACTAGGACAAAATGAATGGACCTTTACAGAACTTTTTTCTTTATAAAATTTTATCATTTGGTCATCACTAGAGAGTCCCTGGAACAGTCATGATTTTGGCAAGGGAATATTGTAAAATGATAATTCTAAAATTGTGCTTATATTTGAAAACAAGTCTATTTTTTAAAAATTTAGTGAAATCTTAATGAATGTATTTATATGTTCTGTAGATTAATACAGCAGGAAAACAAGAGAAAAGCAAACTTCAAATGATTTCCAATTACTAACAATGGGACAGTTTGTTATATTTGGGGGGGACAGTTTGTTGTATTTGGGGGAGACAGTCTGCTCAAAGTCCTAAAACATCATAAAACATTTTAAAATAGCATCATTAGGAGACTTTATGGAAATTTACTCATTATTTTGGAAATAATGGATGCAACTTTTTCCTTCTTTCTATAGAAACATATTTGAGTAACCAAGTATTTGAGGAAATGGTAAAATGGAAAAATGATCATTTAGCAACAATTGATACAATGGATTTAGGCAATGATCAGGAAATGTTTAAACATTAGGCAACTAATTAGTGAATCAGGTCATAAAAACTGATCACTCTTGCTCACCTATGACAATCATATATGCACTGATAATATGCTTTAAGTATTTACCATCAATATCTAAACATCTGCCTGATCAAGTCTCTAGCTCTGAGTTTACAGGAATATGGAAGATAATAACAGCTAAATAAAAATTCTAAAGCATGTATGTGGAAAATATTCGAAGAAATGTTCTTCAACAAATTAGTGATCTGAAAAAGAGAAGATGTGCCCCAGCTGAGAAACTATTCTTCATCAATATAAGTGAAAGACAGGATGCCTCCTTCATTCCCCAGTAACACCATGATCGAGTGTCTAGATGCAGATGAGGGAGTAACGACTAAGCCTTACACCCACCGATACAATCTCAGTCCTACCACCAACTCTAGTGAACACCAGCCATACTCAGTCCTTTGAGGACTCGGTGGGAATACTGCAGCAATCACTGCCTATGAAGAAGTCAAGAGAAAATTAAAAGCTACAGTATTAAACACAAGGAAGAAAAAGAAAGCCAAGATAAAACTGAAAACCCCCAAATCAAAACATTAAGGGCCCATAGAGAATATGATGCCAGGAGCTCTCCAGAAATGAAATCCATTGATACTGATTGGGACAACCTAATATAACATTATAGATAAAGAATTCAAAATATAAGCTATAAAGAAGCTCAATGAGATGCAGGAGGCACAATCAAATATCCAAAGTCAAATGGAAGATCTCTGAAAAGAAGTTACAGACCAAAAGGACTACTTCACTAAATGATCAAGACTATAAAGAAAATCCTAATAAAATGATAAGAGATAAAAAATACATTCAGTAAATTGAAGATAAACATGGAAAGCTCTATAAGCACACTCAAACTCACAGAGGAACAAAATCTCAGTAATCGAAGATCAAGAGGTGACACTCATTGATTAGGAGAAACAAGATTGAGAAAACAATGAAGAAACCATGTAAGAAATATCAACACTCTGAGAAGAACAAACATAAGGATAACTAGTATCCTTGAAGGAGAGGAGAGGGATAAAGGAGCAGAAAACTTAACTGAAGAAATAATAGCAGAGAACTTCACACCTATCACAAAAAATAACCACTGAGGTCCAAGAAGTCAATAGAACACAGTAAATAGAACATGGACATTTCTAAATGTAAAAAGACTTAACTCAAAGACATATCATAGTAAAACTAGCAAAAGTTAATAAAAATTAATCAAGGCTGCTGGAGAAACAGTCTCATTAGTACCTTTGTGGATTATCATCAGACTTCTCTTCTGAAATCCTTCATGCCTGGAGGAGTGTAAACAACATTTTCAAAATGCTAAAAACCAAAAACTACCAGCCAAGATTACACTATTGTGTGAAATATCATTCATATATGATGGAGAAATAAAGGTCTTCAACGAAAAACAAAAGTGAATGGATTTTTCATCATCAAGCCTACCTTTCAAAAAATGTCATTTGTGATTTTACAATAGGGGAAGGGAAACGAAGAGTCATAAAATATTAAGAATGATGATAAATGGCTAAATCAGGAAAAACAACAGGATCAATAGGAGAAAGAAAACCATGGAGTCTGTACGAAAATAAATATGAAACAGCTCATGAAAGACTATCAAGGAGTGGTAAAGCTAGAGACAATTCAGATGACAGCCACAAAACCAAATCCGAAACAGATACATAGCTGGAAAAAAATATGTCACTGAAAGAATCAATACTGAAAACCATTCAGAGGAAGAAACAAAGATAAATGAAAAAAGAAGCAACACGAACAGAAAACAAAGGCTTGAATAATTTTTTAAAAAGCCCTGTATATCAATTATAACCCTAGATGTGAATAAACAGAACTCATCAATCAAAAGAAACATAGTAACTGGGTGGATCAAAAAAGAGGAGCCAAATATATCATTTCTATAAGAAATTCACATCCAAAGACAAATATAGGTTGATAATCATGGGCTACAGAAAAATGTACCAAAATTACAGGAGTGAAAGTAAATCAGACAAGATAAATTTCCACCCAAAATGGTGTGTTAACAAGGCAAGGATGGACACTATGTCATGGTCAGGAGGTAAACATTTCAAGAAGCAACTCAGAGATCCATTTCCAAGATGGTGGACAGTTACTATATCAAGCTCACCTCCTTCCCACAGTACAACCAAAATGTAACTATCTGTTGATCTTGTTGTTTAAAAAGAAATGGGCCCTACATTTCCACAAAGAGAGGGGAAATATGCCTCTATTAATGGTAGGTGAAGCTGATATGCCTCAGCATCACACAACCCTGTTCACAGACTCTGGGGCAATAAGGAGAAACCAGTAAAACAAACACTTGCCTGGGGTTAAAGGGCTTTTTCCCTCAGTCACTGAGCCAGGAGTCTTAGAGTGGAAAGAAGGCTAACACCATTGTGAACAAGACACAGCTTCCTCACAGTGCCAAATGGTGGTCACCACTGTGGGAAAGCCCTGTTGGGAAGCACCTACCCTCGCCACTATTGCACTGCTAACTGTTGGAACACAAAGCCTTTCCATAAGCTGTAAAGGACAGCCAGTCAGGTTGGTAGCACCTTTGCAGATGGTTCCTGCCAAGGAGCATTACATTCCACCCTCACATGGGGCAAAAAAAGATGAATCCATCAGTATGACAATTCCCACCAGGCTGGGGCCACAGCTAAAAACTTCTTATGTGTTGGTACTTCCTGAAATTCCACTTCCAGGCCTCAATGTTTTTTTTTTTTTTTCTAACCATCCCCTGCAGAGATGCTGACAGTCCTCTGGAGGACTGAGGAACTATTTACAAGGGAGTATACTCCACTAAGACTAGTTCCCATCTCTCTCTATTGGGAATTGCAGCATGATTTTGAACACAGCCTACACTCTTGCTTCTCACTCCTTGGGCTTTGTTCTTTATGTCTGTGATTCTGAGGAAATTCTCCACATTCACTCCACTAATTCCAACTATGTAGGCTGAACACCAATCCTCAACACAAAGCTAACTGTAGAGTTTCAGCAAATCCATTGAGTATTTAGTCCACACAAATAAAGTTAGTTCAGCATTTCAGACCAACAACCAGCTCTACTCTTGTGTAACTTGATACTCTAAGACAAGACCTTGGGAAGGGAAGCCTAACCCACAAACATAAACACAGAATGATAAACACACAGAAGAGACAGAGAAATATACACAAAATGATGAACCAAAACCCCAGGGGAAAATTTGAATGCAAATGTAAGCTACTTGATGAAGACTTTATCATTAAAAGTGTTGCTTTAACTGCTGAAACCAATGGAGGAACAAAGAACTACAACAAAGAGAAAATATGAAGCAGTAGCAATAGAATGTGTGGAGCTAAAGAATACAATTGCCAAGCTAAAGAACACAATAGAGGGGCTCAGCCATAGGCTGAAAGAAATCTCCAATAGAAGTCATTGAACTACAAGACAGGGCAGTTGGATGCACTCAAGCAAATCTGCAAAGAGAACGAAAAGAAACATAGTATACAAGACCTACGGGATAACATCAAGAGGAACAATATTCACCTCATAGGGGTTTCAGAAGAAGAGAGAAGGGGGGAAAAAACATATTTGAAGAAATTATGTGTAAGAATTTCCCTAACCTGAGAAAGGAAGCAACATCCAGATCCAGGAAGTTAAGAGACTTTTAAACAAAGAAACCCAAACATACTACACCAAAACATATCATCATTAAATGTCAAAAAAACTTCTTAAAAGCAGCTAGAGAAAAATGAGTTACATGAAAGAAATCCATAAGACTATTGGCAGATTTCTCAGTTAAAACTTTGGCTGGAAATTGTTTAGCCTATAAAGATATTCTACTCTCTAGATTATCACTTAAAATTGAAGGAATGATAAAGATTTTGCAGACAAAAGATAAAGGAATTCATCATGAAACCAACCTTATATGAAATATTAAAGGAAGGTCTTTAAAATAAAAAGAAAACCCACATGAAGCAGCAAGATACCAAAGATATAAAAGTGGGGAGGGAGAGTACAAATGTGGACTATTAGAATGAGCTCATGTCTAACTTGCTTTCATGAAAAAACAAGCATAGATAGCTTCATGTAAACCCCAGGGTAACCTCAAAACATAACTCCAGGGGAAAAAGAATAAAAAAGGGAAACCAAATACAATATAAATGTTTTCCAGTTATTTAAGAAAGAGAAAAGCAAAGGTTCTGTCTGAAAAATTCCCCAAAATAGCTAAAAGGTAACAGTTATTAAATGTTAATGGAATGAAATAATCAATCAAAAGTTATATAGCATCAGAATGGGTTAAAAACAAAACCTGGCTTTCTATTATATTCAGGAGACATGTCTACATTCAAAAGATCAATATAGGCTAAGACAATGCTACGGTCAAAAGATAAACAAAAAATAAAATTAAAAAAGGAACACCCATATTTATGTCAGTTAAAATAGATTTCCACTAAAGAAGACAAAAGACAGGGATGAACATTATACAATGGTAAAGGAGTGAGTAAAGCAAGAAGACGTAACTCATACATATATACATATGAAAGGACATTAAAATATATAAAGCTGTTAATAGAACTAAAGAGACATATAGACAGAAGTACAGGAGATTTCAGCACCAAACTCATACATGGACAGATGAACTAGGCAAAATATTAACAGGGAAACAGCTTTAAATGATAAATTAGAACAGATGTGTTTGGTAATTGTCTATTAAACCCATCATCCATTGACTGCAGAATTCACATTTTTCTCAAGTGCTTGTGGGACATTCTCAAAGACAGACCATATGTTATAAATGTAAAATATGTCTCAACAAATTTACAGAAACTGAAATTACACCAAGCATCTTCTCTGATCACAATGGCATAAGAAAATAACCATAAAAAAAGTAAGTTAGACAATCCTAAAATATATGAAGGATAAATAGCAAGCTTCTAAATGACCACTGGGTAAATGAGAAAATCAAGTAAGAATTTAAAATATACTTGAATGAAAATGAGAATGAAGACACAAACTATCTGTGCAAAGTGGGGATGCAATAAAAGCAGTACTAATAGAGAAGTTCATTATAATCCAGGCCTACCTCAAGAACAGGAAAAACTGATAATTCTACATCTATAGCAACTAGTAAAAGAACAGTTGAAGCCAAAAGTCAGTAGAAGAAATTAGAGCAGGAATAAACAAAATAAAAATTAAAAAGACAATTCAGAAGATCAATGAAACAAAAAGTTGGTTCTTTGAAAAAATAAACAAAATTGACAACCTTTGGCTGGGCTAAGAAAAAAAGAGAAAATTCCCAATATTAGAGAATCAGTCATAATAGATACCTCAGAAATACAGAGCATCAAAAGACTGTTATGAACTAAATAATGCCAATAAACTGGACAACCTTGAGGACACAGACGGATTTTTAGAAACATACCCTACCAAGACTAAATCAAGAAGAAATGGGAAACCTGAATGTGTCTATCACAGCAGGGAAACAGAAGTAATCAAAAGCATCACCCAAAATAAAAGCCCAGGACCAGATGGCTTTATTAGGAAAAGTTTCCTCTAAGATCTGGAACAAGATAATGCTGTATATATTCACCACTACTATTTAACAACATACCAGAGGTCCTATCCAGAGTAATTAGGTAGGAAAAAGAAATAAACAGAATCCAAATTGGAAAGAAGGAAGTAAAACAATCATTATTTGCAGACATTTGTAGAAAATCCAGAAAACTACATCAAAAACTACTAGAATTATTATACAATAGCAGATTGTATTTTAAAATGCAACTATGTAGAAGAGAATAAAATCAAGAAAACTATCCTATTTACAGTAGAAACAAAAATGATTAAATACCTAAATATCTATAAATATACAGATATAGATATACAGAGAGTAAATTTATGACAAAGGTGCCAAGAGCCTATAATGGAGAAAGAAATATTTTGGCAATAAATGGTGTTAGGACAAATGGACAGTTACATGCAAAAGAATGAATCTAGGCCACTCTAACACCATACACAAAAATAATTCAATATGGATTAGGAACTTGGATATAAGAGTAGAAATCATAAAATACTAATAACTAATAACATAAATAACTAATAACATAAACAAGGCATTCCCAACAGTAGCTTTAAGAGAGCCCTTTGGGGATTCACCTCCTGTGGCAAAGGAAACAAAAATAAATAAATGGGGCTACATCAAAGTAAAAAGCTTCTGCATTGTGAAGGAAAATATCACCAAAACAAAAATCAACCTACTGACTAAAGATTTTGCACATCAGATACCTTTCAGGGGCTTAAAATCCAAAATATATAAAGAACTTATGAAACTCAATAGAAAAAAAGAATAAAAAATGGGCAGAAGAATCAAACATTTCTCTAAAGAAAACATACAGATATTCAATAGGCATATAAAAGGATTTTCTTCCTCACTTGTTATTAGGGAAATGCAAATCAAAACAATAATCAAATATCACCTTATACTTGTGAGATTGGCTATTGTCCAAAAGTCTGGAAATAAGAAATGTTGATTAGGATGTGAAGAAAAACACTTTTACAGTGTTGGTGGGAGTGTAAATTGGCGCAGTCTTTATGGAAAGTAGTATGGAGATTCCTCAAAAACTCGAGAACAGAAATCCTATACAATCCCATTATCCCACTTCTGCATATATAATGCCAAATACAAAAACATTAATTCATAGAGATATATTCACCCCCATGTTTACATTATTACAATAGGCAAGAATTGGAAACTATCTGTCAGATGAATGGATAAATAATATGAGTTATATATACACAATGGAATACTACATAGCCCTACAAATAGGAAATCCTGTCATTTGTGAAGGCATAATCCCTTCGAGTTCCATTCATGTTAAATCAAATAAGGAGAAAGACAAGTACTGGAAGAACTCACTTGTGTGGAATATTAAGAAACAAAGCAAAGGAACAGAAAATAAAAACTAAACTTTGAACACTGACAATAGAACTCACTTGGGAGATGGATGGGGTATAGAAGAAAGGGGTGGTGAGGTCCAGTAGACACTGGTGATGGACTTCTGGTAATTTGTTGGTGGGCAGGGTGTGTTGTCATATATTTGAGGAAGGGTGAACCTGCACATATGGGTTTGTATTATCTTCTAAATTAAAGTTACCACAATAAATAAATCATTTTTTAAAAGTACTATCATTAACATATATGTACCCAATACTGCTAAATTCAGAACATGAATAAAGAGCTAAAAGTCTTCAACAGTAGTAGGGCAACTCAATACTCCACTTAACATCAACAGATGATTCAGGCCGAAAATCAAAAGAGAAATAAAGACCCTAAATGAAGCAATAGGTCATATAAATCTAATAGACACATACAGTGTGTTCAACTCCAACAAAAAAGCTAGACATTCTTCTCAACTCTTCAAGGATTATTCTTGGTGATAGATCATATCCTGGAGAACTAAACAAGTCTCTAAGTTTAGCAAGACTGAAATGGTAGAAAGTACATTCTCCAATGATTAGGGGGTAAAATTAGAAATGAATTAGAGGAACAAAAATAAAAGAACTTGATTAAAAACATTCTTCTAAACAAATCCTGAATCATTAATAAATAAAAATGAAGAGACAAGTTACCATATGTGGGATGCAACAAAAGCAGTTTTGAGACAAAAGCTTATAGTCATGCAAGTACACATAAAATCCGAAAGAGAACTCATTAAATATATAACCACACATGTGGAAGAATGTTAAAGAGAAGAACAGTAGGAACGAAAAATCAGTAGAAGGAAATAATAAAAAAACTAGAACAAAATAAATAAAATTGAAAAGAAAACAACATCCAAAATATCAATGTAACCAAGAGATGGTTCAATGGGAAAAAATAGACCCCTTAAACTCACAAAGAGGAAGGAAAAGTGTAAAGAAAAATAAGAAATGAAAGAGGAGATTACAATATTCATCAATCATGAAGAAATGGGATGATTTCTAGAACCCTAAAACCTCCCCTCAAATTGAACAGGAAGACACAGATAACTTGAACAAACCAATCACAAGCAAAGAAATTGAAAAAAGAGCCCAGGACCAGATGGCTACACTAGTGAAGTCTATCAAATATTCAAAGAAGTGCTAATCCCCATCCTTCTGAAACTCTTCCGCAAAAATGGAAGTGTATGAAAAACTCCAAATTTATTTTTCTGAAGCTAACATTACTCTATTTCCAAAATTAGACAGTGAAAACACCAAAAAGAAAATTATAGATATAAATAAATATACATGATGAATATAGATGAAAAAAATACTCAGCAATATCTTGGCAACCAGAATTCAACAGCGTATTAAAAATATACATCATAATTAACTGGAATTTATCCCAATGATGCAAGCATGGTTTACATATGCACACATCAATCAATGTAACACCATATCAAAGAGAAAATGAAAAAAATCACAATCATATCATCAGATGCAGAGAAAAACATCTGACAAGATTCAACAACCATTCATGATAAAAAAAGACTTTGCTAAAACAAGAATAGAAGGCTTATACATAAACATAATGAAAGCAATATAGGACACACAGTTAATACCATACTTACAGATGAAAATCTTCCCCCAAAGATCTGAAACATAAGGATGTCCACTCTCATAATCAGCGCTACTATTATTTAATATAGTTTTAGAATTACTGGTCAGAGAGTAAGGGAAGAAAGGGACATTAAAAAATCAAAATTGGAAAAGATGGCATAAAACTATCATTATTTGAAGATGACATTATACCTAAAGACCCTACCAAAAACTACTAGAAATAATAAATGAATACAGCAATGTGGCAGTATATAAAATCGACAGACAAAAACCAGTATTTCTATATGTAAATAATTACTAGAAAAAGATTAAGAAAGTAATCTTATTCATAATAACACCAAAATGGATTAAATTCCTGGGATTAAACTTAATAAAGGAGGTGAAAATGTCTGCAATGAAAACTACCAGGCCTTAACAAAACAAATAGAAGAGTGACAAAAAGATGGAATAACATTCTGTTTTCACAATTGGAAGAATACAATTAATAGTGAAAATAGCCATCCTATTCAAAGCAATATAAAATTTTAATGTAATTTGCATCAGTTATGGAAACTTTTTTCAAAAAATTGAAAAAAAACAATATTAAAGTTTGTATAGAACCATAAGAACTTAAATAGCAAAGCTACCCTCAGGGGAAAAAAGGCATAGGAATCACACTCTGAATTTAAACTATACTATAGTGATGATCATCAAAATACTATGGTATTGTAACAAAAATAGATCAGTGGAATAAAATCAAGAGCCCCAAAATAAAGCCAAATCTATATGGATAGTGAATATATGAGAAAGGAACCAAGAGCTTACAATGGAGGAAGGAAAATGTATTCAGCAAATGGTGTTGGGAAAATGGAGAGATACCTGCAAAAGGGGTGAAATTAGATTACTCCCTAGTACCACACAGAAAAGTTAACTCAAAATGGATCAAAGACATGGATATAAGGCCCCCAAAAATAAAAATAGAGTTTAAATGTAGGAAAAATGCTCCATCAACCTCAAAGGAGTCTTTGGGAAAGAAAAAACTATGGCAAAAGAAACCATAGTAATACTAAACAATCTGGACGCCATCAAACTGAAAATCTCTGTGCCGTGAAAGAAACCACCACTGAATAGCAAAAGGCAATGCAACAAATGAGAAAATATATTCACAAAAAATACTTTAGTATAGAGCTTAAGCTCCAAAATTGGCAGTTGTATACCTCGATAACAACAAAAAACAAATGATACAGTTAAAAATGGGCAGAAGAACAAATAGACACATGTTAAAAAGACACACAAATGATGTACAGACATGAGAAATGTTCTCTATCACTCATCATAGAGAAATGCAAAGAAAATCCACAATGAGCTATCACCTCACACCAGTGAAAATAGCCTATATCAAAACACTAGAAACCACAAATGTTGGACAGATTGTGGAATCAAAGGAATCCTGTCAGTTGGAATGTAAATTAGTGCATCTGCCAGAAAACAGTATGAGAAGTCTCAAAAAAATAAAGATGAATCTACCATTGGATACAAAAATCCATCAAGGCATATACCCAGAGACCACAAAAACTCTAATCAGAAAAATACATTCATACCCATATGATCATAGCAGCACAATTGACAATACCAAGACATGGAAACAACCTAAATACCTGTCAAGAGGTGACTGGATAAAAGAGCTGTGATATATATGCACAAATGAATTCTATGCATTCTATGCAGTTGTTAAAAAAGATGAGACAGTGCCTTTTGCAACAACCTAGATGGAACTGGAGGGGTATCTGTTAAGCAAAATAAACCAGAAATAAAAAGTACAGTATGGTTTCATTTCTATGAATAATATAAAGAAAACAAATGAACAAAGAAACCCCAACAAATTTCACAAGATGCCAAGACTCTGATTACCTGATGAGTGGGATGGGGAATGGAAAGAGGGAATTAACTAGTGTTAAAGGGTGCTAGAAGTTCGGTGGTGGGTGTGCTGTGAAATATACACAGACTGACATATTATTTTAATATTCTAAAATGAATACAGCAATGTCAAAAATAATGAAAGTATTATTTACTAAAAAAAAATTTAAAAAGGCTTAAGGCATATTAATATGATGTATTTGTGTCTCTTGTTTCAATCTTCATTTTAACAAGTCAAATATATAACAGAATAAGTATTATAGTAATGAAATGTTATTTTATAGCTGTATTAATGTCATTGTGGTTATGTTAAAAAAGTCTTGTTTGTTGTAAATATATACTGACTTTTTCCAGCTTATTGGAATATTATACATTGAAAATGATTATACAGTAATGGCGAGTAGGGGGATAAATAAAATTGGTGAAATTTGAAAATTGTTGAAATTGGGTTATAGGGAATAAGCACATGGGGATTTATTATACCATTCCATTATATATTGTTGAGCATTTCTATCATTGTGAAAATATTAAAGTATTTGCATGAACACAAGATATTTTTATAAAACTATCACACATGACAAATGACAGAAAATATATTGAATGGCAATCTGAATTCCAAGTAAGCTTGGCAATAATCATTGTAGGCTAAACCTCACAAGATAAAACGTAATACCAATAAATGCCATTATAAATTTTCAAAATAAAGTTATGCTTAGTTATTTATGAGAAAGAATCCATATTGTTTATTTGGAAGTGATTTCTTCTATCTTATATATTTAAAAATTACTGATACAAAGAAGTAACTTTTTTCTCCTTTCATAATAGTAGGCTAATGAATGCTTAGTTCTGAAATTATAGTTAAAAATCAATGAGTTTGAAAATTCTGGGTTCTTTTTTTGCTTTTATGTCATCTAGAGTACACGGAGTTCTCCATTTTTTTCAGAGTTTCTGCACCTCCCATTCTAAAACTTTATTCAGTCAGTTGAGTTTAGGAATAACAACCACATAATTTGAGTATAAAGAACAAAATTACTATTACTGCAGATATTAATTATTTATACTTTAATTCATTTTTTTCCTATTAGTTTTAAGTCTAGTAATTTAAATCCTTGGTTTACAAAAGATGAGGGTTGAATTATTGTGTACTGATTTTTTTCTAATTTTAAATCCATATTTTGAACATTTGTTTAGGACAAAGTTATATGTGGTCGTTTCGAATAACTTGTGTTTTTTTTAAATGACATTACTTTAAAGCTGGATATTTGGACTTTCTTACCAACATGACATGAACAAGATAGTGTCAGCAAAGTGACCATTCCACTGAATGCCTATCAATGTGAACACTCAGAAGATCACATCACTGACATACAGTGACAGCTGCAGTAGTGATATCACTTGGACATTTAAACTTTAATTACCAAGAATTGTGAGGACTTACCAAGAATGTTCAAAGCTCTTTGAGACATTCATTCTGCTGTGGAAACTGAACGATTCCGCTGTGGAAACTGAATGATGCAGCAGTCTCAAGAAGATTTTTAGAGACTTGCTCCTATCCTGGCCAGACACTTCTCATATACAATGGTGCTAAACGATGCAGTGATCAAAAAAAGATAAGAAGCATCTGATGTTATTTCTTTGGACAGAGATACAAGCCGAGTAACAATTTTCAGAGCATCCCATCTGCCTTTCAAATTCAGTGTCATATCATACAATCTATGTGTTCTGGCTTAGGTCTCTAAGCCAGAGATTTTAATTGAAAGAACTGACTTTCCTAAAGAATCAGTTCATGGAAACCCATGCTTCAATGAAATTTGAACTATTTCTTTTGTCTCCCCTATGCCTGCAACAATAGTGTAATATATCATTAATTTGGAATAAGTTGTTTCTATATTTGCTTATTAAGAAGATATTATCCTGTGTATTACTGGTTTGTGAAATATTTTTATGAATTGTAATTCTCACAGCAAGCCTGTGTTAAATAAATTATTCACAAAGATTATCAGTCTCTGAGCATTATCTTGTCCATCAAATGCAAACAAAAGAGAAACATCTGATCTTTTAAAGTTCCCAAACTTGAGTCATTAGTGTAAAATCCTTCGCAATTTTTTCTATATGAATATAATTATTTACATAATGAATTTCACCAAATTTAATCAATTATTTTACATAGATTCATTTTAAGTAGAAAAGTTTGTTTCAGCACCATGAGCCCTTTTACTGAGTTAATGAAGTAGCTTTAAAATATTTTTACAAAGAGCAAAGAAATAAATTTTAACTGTGTACTACCTAAAATTATTTTGCTCATTATTACAGGAAAAACTTTCATAGAGTATACCCACATGCTTCTTGAATTTTTGCCACCTCCACACTAAATGTAAGTTGCTGAGTCAGATATTTTATTTGCTATTCTAGTTCCCTATCATCTAGCATACTGCCTAGCTTACATTAAACACTCAGTAAATATTTGATAAACATATTTATCAAATGAATAAGCACATCTAATTAGAGACACCACAACTTGAAAATCCACATTAAACTATCATCTTTCCTTAGTGTTTTATTTAAGGAGTGGCATTATTGAAATGAGTGCCTTCCACACCGAATTCTATGAAAATTGTATTAGCCAGCAATGCTTGATTTCTCTTGAGGAACAGTACAGATTTAGACAGTAAAACTGATCTATTCACTACCCCAAAATACTTGAAATGTTAAACACTCTCTTGTGTTTGTTAGGTGATAGAATATAACAGTGGCAGAAAATACTATCCTCAACACTGAATGCATTTGATGGACTTTAAACTTTTAACTAAAATCTGATACAACAGGTGCATTTTATCAGTATAAATTCTGTTTTTAAATTTTGGTATTCCCTATTCCCTAACAGTCACTTTTGACCTTTTCACTTAAGAGACTTAATAGGCTATTTTGGCTACCAAAATGATGTTGAAATGCTCAGAGAATTTTAATGACCACCAAAAATAGATTAAAATCCTAAATTTAAGAATTGTGAATAGCTATATATTTGAAATTTCTTTTATATGTATCAGGGAAAGTGATCCTAAAAGGAAAAACAGGGTGACAAAAAATTAATAAAATAAAAAATAAAACCAAAATAAAGAGCCAATACAGAGCTGGGAGATGGTTGAGGGTAGGGTACCAGATACACCCAGGCATACTCAGATGAGTCTACCACTGAGAAAGAAATTTAAAGAAGGTCATCCAAAGACTGCCAAGGATTGAAATGTGGTGAATCAATTCTTGATCAACTCTTTACCAGTCAGAATTGAACTTACACAAAACCCTAATTTGCAGAGTCATCTTAAGTGTGACTGTCATGCTTTCCTTGTATATATAAACATTCATCACTCAGCAACTCAGAAAAGTGTTTATTGGATTTTTGTCTCCAACTGTAGCCCCCAAAATTCTTTTTGTTATTGTTCCAGCTTGACCATGCTTGTGGGTCTATTTTTATTGCTTGTTTTGTTAATAAGGCCATGCAGAGTCATTTTAATTATTGATGCCTTGCAGATATGGAAATAGTGTGTTTGTGTTATGTCCAGGAAAAAACTAAGACCTTGACAATTTATAGAAACTGGGGCATATAAAAGCTGGCAGCTTCTTAGCTTTAATTATTTCACATAAAAAAATCTCATTCTTAATACTAGAATATTTGATAACTACTCATGTTATGTCTGTGAGTGAATGGGAGAAGAGGGGATGGATAACAGAAATTCAGGAGGTGAGACAAAGGTGGATGCCACAAATAAGCAAATTATAGCCACGAGTATGTAATTTGAGAGGTATCTAAAAAAATCTGTTAAACTCAGGAAAACAATCCCATTTACACTTGCATCAAAAATTAAAGTGTATTTGAATAAACAACCAAAGAAATGAAAGACCAGTACACTAAAGGCTACAAGACATTATTAATAAAAAATATATTCTATGATTAGGGATTGAAAGGATTAACATTGTTATTATGGCTCTATTATCTAAAGCAATTTTAACAAATCCTTATCAATATCCCAACATCATTTTTCACAGAAATAGAACAAAACATCAAGAAATTTATTTGGAACCATGAAGACTTTAACTAGCAAAAAACAAAATCCTAAGAAAATATAACAAAAATGGAGATATCATGCTCCCTAACTTCAAACTATGCTACAAAACAATAGTAATAAAATCAGCATGGTATTGGAATTCAAAGATCAATAAAAGAGAATTGAAAACCTAGAAATAAATCCAAACATAGTTTCAGAAAAAGGCCCTAGTGACCAGTGGACTTCCTGAGACCCTGCCCAGCTGTGACCTAACCTCAGCAACTTCATTTGTGAGGGAGAGAGCCAAGCCACCTTACCCCACCATTCTACCCTCCTGCTTCCCCACCAGATAAAGCAGGCAATCCCTGTCATATAAGGTCCCAGGCTAATGAATCTAGGTCTATTCTACCAACATGAAACCCAGCCTCAGCAATAAAGCTTCAGTGACACTGCAGACTGACTCAGTTGTACCTGAACCTAACTCCAGCAACCAGGCAAAGGGAAAGAGAGGACTCAATCTAGGCCCCACCACCAACCTTTACCAATGCCAACAGCCTACAGCACCACTGAGCATTCAACAGGGGCAGCAAATCAGTCACAATTGGGAACAAAAGGAAAGTTACAATGCTAAATACAAAACAGAAAAGTCATGTGAAAATATAATTGACCCCAAAACAAAACCCAAATGGCACAAATAAAGGAAGACACTAGGAGCTCCCCAGGGAAGAAATCCCTTAACAGTATCTGGACAATCTAATGAATAAAAACCTCAAAATAATAGTTTTTAAAAGACTGACTGAGATACATGCAACCAAAATCAATGAGGGGCCTTAGGAAAGAAGTGACAGATTAAAGGGTGTACACTTCATCAAAGAGTTTGAGGATATGAAGAAAGTCCTAACAGAAATGCTAGGGATAAAACAAAGTCAGTGAATTGAAGGCAAACATGAAAATCTCTACAAATAATATCAGAGGAACAAATCTCAGAAATTGAAGACAAGATCACAGAGGCAATGCTCACAGAAGAGAAGAGAAAAATAAGATTGAGGGAAAATGAAGAAAACCTGGAAGAAATATCAAACACCATGACATGAAAAAACAAAGATAGTACCTCAGAAGGAGATGAAAAACAAACAAACAAACTTTACAAAGTAATAGCAGAGACTTTATATATCCGTCATTAAAAATAACCATGGATGTTTAAGAAACTAACTGAAACCTCAAATTTCTAAATATAAAAAGACCTATTATGAGACACAGCATATTAAGATTAGCAAAAGCCAATGATAAAGAAAAAGTACTCAAGGCTACCAGAGAAAACAGAAACAAAACCAATAAGGTATATCTATCAGGCTATTGTCTGACTTCTCAGCAGAAATTCCACAGATCAAAAGACAGTGGAATGACATATTCAAAATAATGAAAGACAAAAACTACCAACCAGGTATTCTTTAGCATATAAACTTTTTCAAATATGATGGAGAAATGAAGATCTTCAATGATAAACAAAAGTTAATGCTTTTTCCACCACCAAGTCTGTCATCAAGAAATACTGAAGGAGGGCCTACAAGAGGGATAATGAAGGCAGAGATAGAACAAACCCCTAGAATGGTGATGAACAAAAACAAATGCAGGGAAAAAGACAGGACCAACAGAAAAGATCAAAAACACTAATGGTAGAAAAGATTATTATGGAATCTGTATGACCATATAAATAGGATATGGTGAAAACTCAAAAAATATTATAGAGCTGAAAAGACAGTGATAATCCATAAGATAGCCACAAAACATAACCATATAGAAATACATGATTAGGAAGTAGACCAAACTTAAAGAATCAACACTAAAAACAATAGAGAGGAAAAAGCCAATAAAAATAAATGGGAAACAAAGCAAGAGAGACACACAGACACACACACACACAAAAAAAAAACAAAGGCATAAAATGACAATAAGCTTTATTTATCAGTTATCTCCCTAAATGTGAATGAATTGAGTGCACCAATCAAAAGACACAGAAACGTTGGATGGATCAAAAACCAGGATTCATCATTATTATGATTACAAGAAAATCAGCTAAAAAAACAAACGTCAAAAGTGAAAGGCTATAGAAAAATATATTGAAGCAACAGTGATGAAAGAAAACCAGGACCTACAATACTACTATATTTTACCATGTATAATTTGTATTTTTTTAGCCAAAATTTGTGAGGAAAAATAATAATGTGCATTGTACATGGGTAGTACAAATTTCATATATAAATGTCTAATTCTTTTATTTATGATTATGAGTTAAAAGTATAACTCTAGAAAGAGTGATATTTGTATGTAAAATTATACCCTGGAATTCAATAATTGGTTTTGTCGAACTTACAACAAACTTGCTATGAAAGCAGTTTTGGTCAGATTCAATGAAATGAAACAAAGAGTGACATGCTGTCCACAGATTAAATGACTGATTTGATAGGATAGGTGATGTCAACTTTATTACGATAGAATGAACAGAGTGACATTTCTCTAAGTACACTTTAGGTGGGAGCTAGCAATCTGGTTGATATTTTTACAAAAATACAGACACTACAACTTTAAGCTAACAACTATTAAATATGTTAAACAGCATGACAACAGAGCTGCCAACAGACACTCTGGAGCTACTCCCACAGAGGATCATTAGACTGGGGGCAACAGAAAGAAAAGCTTCTTGTACTTTGTCTCTGTTCTTTTATTTTGTAATCGTTACATAAATTTCTTTTATCATAACATGTTAAAAATAAATCCTAAAATTCCTTTATAATACAAAAAATAAGTACATAAATATAAATAAAGTTTTTAATTAAAATGAAAGTATTTTTTCCTGAAAGCTTGGTCCAAAAATGTGGGTATACATTATAAATGGGAACATATTATACATGACAAAATACAATCATTTCAAACAAGATGAACTTCCACCTGAAAAGAGTATAACAAGGCAAGGAAAGGGGCTCCACCATGGTCAAGAGGATACTTCATCAAGAATAAGTAATTTTCATTAACATACATACACACATTGCATAAATACATAAAACAAATATGGCCAGAGCTAAAGACAGACATTGACAGTAACACAATAATAAAGGGACTGCAATACCCCATTACATTAATAGATCACGAAGGCAGAAATCAACAAATAAAGACACTGAATGAAGCAACAGATCTATCATAACCTAACATCATGTCATAACCTAAAGTGTATTCACCCCAGATAACAAGAATACACATTCTCAAGAGTACATGAAACATTCAAGAGGACAGAACATATCTCGGGACACAAATTTAGCAGGACTGATTATAGAAAATATCATATGTGGTCACAAGGAGGTGAAAACAGATGTGAACCAGAAGAGCAAAACTGTAAGAACCAAAAGATGCGGAGATTGAACAACATGCATTAGAGCAACTCATGGATCGTTTATGAAATCAATACTTGTCTGGAAACAATTAGAAATGAAGGGGAAAGTTATCAGAATATACAGAATGTTGAAAAAGCAGTTCTGAGAGGAAAGGTTATAGCCATACAGGCACACATCAAAAACCAAGAGACATCCCAGGTTAAATCCCTAACTGAAAAGGGAATGCAAAATCAAAAGTACAAATAAAAAGAAGTAAACTTTAAAAAAGAGCACAAATAAATGAAATTGGGAACAAAAGGATCATCCAAAAGATTAATGAAACCAAGAAGTGATTCTTTGAAACATAAAATTGACAGACCCCTAGTAAGACCCACAAAAAACAGAGAGAAATCCCTAATAACAAAGATAAGAAATGAAAGAGGTGAGATTACAAGTGACATCATAGAAACACTAAAGCTCATGAGAGATATGCCAACAAATTCATCAATCACGAAGAAATGGACAGATGTTTAGAATCCTATAACCATCCAAAATTAAACCGGGAAGACACAAACAACTTGAATAATCACAAGCATAGAAATTGAAGTAGTAAACCTCCCTCCCCCCAAAAAATAAGAGCCTGAGTTCAGATGCCTTCACTAGTGAATTCTAAAAAACCATTCAAAGAAGAGCTAAACCTCATGTTCTTTAAACTTTTCTACAAATTTGAAGATGAGGGGAAACTCCCCAATACATTCTAAGAGGCCAATATTACCATGATCTCCAAACAAGAAAAAAGAAAACTAAAGACCAATATTGCTGATGGATATGGATACAAAAATCCTCACCAAAATCTAACTAAATTCAACAGTACAATGAGAAAATAAAACATGATCCAGTGGGATTCATTCAATAGAGGCAAAGTCAGTTCACCATAGGCAAAATAAATTAACAGATCACATAAACAAGAGAAAATTTTAAAAAATTATGTGAACACATCAATAATTACAGAAAAAGCATCTGACAAGATCGATTCCTCATTCATGATAACCCTCACCAAAATAAGAATAGAAGGAAAATACCTCAATACAATTAAAGCAATATGTTACAAACCCATAGCCAACATAATCAATGCTGTAAAACTGAAATCCTTTCCCCTAAGATCTGGAACAAGAGAAGATTGCCCACTCTCACTACTACTATTCTGCATAGCTGTGGAAGTCTTGGCCAGAACAACAAGACAATAAAAATATATTAAAGGAATTCAAACTGGAAAAAAAAAAAAACACAACTATCATTATTTCAAGTGACATATTATACCTGAAAAATCCTAAAAACTCCAAGACCACACACACACACACACACACACACACACACACACACACACACACACACACACTGGAAATATTAAATGAGTACAGCAAAGGTGCAGGATATAAAATCAACACAGAAAAATATCAGTAGCACTCCTATATAAAAACAATGAAGAGGACAAAGAAATTTAAAAAGAAATATCCTTCTCAATGGTACCAAAAAAAAATAAATCATGGGAATAGGGATTAAACCTAATAAAGAAGCTGAAATACCTCTACAATGAAAATTCTAAGACTAGAATTTCCTGGTAGATTATGGGTTGGGCACAGTCCACATACATACCCAAGTCCTGGGTTCATGTCCCAGGGACAGGGGAAACAAGATAAATAAAATTAAAGTACTTCTTCCCCCTCTCTCATTCTGTCAGCCACTGCTCACCTTCATTCCTGCCTGAAACCATTGGAGCAAAAAGAAAACTTTCAAAAATTTAAAAAATAAAATAGAATACAAAAATATTAAGAATATTCCATGTGCATGGATTAGAAGAATGAAATTACCATTCTAACCAAAGCAATATACAGACTTAGCATAAGTCCCATTAAAATTCCAGAGACATTTTTCAAGGTAATTGAGCAAATAATACTGAAGGTTGTATGGAATGACAAAAGGCCTTAACTAGCCTACTACCCTGAGAAATAAAAAACAATGAAAGAATCACACTAACTTCAAACTATAGTACAAAGTGATCATCATCAGAGAAGAATGGTACTGCAACAAAAACAGATACACAAAAGTGTAATAAAATTGAGAACTAGAAAGAAAGCCACACCTATAAGGACAGCTACTTTTTTGACAAAGTAGCCAGCAACATACAATGGAAAAAGAAAAGTCTATTCAACAAATGGTATTAAGAAAACTTAACAGACATCTGCAAAAAAAAAAAAGCAACTAGATTATTCATTAACATGTTTCACGAAAGTTAACTTAAAATCAAAGATCTGGACATAGAACCAAAACCATATGGGGGAAATGCTCCACTGACCTCAACCTCAAAGAGATCTTTAGATAAAGAACAGCTACACTAAAATAAGCCAAAATAAAACTAAATCATTTGAACTATATCAATCTAAAAAGCATCTGCACAGTAAACAAACATCTGCACCACTAAAACAAAAAAACAACCTACTGAACTTGAGAAAATATTCACAGAACAAACATCAGATGAAAACTTAACCTCCAAAGTATTTAGAGAGCTCATATATCTCAACAATGAAAAAAGGAAATGACCCACTCAAAAAAATGGTCAGAAACTGGACACCTATTGATGAAAATACAGTCAGCCAACAGATACATGAAAAATGTTCTACATTATTCATTATCAGAGTATGCAAATGAAAAACCACATTAAGGTACCACCTCACACTACTGAGAATGATCTATAGCAAAAAGTGTAGAAACAAGTGTTGGGAGTGGGTATTGAGAAAAAGAACCCTCCTACACTTGGAATGTAACTTGGTGCAACCCTCTAGAAACAGTGTGAAGATTCCTCAAAAACATACATAAAGATGGAGCTACCATTTGACCCACTAATACCACTCCTAGGCATATATCCAAAGAACATAAAATCTCTAATAAGGAAAAATATGTAAACTCTTCTGTTCATAGCAATGCAGTTCGCAATAGACAAGATATGGAAACAACCTAAATGCTCAGCAACAGATGACTGGATAAAGAAGTTGTGGAATGGAATTCTATGGAACTACAAAATAAAATGTCATGTCATTTACAGCAATCTGAATGGAACCTGAAGGGAACATTTCAATCACAAGTCAAAAAGAAAAAGAAATAGAAGATGGTTTCACTCATATGTGGGATATAGTGACATGAAACGCCTCAACAGATAAGCCCTAGAAAAACTCCACAGAACACAAGATGGCTGCCAGTGGGGGGGAGGGGGAGGGAAGGAGCAAGGACACAAGGTGGTGGTGAAGGATACTAGAACTTTCCTAGTGGGCGCAGTATTTAATATCCACAGACTAAGAGGCAATTTCAATATCTCAAATGAGTATGGCTTTGCAAACAAAAGAAATAGAGTTATTTAAAAAATGGGTACAACTACATGGAAATTCCTCAAAAAATTGAAAAATTCTGTATCATTTGATTATCCCACCTTTGGGTATTTACCTGAAAAATACACTGATTTTCAGAGTTATACGCAACTCCCCATCTTTATTGCAGTATTTACAATACCTGAAAGTTGGAAATAAACTAGTAACCTTTGATAGAGCAGTGCATAAGAATATGTGATATATATATTATATATACACACATATACACAATGGAATACTACCCCACTATTAAAAATATGTAATCTCGGCTTTTGCAACAACAGGGATGGATCTAGAGGGAATTATACTTAGAGATAAAAATCAAAAACATAGAGAAACGTTATATGATTTAATATATGGTACAATGCAAAATCAAACCAAAATAAACTTTTAGTGTGAATCAATTTGTGCTTACCAGAAAGGGATGGGAGGGTAGGCATATCTGATCAAAAGGTTTAATTAGATAGTGAACCTAACTGCATATGTAAACTTAATGTATTATATACAGATGTTGATCTATGAAGACAACCTTAAACCTATGTAAATATTATAATACAATATTCCTTTAATAAAGTAAAAAACAATTTAAAATTCTTACTTTTACTATTTTTAATATGCAAAACTTTTCTATTAAAGTATATGTTTAATCTTTATCACTAGATCTTGACTATTATGCTGAAAAAAGATATAAATGTTTAAGTCTCAGCAATTAAACAACTAGCTTATAAATTAAATTTTAAATATCTTAGTAATAAAGAACAATTTTAAAATTCAGCCAACAAGTATAACAATTCTGTATGTGTTTATTTAGTATTGACTCAATAGAAGATGCTATGACAGATCCTAAACCATAAGGTATACAAAATTACTAGATTATGTGCACATATTCACTATTATAGTGATTTTCATAGTGCATTTTGATTGCATTTTTTTATGTTTGAATGTCTTTGATTCCATTTTATATAGATGCATGTGTGCTGGGTCATAATATAAAATACAAAAAAAACCATTCTAACTGAATAATAATAAAAATGTTTGAAAAATACTACACTTAACTGTGAGTTGCCTGAGATCAGAAAACTATAGGATGTATGAGACCAAAGACTATCTCATTTTGCAACCCACACTACAGATGGAATGCTGTAGGTACTTGGTTTGTTGAATCTTAAGGGAAAAAAGAAATGTTAAAATAGTGACAAAATTCTCTACCCATGAAGCCTCAAGACAAATAAATCCATAAGCAATAAAGTTTAATTTTTTCTCCTTTAAATGCCACCTAGTTAATTCTCAGGCTACTCTTTAGGGAAAAAAATGTCAAGGAAAACATTTCATCATGATGGAAAATGTTATTTGAATGTATTATTTCAACTTGCTAGGTAACTTGTCAGAGTTGAGCCAGGGAACAGACGTATATTTCTTGAGAGAGTGGGCAAGTTAGATTTGGTGTGAAGTTTAAGAAATGAGATTAAAACCCTGGGGGTACATGGAATAGGAAGTGCACCCCAGCTTTAAGAGATGGCAGCTTTGCGGCTGTAGCAATGGCATAGAAAAAATTAAGAAAGCAGTGGAAGCATCCAGATTGTCAACTGGCTAAATGACCAGATAATTATGAGAAAAAGTAGTGGGGGTGGGGCTGGCACGATTAATGAACCTTGGGGTTGTAGGTGGTAGTGACCCTTCAGATGGATTTCCATGAAGTAACTGACTTTTTCATGGCAAACAGCATACTGACAAAATGTAAAATATGTTAAATTTGGTTCAAGCTAAAGAGTTTCAAGAAAACTACACGGAAAAGAAAATTAAGTAAAGAACAAAGGATATTCCAACAAAAGTTTAATCCAAGATATATAAAAATTCATACAACAAAAATCACTCAATAAACATGAGCAGAATATTTGAATAGATACATTTCCAAACAAACCATGTAGATCGTCAATAGGTACATGAAATACATACTCATTTGTTATTAGGAAAATGCAGATCAAAGCCAAAATGAAATATCACCACCTTGTTTATAGACAATGGCCTAGATCAAACTCTTGAAACAAGAATTGGTGAGGGTGTGGAGAAAAAGGAACACCAGTACACTGTTGTTGGGAATATAAATTGGTACAGTCACTTTGAAAGGCAGTATAGAGGTTCCTCAAAAAGTTAAAGATAAAACAAGTATGATCTAACAATCCACTTCTAGGTGTCTATTTAAAGAACATGAAAATACTAATTAAAAAATATCATAGCACTATTTATAATAGCTAAATAATGCACATGGAACAATGTTTAGATGATGAAGATGCAGGGTATAAACACAGTGACATACTATTCAGTTATCAAAGATTAAGTTCTGTCATTTGCAACATGGTTGGATCCAGAGGGGATTATGTGAAATGACATGTTAGAAGACAGACAAATACAAATGATCTCACTCATATGTAGACTATAAAGAAACAAAGCAAATAAATGGAAAACATTAAAAACTTATCCTTGCATACTGACAACATAATTGAAGTTACCAGAGGGAAGAAAGTGGGGATTACAAGCAAAGGGTAGTGGCGGGGGGGTACAATGGACAATAGTGGAAGAGTATTAGAAATTTGGTAGTGGGTGTGGTTTGATATCACATAGTTGATGAAGAGTGAACCAGAACAATTAAAACTTAGTGTTGTAAAACAATGTTACTCTGTGTGTGTGTGTGTGTGTGTGTGTGTGTGTGTGTGTGTGTGTGTGTGTGTGTGTGAATGGAGGATGTTATTTTTAGGTTCTGGAGAAGTTATTAAATTTTTGAGTGAAAGAGAAGATCATAAGTGTACATTATAGCAGTGTCCAGAAAGAGCAAAAGATGGAAGAGAATTAAGATAGGGAAAGGAGATACCCAGTTCAATAGTCAAAATAATAACCTTTGCTATATGATCAGCACAGCACTAAGCATTTTTATATGCATTATCCCACATTTAATTCCACAATAATCTTATAAAGTAGATAATGATTTTATCCTCTCTTTTACAACTGAAGAATCCAAAGAACAGATATTACATGCCTTGCTAAGGTCATACTGCTAGAATATGAGACGATATAGTTGGAAAGTAATATCTGACAGAGTACAAAGAAAAAAACTCTGAATTTCCAAGTGACGTTACCTCCATAAATAGCATTCTACATCCAGAAGTATATTCATTACACATTTCAGAGCAAAACAGTGAACCAATTTTTCAAGTTTCAGTTAACTTTTTAAATCTCCAATTAGTCTCACAACATAAACCAATTAGGCATGTGTTTGAGACTAACCTAGCAGATTTCACTATAATATAACAAGACTGTACTCTTATTATCCTTTCTATGTGTGTCCTTTAGAGCCTTGGATACAGCCTCTGGCTGACTTTGGGTATTGATTCCATTTTGCTGCCAACATCCTTCAATTGATGTAGAAAATCCAGGGTGATCTATTAATATACTCAAGCCAGCCTTCTGCAGCACAGGCTTGAAGTAAATTTTTAAAGAACACACTTGGAAACAGCTATATTTCTAGACATTTCACAAAGGATCATCAACAGTAAGTTCAAAAAAAGAAAAGACACCAGTCTCATTCAAGACCCATGTAGAATTTTTCTTACAAAACTTTGTAGCCACATCTTCCTTATTATTTTATGTAATACTTTTATTCTACCATCTGGCCTAACTTCTATTATTTAAAATGCTAAATCTCTATGCACCACTTCTGATATATACTTTGCTTATCTGTATCTCACCCATTCCTTTAAAGCTAAGATCACATTTCACCTGTTAATGGCCAAATACCCATTACCAACCTCGTATCACTATTAATAGCAGTGATTAGAAGAAGGACTTATAAGCAATTTCATTGGTCACCGCCTTATGTGGTTAATTATATTTTTCTGTGAGGATATCCATCTTAATTCTGTAGATTATAGATACTCAGCTCGAACTAAAGCAGGGTCAGGACCTTAACATTTATTTATATTTCTGATTACCATAAATCACAATATTTTGCATATTTGCATATAAACTTCCAATAAGCATTTTTATTTTATAGACATCTTTAAAAGTTATCTAAAGTTCTTATTTTATAATTATTAAATATAATAGTTTGAGTCCCAAACTCAGGTCGAAGTTATATGAGCCTAGCAACTCATATGGAGATTAAATGTGTTTTCTAAAATGAAAAACTTTTTTTTTATAATTGATCTTATTGAAGAAACAACACATCATAATAAATACATTTAAGGTACATCGTTGTAAATCAAAATTTGTATACATCACATTAAGTTACTACCACTATTCCAGTTCTTCCTTCACCATACAATTGACCTCCTCTACCTAACTTTCCCAACCTCCCCATTTCCCTTCTTGAAACTACTAATTTTATTCTATTGATTAGAAGTCTATTTGTATTTGATTTAGTTCATTTGTTTCTCTATATACCACATATGAGTGTAATCACACAATGTCTTCTACTTCTGGCTTATGTCACTAAGTATAATTCGATCTAGGTCTATCCATGTGGTTGCAAATGACAGGATTTCATCTTTTTTGTAGCTGAGTAGTATTCTATTATGTGCATATACCACATCTTTTTATTTAATCTACGTATTTATCAATGATCCCTTATGTAGTTTCCAGCTCTTAACTATTGTAAATAATCTTGAAATTAACACAGGGGTGTATTTATCTCTTTCAGTTCATGTTGTTGTGGTTTTAGGGTAAATACCAACAGTACAGTAACTGGATCATAAAGAATTTCCATTCTCAAATTTTTGAGGAATAGCCCTACTGCTTTCCATAATGGGTATAGTAGGTAACATTTTTCATTCCCATCAATAGTAAGAGTTCTTTTTTCTCCACATCCTTGCCATTACTTCCTAAGAAAATACTACTCTTTTGGTAGCAAATAATTGCAATGCAAAAATACATGTTCATTGTCATACACCTTCTTGGTGATTTTTAAAAAGACAATATGAAAAAGTCACATTTTCTTATGAAATGTCTTCTATTTCAAAAGAAATTATTTGTTGAAACAAGCTTTATATACTATGCAGGGAAAAATAAATAGTCCAGTCCTGCAATAAGTCTACATGATTGTGGCTTTTAATGTATAATTTCTATCATTTCAATATATTATTAGGGCACTATACTCACAATTATGATGATCACGATCTATATATTTACATATACTATTTATTCATACAGATCAGAATATAACAAAATTAGAAAGGACCTAGAACATTTACAAAATTCCATTTCATATATTTCAACAATATTTTATGAACAATTTCCTGTTGCAGAGAAATGTGGATGTGGTGAGAAATGTGACCATATATTCTATTAAAAATTGTTATATCATTTATAGAATTATTAATATAGACATTTATCAGGTCTTAATAGCAGTTGCCAGATTTTATATCTGTAAAAATCAAACATTTCTGTGAAAACCCCAGGAAGTGTAATCATTGCTCTCTGGGATTTTACTTTTTTCTGGCTTTATGTTCCAGTTCAATTCATCTAACATATACTGAATGTCTGCTTTGAGTGATACCTCATGGTAGAAACTGTAGAGAACAAAAATGAGTAAAATGCTTTAGCCTCTCTGTACTTTTATTCATAACTTCTTTGCCTATCTAAACTCTCTATTCTCAAATCTTTCTAACCTCTTTTGAGTTTAGTTGATGTGCAAGAAAAATAGTTAAATAAGCAGAGTATAAAAACAGTATTGGAAGTTCCTTAAAGGAGATAAAAATTATCTGGATGTATAAACATTGTAATATGAAAATAGAACACCATGTCATGAAAAGTAACTAGTGAGAAATGAATAGAACATTATTTAAGTTGATCAAGCAAATTCTCTTTGAGAAGGTAACATTAATTATATTAACAGGGATTCAGGCATATGGCACAAACTTGATCTATATAATCAATAAAAAGATAAATGGGACAAGAGTCAGAGTGAGCAACAATGAGAGAAATAGAAAATAGAAGGAAATTGCATGGGATCAGTTTAAGGATTTTCCAAATCATTTGATATATAATGGGCATCCAGTGAAAAGTTTTAAGCAAGGGACTCATACTGTGTGATTTACACATGAAGATCACTTAGGCTTAAGTGGACTGAGTAGATGGCATTCTGTTTTGCGATAGAAAATGTGGGGGGAAAGGCTGACTTCTGACTGAAGATGTTTGACTAGAAATAATTTGAGCTCACCATTTCCCTAAAGATACAACAAAACTGCATTCACATATGAAAAATTATCTTCAAAAAAGAAGTGAAAGACCCTTAAGCCCATTCCACCCACCACAGCCAGAACCAGTGCCTACCAGGCCTCAGGTTCTGCAGATCCATGGAACATTAACCCCTAGTACCACCACGCAGAATCTCAGAACCAGCCAGTGCCCACCAGGCCTAAGGTCTCCCAACCCTCAACCCCTGACACTTCCCAGGAACCAGTACCTGCTAGGTCTCAGGACCTGTAGACCCCCATGCTGCCTCACCTAGACCAGGAGATTCCAAAACCTATAACTGGTACACTGGTGAGATGTGACTGGTGAATCCCACCCCTACAACTCTATCTACAAGATTCTGCCTGCTGCCTTGGAGTGCAGCAGATCATATAACGATGGCCTGTGACATTTGCCCTTGACTGAAGAGCTGCAGAAAAAAAGACCCTTGACCTCACTATCAAGGAGAAGAACCAGTCTAATGCAAAGTAGATGTCACTGGGGTTGCCTGTGAAACTTCTGCGCTGGAGAAATTGGAAGCCTACAAGCACCACCTGAAAATAAATAGGTGGTTCAAAAACAGAGGGCATCTGAGAGAGCAGAGCAAGCCCCACCTCCACTAAAATGAGAGAGCTGGCACCTGCCACATCATCACACAGATAAAAAGAAATCTAAAGTAAAAGGAAAGGAAAGTCACAGTGCTAATATCAAGGCAGAGAAAAAAGTCATGCCAAAATCTAAGTCACCTCAGAAACATGACTGGCACTAAAAAAGGAAGACACCAGGAGCTCACCAGAGAAGAACTCTATTGATATTGATTGGGACAAATTAACAGATAAGTAGTTCAAAGTAATAGTTATAAAAAGCTGAATAGGATAGAGGTACATGTAACTACCCAAAAGAAATTGCAAGACCTCAGAAAAGAAGTGCCAATAGCAAAAGACTTTAACACTCCAATTAGATCAATAAATAAACCATCTAGGCAGAAACAACAAAGAAATAAGGACCCTAATTGAAACAATAGATCATACAGACCTAATATATAAAAGGTGTTTTACCCCAATAAAAAATATATACATTTTTTCTCAAGTATACACAGAACATTTTCAAGAATAGACCATATCAGACCCCAAACAAGTCTCAACAAATTTAGCAAGATTGAAATTATAGAAAGCATCTCTCATCACAAAGGGATGAAATTAGAAATGAACCAGAAGAACAAAACTGGAAGAACTACAAAGATGTGGAGATTGAACAATGTGCTTCTGAACAAAACCAAGAGAGAACCCAAATAAATATCTAACCACATACCAAAGGGAATTAGAAAGGGAAGAACAATCAAAACTAAATATCAGCAGAAGAAAGCAAAGAATAAAAATTAGAGAAAAATAGGTTAAATTGAAACAAAACATAAGAGATCATCCAAATGATCAATGAATCTAATCATAAACACAGAAATGAAAGCAGTAATAAAAAAAATAAAACTTCCAATAAATAAGACCCCAGGTCCAGGTAGCCTCACTACAAAACTCTACCAAACATTCAAACATGAGCTAAGGTTCATCTTCTTTAAACCCTGCCAAAAAAAAGTGTAGAGGAAGGAAAACTTCCAAATTCATTCTTTGAGGGCAGATATTACCTTGGTAACAAAATTAGATAAAGACAGCACCAAAAAAAGAAACTGCAGACCAGTAACACAGATGAATATAGATGTAAAATATCTCATCACGATCCTGGCAAATAGAAATCAAGAGTACATAAAAAAAATGGTGCACCAGTGTACTCTAATGGAGTGGTTAGGTCATCACTTATGAAGGATCAAGCCACATACCCCTGGGTTCAAGTGCCAGTCCTGAGGGAAAGCAACCAGTGTGAACAATTGAATAACAAATAAAGACAATTCTTCCTCCTTTCTCTTTATGTCTGCCAGATTACTCACCTTTATTTCTGCCTGCGCATTTCCTTTAAAAAATTATTCACCACTATACAAGTGGAATTTATTCAGGGATGCATGCATAGTTCACCATACACAAATCAATGTAATACAACACATCAACAAAATAAAAATTATAAGAATAAAAAACAGAAAACTGATCATCTCAATTGTTGAAGAAAAGCATTCGACAATATTCAATACCCATTCATGATAAAAAAATAAAAACTTTTACCAAAATAGGAATAAAAAGTACATACTCAAAATAATAAAACAATATATGAAAAACCCATAGCCAACATCATAACCAATAGTGAAAATCTGAAAGCCTTTCTGCTAAGATCTGGAACAAGACAGGGTTGCCCACTGTTTCCACTACTATTCAACATAGTTCCAGAAGTCTTGGCCAGAGCAATAAGGCAAGAAAAATACATTAAGGGAATTCAAATAGGAAAAGAAGTAATAAAACTATGATTTTAGACATGATCTACCAGAAAATCCTAAAGACTCTACCAAAAAACTACTGGAAACAATAAATGAATACAACAAAAGTAGCAGGATAAAAAGAAACACAAATATCCTATATTCCTATACATAGACAATGAAGTAGAGGAAAAAGATATTAAGAAAAAAATTCTGGTCACAACAGCATCAAGATCAAATATCTGTGAATGAACTTTAACAAAAGAAATGAAAGACCTGTACAATGACAATTACAGAACATTAACAAAAGAAACAGGAGACACAAAGGTAATGGAAAAATATTCCATGTTCATGGATTGAAAGAATTAAAATAGCTAAAACAGCCATTCAACCCAAAACAATACAAAGATTTAATGCAATTCCTATCAAAATCTCAGGAACATTTTTCAGAAAAAATGAAGCAAATAACATCAAAGTCTGAATGGAACTATAAAAGGCCTCAAACAGCCAAAGCTATCTTAAGAGAAAAAAGAACAGCAGAGGAATAATACTCCCTGACTTCAATTATACAACAGAGTGACAATCATCAAAATGGTATGGCTCTACAACAACAAAAAAAGACCCTCAGCTCATTGGAATAAAATCAAAGAGAACTCAGAAATAAAGTCACACCTATGTGGGCAGTTAACCTATTACAAAAGTGCCAAGAGCACACCATGGAGGAAGGAGTCTTTCAACAAACGGTGTAGGGAAAACTGGACAGACAGCTCTTAAAAACAAAAGCAAAAACAAAAACAAAACCCAAAAATCTACTAGATTACTTGGTACTGACATAGACAAAGTTAACTTGAAGTGGATCAAAGACCTGTACATATGATCTGAAAGCAAAATAAATCCTTAAAAGAAAATGTGAGGAAAAACACTACAACATTAACCTCAAGTATGTCTTTGGGGACAGAACATCTATGGCAAAACAAACTTAAGCAAAATTAAACAATTGGACTACATCAGACTTAAAAGCTTCTGCATAATGAAAGAAACAACTGCTAGAACAAAAAAAGCAATCCACAAAATTTACAATATTCACAGAATATTCATCAGATAAAAGTTTAATTCCCAAAATATATAAAGAGCTCACATACCTCAACAATACAAAAGCAAATGACCTATTAAAAATGGGAAGAATAATTGAATATGCAACTATCTAAAGAAGACAGAAAGATGGCCTACAGACACATAAAAAGAGTATTCTCATCATTCATCATGAGAGAAATGCCAATAAAACCCAAAACGAAATACGACCTCACGCCAGTGAGACTGACTTATATTGTAAAGACTGGGAACAAGTGTTGGAGAGGGTACAGAGGAAAATAAACCGTCCTGTACTACTGGAAAACAGTATGGATATTCTTCAAACAAATAAAGATGGATCTTCCATTTAATCAAGCAATCCCACTTCTATACATATACCCAGAGGATGCACAATCTCTAATCAAAAAACGTATCTGCACCCCTATGTTCACAGTAGCACAATTCACAATTCACAGTCACCTAGACATGGGAACAACCTAAATGTCCATCAACAGATGACTGGATAAAGAAGCTGTGGTATATATGCTCAATGGAATTCTATGCAGCTATTGAAAGAGTAGAAACAACACCCCTGCAACTATCTGGATGGAACTGGAAGGAATCATGTTAAGCAAAATAAGTCAGAAGGATAAAGAGAAATGCATTATGATTCCACTCATGTGGAATATAATGAAATAAATGAATGTACAAAGAACAACAAAATTAACAGCACACAGGATCGTGTTTACAGTGAGATTGGGAAGGAGTGAAGGTAAATGGTAAAAAGGTAATGGTAGAGGCATTATAATTCTGGTGGTGGGTGTGGTATGAAATAAAGATGCAATTTCAATATCCTTATATGGATAGAGCATTGTCAACAAAAGAAATAATAAATATTACTATTTTTTAAAAAAGAAAAAGCACTGATGATTGAGATACAGGTGTATTCACAAAGAAATATGACAGAAAAATGTGGAATGGATAGGTAATATTGAGACATGGTCTTCGTAGGTATGCCACCTGAGCACTGTGACCCATGATCAAGAGGGACATCAGTGATATGGAGCCTCTTCCCGGAGACAGAAGGGGTCATTTTCATGTAAGTTGCCCAACCCCTGGAATCTGCACCTGTGAAGAGCATGTGTGATTTTGGTGTGGAAAACAGCAGAGCTTTCATTTTGAGAATAATAGGACTCTAAGAAGCAGAAATCTTGGGGTAAAATACAGGGTAATTGATAAATGAATTGTGCATAGATCTAAGTGAAGAAATTTCATTTGTTGAACCAAAAATTCCAATAAGAAGAGAAATAAAGAGGAGCAGTTTTCCACTGAAAGGAGATGTTGATGGGTGTTCTTTCCAGGTTATCTTTTGTCTTTATGGTGCTAGTAATGGTTGACACCAAGTGGAGTCAGAATAAGAGGGACAAATTGCCCAGCCCTCCCCATCAGAAGTGCTTGTGGCTATTGGACTATATGGGTACCAGGGTAGCACTCAAGTGCAGTAGTTGCAGCGGCATAGGAGAGTACTTTCATGGAAAACTTGGTTTGTGGAGCTTAACGGGAATAAAATGCTACCACAACTCTGCAATCAATGAGGGTCTTCAGAAAATATCTGGTGGTTCCTGAAAGAGCTACGCCTCCCAACCTGGGGTCATACATGAACAGTACATGTACACTACCCTGTCTGGTTGTAGGTAAGTCTAAAACCCGTAGGCCCTGGCAACTAGAGCTCCTGCTCGCTATGTTCCAGGGATTATAGGGAAATATTTTGGATATAGCTTCCTGGGGTAGGAGGCCAACCAGTTAGAGAACCAAGATTTCCAAGTTGGGAGGTTCCTGTAGTCTCTGGGAGGTACCTGATCTGTGACCTCCCATAGCTCCTGGTCTTATTTTCTCACATCTGGGTCTGGTGTAAAATTTGCTACAGAAGATACTGAGATAACAGCCTGGCTGCGGCTGAGGTAATAGATGTAGCTAAAGGCTACTTGGAAAGCTCTGGCCTTGGAATTAGCCTTCATATGAGGATGCGTATAGATGCTACTTCATTCCAAACAGCAGTAGACACCAGGGAGGTTTGAGACTCAAGCACTCCCCAGGAGTAAGCGCTTTGCATCTAGCTGCCCTGATTGCCACACTAAAGTCCATGCTCTCAGGCCATTACATAGTGCTGGATCTAGAACTCCAGTAATCCTTATTGGTTGAAAAGCTTCAGCCTACATGGCAAGAGCGAGTTATCACATTGGGTCAGCACCTAGATCTGTACTCTGCAAGCTCATATTGTAACACAAGGTCATTACAACAAGACAGGGAAATGAAGTTATTTAGTCTAACTCACAGAAATAAAAAAGAGCACCAAAGAAAATACAGAAAATTTCCCCAAATAATCCATAACAGGAAAAAAATGATTCAACAGAATTGAGTTAAGTATCGAGCTAAAGAAAACAACAGAGGAGCTAAAAATGCAATAAAGAGATTTATCAGTAGACTGGAAAACTTATCTCGTTGAAACAGTATGTTAGAAAATAGTGCAGTGGGAAGAACCAAGAGCAAAGAAGAAAAAGAATTAAAGGGACTGAAGATAGCATAAAAGACTTCTAAAAAAATATCAAGGGAAACAATATTGACATTATAGCAGTTCCAGAAAGAGTTCTCATTTCAAGAAATAAGAGTTGAGAAATTCCTTAACCTGGGGAAGGAAATAGGCATCCAGATTCAAGAAGGTCAACTGAGTTCCAACTTAAATAACCCGGAAATATACACACTAACACGTTATAATCAAATGCCAAAAATTAAAAATAGAGAACTTTAACAGCAGTTAGAGAAAAATGAGTCATATACAAGGGAGTCCCTATAAGACTATCAGTGGACTTCGCAGCAAAAACTTTATAAGTAAGAAGAAAATGAAACAATACTCAACGTGCTAAAAGAATAGTCTAACCTGCTAGGTTAGCACTTAGAATTGAAGGAGTGATAATGCATTTTACAAAATAAAATGAATACATTATCACTTACCAATTGTTAGAAATAATAGTTTTTCTATAAAAAATGAAATGAAACCTCACTTAGAAGGAACATGGTAACAAAAACATAAGATCCGAAGGGAAGGGGGAGACTAAAAATATGAGCAGTTAGAATGAGCTCAGGATTACCGTTTTTAATTTCAAAAGAGGTTATTATGATAGAAACTTAGAGTTAGGTGCCATGGTAATGTCAAAACATTCATAGAAAAAAAGAGAACCAAACATACACTAAAGAAAGCTATCAAAGCACAGCAAATAAGAGATCAATAGTAAATGACAGCCTATAAAACACTCAGGGAGCAATTATCAAAATAGCAATAGTTACTTATTAATAATAAGCCTAAATGAACTAAATAATTAAAATGCAGAGTGCCTGAATGACTTAAGAAACAAAACTCAACAATATCAACAAAACCCACTATGCTCCAAAGAGAAACATCTCGAAGTCAAAGATTGAAAGACTAACCTTCAATCAAATGGTAGTCTAAAAATGTGATGACAGTCATACTTCCAATAAAATGGAATGCCAACTAAAAAAAGGTAGTAAAAGATAAAGATTAATAGTATATACTAACAGGTCATTCTGCAGAGTCATAAATCTCATTTATTATATATATATATATATATCACATATATAGAAATACATAGCATCAAAATCATAAAATAATCATTGACAGAACTAAAGAGAGATACTGACAATACAGTAATAGTAGCAGATTTCAATGCCCCTCTTAACACAGAAAGTTAACAAACTTAGAGCCTTAAATAAGGAATTAAGTCAGATGGAATTAATAGTCATTTATAGCGTATATCGCCTCCAAACAGCAGAATTCACATTCTTCCCAAATGTATATGGATCTTTCTCAAGAATAGGTCATATGCTGGGAAACAAAAGAAGTTTCAACAAATTTACAATGACTGAAATCACATCAAGTATCTTTTCTGATAATAATGATATAAAACTAGAAATTGAATAGAAAATGAAAGCTGAAAATCCCCAAATAACAGATGCTAAGCAACATGTTTCTGAATAATGATTTGGCAAACAAGAAACCAATAAATGAAAGCAACTGTAGACAAATATGAAATGCCATGAACTATCAAAATCTATAGGACACAGCAAGAGGAGTACTAAGAGAAAAGTTTATAGCAATATAGGCCTATAGTAAGAAACAAGAAAAATCTAAAATAAAAAAATCTAACCCTATATCTAAAGAACTAGAAAATAATAAATGAAACCAAACTCAGAAGGAATAAGGAGATAATAAAATGTAAGAGAAGAAATAAACAACATAGAAGTAAAAAAGCCAGTGGAGAAGATCAGTGGAACCAAAAGCTTTTTTAAGATAAAACTGACGAACCATTGACTAGACTCATTAAGAAAAAAGAAATACTTTAAAAATAAAAATTGGATATTAAATAGGAGAGATTCCAATAGATTCTACAGAAATGCAAAGCATCACAAGAGACTATTGTGAACATCTATATGACAATAAATTAAACAACCTAGAGGACATCGACTGATATTTAGAATAATAAAGTGTTCAACAACTGAGACAAGAAAAATATAAAACCTGATAGACCTATCACAGCCAAGGAAATTGAAGCAGCAATCAACAGATAAAATAAAAAATAAAGGCCCAGAATTAGATGGCTTCACCAGTGAGTTTTAACATAACTTCAGAGAGAAATTAATACCCATTATTCTCAAATTCTTCCAAAATCTTGAATAACAGTGAACACTTCCAAAAACATTTTATGATACATTTTACTCTGACACTCTGAAAAGCGTATCTCAAAAAAGAAAGCTGCAGATCAGTATCTCTGATGAACATAGGTGCAAAAATCCTCAACAAAATATTAGCCAACCAAATTCAACAATACATCAAAAGTATGATCCATCATGACCCAGGAGTATATATTCCAGTGATCAAGCATGATTCAATATATGTAAAGCAATTTATATAATACATCATATCAACAAAAGGAAAGATAAAAATCATAAAATCATATAAATAGATGCAAAGAAAGAACTCAACAATTTTCAGAACCCATTTATGATAAAAAAACTCTCAATAAAATGGGGATAATGGAACATATTTCCACATAATAAAGGCTATATGTTATAAACCTATAGCTAACATCATACTTAATGATAAAAATCTGATTTCTTTTCCACTAAGATCAAGAATAAGACAAAAGTATGTACACTCTCACTATTATTATTCCAAATAATAATGAAATTCCTACCCAGAGGAATTAGGGAAGGAAAATAAAGATATCCATATTGGAAAATAAGTAGTAAAACTATCACTATTTTCATATGATGTGACAATAGACATAAAAACCCTAAAGTCTCCAATCAAAAAACTCAAGTAGAAATTAATACAGATCTGTTGCATTTTCAAATATAACTAGGAAAAAAGATTTTAAGAAAACAGTACATTATCAATTATAACAAAAAAAGTGAATTGCCTAGAAATAAACTTTTAAAAGTTAGTGAAAGACCTGTACAATGTAAACTATAATATATTGTTAAAAGAAATAGAAGATGTAAACAAATGAAAATATATTCTCTGCTCACGGACAGGAAGAATTAATATTGTTAAAATAGACATCATACCTAAATCAATATGCAAATTTAATGCAAACCCTGTCAAAATTTCAAAGACATTTTTCAATAAGATAGAAAAGAAATTCTAAAATTTGTACAAAATCTAGTCAAAGTTATAAGGAGAAATAGTGAAGAAAATTGGAGGTATCACATGCTAACATTTTAAACTATACTACAAAAAGATAGTAAACCAAACAGTATGACAGAGGAATAAAAAAAGTCATAAGTCAATGGACTAGAAATGAGTCTCCAGAAATAAACTCTTACCTATATGTGAAGTTACTTTATGACAAAGGAGCCAAAAGCATACAATAGCAAAAGAAAAATATTTTCAACAAAAGATGCTGGAGAAAATGCAGAGTCACATGCAACAGAATGAAGGTAAAATACTCCTTTATACTATACACACAAAAAAAATTTCAAATGAATTAGAAACTGATATAAGATGGGAAATCATAACATATATCGAAGAAAACATAGGCAATACTTTCCATGACATTAGAGATTTCTTTGGGGAGGTGATGCCAGAGGCAAAAGAAACAACAAAAATAAACGAGATTATAGCAAACTGAAAGTTTCGGCACAACAAAAGATAGCCAACTGGATAGAATAAATTTATGCCATATGTCTTACAAGTCATTAATATCCATTAAATAAGAAACTCATACAATTCAATAATATAAAAGCAAACAACTGAATCAAAAAATGATAGACATGTCGCCAAAGAGAGTCAGCAGGTATGTGAAAAAAAAATGCTAACCATTTATGATTAGGGGAATGGAAATCTAAAAAGCTACTCACTTCATACCCGTGAAAGGGACCTATATCAACAATACTAGAAATAAGTGTTGATAAGTACATGGAAACAAGTGAACCTTTGTGCATGGTTGGTGGAGAGGTTTACTGGTGCAGTCACTTTGGAAAACAAAATGGTTTTACTTCAAAAAAAAAAGTTAAAAATACAGCTAGAGTATGATCCCAAAACTTTCACTTCAAGGTACCTATCTAAAAGCATACGAACTGAGTGGAGATGATCGTGCCAAGAGAAATAAGCCAGAAAAAAAAAAAAAGAAAAAAAAAAACCAACCAGAAATACAAGATGTTTTTAATTACATGCTGAATATAAAGAAACAAATGGACATACAAATATTAACAAAATTCACAGGATACAAGACTGGCTGGAGCTAGATAGGGTGAGGGGAGCATGAAGGGAGTGAACCAAGGAGTGATAGAGGGCACTGGAGCTATCCTGGTGTGGTGTGAGATATGCACAGATTGATGTGTGTATTCAATATCCTAAAATGCTCCTATCAATATAAACAAAAGAATAAGACAATTTTAAAACATGAAAACACTAATTTTAAAAGATACATGCTATGTTCATTGCAGCACTATTAACAATAGTCAAGTATGGAAATGATCTATGTACCCATTAACAGATGACTGGATAAAAAAGACGTAGTGCATATACAAAATGGAATATGATTCAGCTGCCAAAAAGATTGAACAATGACAACTTGAATAATCCAATAAGGGACAATATGAATGGAACCAGCAGGAATTACGCTAAGTGAAATCAGTCAGAAACACTAGATGATTTCACTTACGTAGAATATAAAGAAGCAAAACAGATAGACAAAGCAAAATTAAGGTGGCACTTGAACTTTGATGATAGAACTTTGGTTACCAAAGGGGAAGTGAATGGGGTGGAAGCAAAGGGTAATAGAGGTTCAACAGACAGTGGTGGAGAGCAGACATCTGATAGCTGTGTGTGATATCACATATCTGATGACATATTCTTAAAGCAGAGAGAAAAGAGCAAGAAGAAGAGCCTAATGTTTGAATTGTTCTGAAGGATATGGTATAGTCGCATTCACTCCTGCTGACCAAAGTAAGTCATGTGGCCAAGGAAGGCCTTGGGATGGATTCCTCCAAAGGGAAGCACCGCAGGTTAAACATCAACACATTAACATGTCTCATCCACTTAGAAGGGAATAAATATGTAGAAGCAGTAATATAATCTACCAGAAGAGGTAAGAGGGAAAGGTTTAATTGGGAAAATAAAATAGTGTTCACAGGAATATCTTCAACAGACTACAAATCTCCAGCACTGAATTCATGTGATAGGAGGAAGAGCTGTCTGATAGTGAACCTTCATTTGCCACTAACAACAAACCTATGACCCTGAGCAATTCACTTCACTTACCTAGATTTTATTTTCTTTATCTAGAAAATAATAAAGTTGTACTAGAATCAGGAAAGATTCATTTAGAGTTTGAGGTATCTAGTATCTTATAATTATATTAAATTCATCTTTACCTATTATTTGAAAATGTACATTTTTCTAAAGAAAGGATGGTTATGTGCTTAAAACCACTGGGAACTTGAAGAAGAGTACAAACGTCTAGGAAAATAAATGATTCCTAAGATGATAATCAGCTTTAAAATTCTATGTATACACCTACTAAGGCACAGAGCATCCTAGAGTTTAATGAAACGCTTTCTTCCACTTCTACTTCATATCAATTAATACGTATTAATTATAACAAGAAAAATACAAATAATAATTAAGGTTCTCCAAACAACCCTGTAAATAATTGATATTAACATGCTGATGTTAATCAATGATGTTATCTTCTCTTAATATGCAAGTATACAGGACCACGTCTATAGTACATAATTTAAAATATTAACTCTTTACAAAAAAATGATAATGGAAATAAATTTGAATGAAATATTTTCTATAACTTTTTTCTCCCATATTTTGAAGGTTTTTCTACAGTAGTGTGTGTATATATATATATGCATACATATATATATGTGTGTGTATAATTTATCTTCAATAGCTTTTAACAATTGTTCACAATATAGATAAATTTGTAATACAGTTGACCATTCACATATTTATACATATTAAAATATTCTTCATAAATTTCCATTATAAAAAGTTTATATGGACATTATTCATACTTAATTCCTTACATGTTATTGTCTTCAACATTTAATGATCAACTATCCCAAGTGGTATTGCTGTTCCAAATATATGTGTACTCCTTGTTTTGTTGAAGAAATTCATGCTCTCATTCATTACACAGATCTCCCCTCAAGGGTGATGGCACTCTAAGTGCATCTCACCTACAGAAGTCCCAGTATGATTGGCTATCCCTTTTCTGCAAATGGAACAAAATTCAACTGTCCTGCCTAATTCAGTGTCCTTTATTCCCCACAGGTGCTTATCCTGAGACTGTTCTCCAAAAGACTGCTGCATATCAATCCTATTAATCTCCATCTCCGATCCCTGTGGAACCCAGTCTGTGATAGTGACAGGTTGATTTCTACAATGATTGTTAAGTTGTATCTGACAATCCGAAGGTCAAGTCTAACATCATTGCCCTGTAGACTTACCATTTTGTCTGAAACTCCAATACTATTTCCTAGAATCAGACTATTAAGTAGGAAATTTCAAGCAATTCATTCCCTTAGCAACCTTTTTCAAGTTGCTCCCAAGCTTTCCTGTCAATGTGACAGACTCACACAAGGAGACTTGTAAAAAGAAGATGGAAAGATAAGAACAGGGTGAGAAAAGGAACTCTTCAGAAAGCAACAGTGAATTCCAGGATTGCTTTTTCTATAAGCAAATGAAATATCTAGTGATAATTTTGTCCAATTATTAGAGTTTTTAAAGTGTAAAGATAATACAAAATAAGTGTATACAAAAACATAAAATGTGCTCAGTTAAAATTGGCAAAGGATTATCATATAATAACTACACTATTATAATATTTGACTTTTCAAAATTTCCTTTTAGGGGGTATGAGGCAGCCAATATGGAAAGAACACACATTGAGGAGCTTTCTTGTAATGTGCTGACAATAAATCACTATTTAATTTTGGTCATGTCAGAAAAAAAGTGAAAAGAAAATGTTTACTGAGCTTTAAGCTATTCCATGTGCCACACAGAAATACAATAGATCGATTTCATTACCTGCAAGTAACTGACTGACATTTTGAGTGTCAGTCTGAAATCTGGTTGCAACAAATCTCATCCAATTAAAGAATTTTCCTCCCCACCCAGGAACAATTTTCTGCAGTTCTATACTGAGGGGCAGCATTGCACGTATGATACTAAAGTAAATGGCAGCAGCTGACAGAAGAGTGCTCCTCCTTTATTGCTGACATCCTGCCCTGCTAATGAGCTCAACTTCACCCTGGGGAGAGCCATCTATTCAGGAGGTAGAAGTTATTCTTTCTCATTGCCAGCTTGCTTCTAATTCCTGCCTGAAAAGAAAGTGTCAGTCATGCTTAATTGCATTAAATTAGGTGTGATAGTTTAAACTGGCACATGGTCTTCTTAAAGCTCAACTAGATCAAATTGTCACTGCTTTCTGGAGCCCCAGGTTGGGGTTTTAAGTCATGTCCAAGTGTCACCGTCAGTAATTACATGGCATGTGTGTTCAAGATCACCTAACTTCATTGTCTAACCACATGTCATAATTATTGTCAAGAGTAATTAAATGCCACATGTATATGGAATTCTCCTAGAAAAAAAGCTAGGGCAACAGAGGACTGGCATGGCTCTTCAGCAGAATTTGAATCAAACAATATAAGTGATCACACACAGAGGTGTAGTGATGAATATAAAGTCATTTTTAAGTGAAATTTGGATCATTCACGCTACAAATTTTTATCTCATCTTTGAAGATAGAATTGCTAAAGAATGTAACCATGCAAAAGATTTCATAGAGCAAGCCTGCCTAAGAAAAAATACTTTGCAAGCATGCACGCATTTATTTCTGCAGTCATTTATGTATACTCATTTAACTTCAATTCAAAATGTTCACTGAATGTCTTCAATGATCATTTGGGGAAAGCAAGGTGACACAACTGCAGTCTTCAAAAAGATGGTCAGCTTGTTAGACTGTATAGATATTTGCTGTTAGTAAAGTTGGCTTGAACTAACTGGACATATACTTTCAAAGTTGTTTTTCTTTTTGGAGTTCAAAGCTTGGTTTTAAAGAATAAAATTTTGGTTTTCATTTAAATCTGAGTTAATACATTCTGCTATTTAAAATTAATTCCCAGAAATATTTATTTTTATGTTATCTGAATTTTACAGATGCAGTTAACAGCTTCTGAGATAAATAACATTCAGAAAAAAGTGTACATATTTATAGCTATACTTCTCTGACTATACCTGTATCCAGATTAAGTATGTATTAACTTACTCCCTGCCCCCCAATTTTTGTGTTTTGAGACTTTGCTCTGGGTTTCACTGGGACTGATGGATTCTGTGCAAAGCACCATCTAAGGTAGACACAGCATCACTCCCAGGTTAGAAAAGAGATGCTGAAGGTCAGATGTGCAGGGAAGAATGAGGTCAGACAGGCAGAGAGGAGGAAGATTTTTTTTTAAATTTAGCTGTTCATCTTGGTTGCACCCAACACAAACACACACGCACACACCCAGGACACAAACCTGGGTTCTGAGGATGTTGTGTGACCTGTACTTGACTGGAAGCAGAAGACTCAACCACTATTCCACCAGCGCATGCTGGTATGCACTAACTTTGAAATCATTTATTACAGTGCCAGGCACAAACTATGCATTTATTATATGCACACTATATACACACATGTATATATATAAAGCAAATAAATTATAAAAATAAATCTAGGTATTACAGTCAACTAGCTCAGCTTAACTTACAGAATTGTTCTTAAATTAGTTTCCATAATAGAATTTAAACTTTTTCTGAATTCTCATTTCATCTTTTAGCCTAGTCTCTCTATAACATATGGGTATGTACCTGAAAAGGATATGAATGTTAGGATTTCATTGTAACATGAAATCTCTATATTGTTGGTGAAGATACTCCACCTGAGTGTGGCTCGTATACTATGGCAACAAAAGCAAGACTATTTTTAAACTTTGTGCACATTTATGCTGCTTAAGAAAGGTCTTCATTACTACTAAGATTACTGAAAATTGAAGCCATTTATATTACAGTATTAATTCATCCATTTATCAGTCTGTGCATCTATTTGTCATCTGTTCATTTATACAGCCACTCAGTCATTCAACTATCACTCTAGCATCCACAACAATACCTGTTCAACAAAAGTATCAGAACTTTAGGGGTAGAAATATAAGATGTATTTATGTGTTTTTTAAATCATACAACTGAGATGAGGGAAAATAACATAAACTAGAATAATTATAAAGGAAGACAATAAAGAAGGCAATTTATTAATAAATAAGTGGACAGTTCTAGAAAAGAAAAAAATTCACCTCTGGGAAAGGGATTTGGTTATGCTTTATAGACTCTAAATCACCTTAATAAAGATTCAATGAATGAAGGAATGAATGAAGAAATTAATTCAAAATTAAGCTGAATCTATACACAGCAGAATCATAATAGCAGAAACAGAGGCTTGTTCTTGGAGAAGAAATCAATATGAGCACTACAGTCCATACCTGAGAAAACAAAGTAATTGGAAAGCTGTGTCGAGTCTAAATGCACAGGAGTCTAAAGAACATGAAGGGAATCAAAGCCCAATAAGATAATATTTTAAAAATATGGTTGCATGTATGGTTGCATGTTCTTCAACATTCTTCTATCAAGAGGTAGGGCTGATATACACTTTCCTTGAAACGGGGCAGGCTTGTGATTACTTTGACAACCACAGTGGAATTAGTGATATGTGACTTCCGAAGCCAGGTCATTAAAGATTATGCAGTTTCTTCCTGATTCTATTTGGAGGTTCACTCTGGTGGATGTCAGCACTATGTGAAAAATGTGACCACCCCGAGACTGCGCTCCTGGAAAGGCCTTGGATTAAACACGGGAAATGATGGCCTACCTGAACTCCAGCACCAACTTCCATGCCTGAAAGAGTTCAGAAGCAGCCCAACCAGCCCACTGCCATTCTGTCAACAACTGACTGCCATGGCGCGAATTCTCCAGATGAGTCCTCCCCAAATCCCTGACAACCAATGATAAGCAAAATAATCACTTTACACAATGAAGGTTTGATAATAATTTTATAGGTAGTAGAGTAACTACACTTAAAATTTTATACCAAATATAAGATTCAAACTCACACAAGGAGTGAATACCTGGCAAATTCAGGTTCCTCAGACCAGTCCATTAACAAGGACAAGGGTCTACCAGGTTCACTAATCCTGACTCTCAAGGGAAAATCTGCGTGCTTTACATATGGGAGTGAGGTGACTCTCTGGAATGGAGAATATTCTCTTAGGTGTCTACACGTATGTCCTGCTGCAGAAGTCAACAACAAAAAAACAACAGCCCAATACAGACAGCATTACTAATGCCCCAGATTGTTTAAAAAAGTAAGATTTGAGTCACCATCTGGCAAGGAACCATTACCAGCTGAAGTGTTTCATGAAAGCAAAGAGAATTTAGACTAGATAACAGAAAAAGAAAATTATAAATATAAGCTCAACCAAGATGAGTCAGTACAAAAACCAGAATCTGCAGTAGCTAAACATAATTTACATATATTTTTATGTGCATCTACACATATATATGTAACATGAATCAATTATGTTCTCTGCTTTATCCTTCTAACAGAGAATGCATTAATAGTAGCTAAGTTTGTATTTCATTATTTAAATTACAAAAATAGCAAAAGGCAAGTGTGACATAGTTAGAAGCAACAGCAACATCCAAAAATAGATACAAAGATTAAAGCTTTCAAGGGGACATTTTTTGCTTTTATGTGACAGTTGCATCATATTAAGAAGAAGCACAATTTGACTAACGCATGTAATGGCGTACTCGATTTTATTGCACTTGACTTTGTTGGATTTCACAGAAATTGTGCTTTTATTACAAACTGGAAGGTTTGTGTCAACCCTGCACTGAGCATTATTAAACCTGTGAATGGTGATCTGTAATCACTGATCTCTATGTTACTACTGTAAGTGCTCTGGGGTACCACAAAACCACACCTGTATAAGCCAGTGTATTGGCACCATCTTTCAAATGGCATGTGCTCACTTTGAGTCTCTATGTCATATTTTGATAATTCTTAAAACTTTTCATGAAATTTCATTATGATACCTGTGAATGGTGATCTGTAATCAGTGATCTCTATGTTACTATTTTAAGTGCTCTGGGGTACCACAAAACTACACCTGTATAAGAGTTTTCTGTTGGCTACAGAACTGGTTGTTTCCCTGTTGTCTTTCTTTGGGCCCTATTTCCTGAAACACAGCAATATTGAAATTAGACCAATTAACAGCCATGCAGTGGCTTCTAATTATTCATGTTAAAAGAAGAGTCACATGTCTCTCACTTTAAGTTAAAAGCTAGAAATGATAATACTTAGTGATAAAGGCATGTTGGTAGGTCAAAGTTAGGACACTTGCACCAATTAGCCAAGTTTTAAATGTAAAGGAAAAGTTCTTGAGGAAAATTTAAAAGTTTAATCCAGTGACCATACTAATTACATGAAAGCAAAACAGCAAATTACTAATAGGGAGAAAGTTTTACCTTTCTGGATTTCTAAGCACCCATGACCTTCTCTTAAGTCAAAGCCTAATCCAGAGGAAGGTCTTAATTCTCTTCAATTCTACAAGGGCTGGGAGAGGTAAAGAAACTTCAGAATAATAGTTTAAAGCTGGCAGAAGTTGGTTTTTGAGGTTTAAAGAAAGAAGTAATCTCTAAAACATAAAAAGTACAAGGTGGAATAGCAAGTGCTAATGGAGAAGCTGCAACAAGTTATTCAGACGATCTAGCTAAGATCATTGATGGAGGTGATCACACTAAACAATACATTTGCAATGTAGACAAAACAGCTTTACCCTGGAAGATTCCTTTTTTGGAATTTCATCTATAGTGAGAAGTCAATGCTTCACGTCTTCAAGGATAAGTTTACTCTCTTAGTAGGGGCTAATACAGTCCTGATATTACATTGAGGTCAGTGTGTATTTATCATTCTGAAAGTTCTAAAGCCCTTAAGAGTTATACTAAATCTATTCTTCCTTTACACTGTAAATTAAACAAAAGTCTGGATGATGGCACATCTGTTGACAACACAGTTTACTGTATATTTTCAGCTCCTATGGAGACTCACTGCTCAGAAAAAAATATCCTTTTCAGTGTTCATGCTCATTGACAACACATCTCATCGCCCAAGAGCTCTGACCAAGTAGTATAGGATAAATGTTGTTTTCATGCCTGGTAATCTACATCAGCTCTTGTAGCTCTGACCAAGTAGTATAGGATAAATGTTGTTTTCATGCCTGGTAATCTACATCAGCTCTTGTCCATGGATTAAAGTGAAATTTAAACTTTCAAGTATGATCATTTAAGAAATATATTTCTTAAGGCTATAGCTGCCACAGATAGTGAATATGTGATGGATTTTGGCAAAGTAAATTGGAAACCTTCTAGAAAGAATTCACTATTCTAGATGCCATTAAGAGCATTTGTGATTCATGGGTGTAGGTCCAAAAATCAGCATTTACAGGAGTTTGGAAAAATGGATTCCAAACATTAAGGATGGTTTGAGGGGGTTCAAGATTTCAGTGGAGTAACTAACCATAAAAGCAAAACAAGGCAACTAGAATAAGAGGTGGAGCCTGAAGAGGTGATTAAATGATACAACTGGAGTGGGTAAGAAGTTGCTTCTTATGGATGACCAAAAAGAAAGTGCTTTCTTGAACTGGAAAGGACTCCTGGTAAAGATTTGGTGAACTCTGCTGAAGTGACAACAAAGGATTTTGAATATTAAAGCAAGTTAGTTGAGAAAGCAGTGGCAGGGTTTGAGAAGACTAATACCAATTTGAAAGTTATATTCTGGGTAAATGCTCTCAAATAGCATCTCATGTTACAGAAAAATAATCTTTCTTGAAAAAAGGCTAATCGATGTGGCAAACTTAATGCTCTTATTTTGAGAATTTGCCACAGCCACCCCAACCTTCAGCAATTACCACCTGATCAGTCAACAGTCATCCACATTAGGCAAGACCCTCCTCCAGAAAAAAGATCACAACTCATCGAAGGCTCAAATGATGACTAGCGTTTTTTAACAATAAAGTCTTTAAATTAAGGTATATTTTTAGATCATTCCATATAATGTTATTTCACAATTAATAGACTACAGTATAAACATAACTTTTATATGTACTAGGAAAACAGAAAATATCTCGTGACTTGTGATATTCACTTTATTACAGTGGTCTGGAACCAAACCCACAATATCTCAGGTGTGCCTGTATTGAGAAGTTTCAAGTCTGATTGAAAGAGTATTGTTTAGAGGGTTTAAGAAAAGAGCAAAGTTGTAAAAATAGACAGTGGTGACTTTGTTCTGTTAATTTAGTCTGGAACTACATTTCCCAGAGTTCTCTGTCCATATACTTCCCAGTAAGCGACAAAATACATTAACTCAGGCTTGGAAAATGGAAGTGAAGTAGCAGCTATCTAAACTCTGAAGGTCTGGACAGAGCCAGACACTGTTGAAGCTCATATACTCTATAGAAGATCTGCTGGTTCAATGTGTTTGAGTGCGGCAGTGGTTCTTGAAGCAGCTTTACGAATCCCTCCTTCAGCTTCTTGCATCTGGGCCGACCTGCTGTGGAGGGAAGAGAGCCACTTTATCAAGCATACCACCTGCACAGCCTTTTTGGAGCTTGAGAAAAATAGGCATGGGTACCAGTCTGTCTTTGAGGGTTCCTGTACGTCCTCGTGGATTCCATCTTTTCCTTGCTTCTCCACGTACAGATTTAATTTCCTTCCCAACTTTCAGTGCTGCTGATATCCGAAAACACCACATGCAGAGGCAATCCAGCAACATACTGGATTGTATAACTAGCTTCTGTGACTACATAAAGACTAATTCCTATAATAAATCCTGGTTCTCCAATAAAATCTTGACTGTTACAAGCTCAGCTTACAAAAGTAGTTTGATAGTACACCCTGGTGGCTCAGAGGTTAAGTTTGCAGCCTCCAGCTGGCATAGTCCCCATACATCTTAAGTAACAGGGTTCACCACCTTGGGTAGGGGGGAAACCAAGATGAACAACTAAATAGAGATAAATAAGTGCTTCTTTCTCTCTTTCTGTTTACCTTCATTCCCACCTGAATCTTGCCTTTAAAAAAACGTTTGATGAAGAGTTCTGAACTTTTGTTTTTCTCTTGTCTATCACTGACCCACTAAATACACCATCAGAAGTATGTCTCATTTCCTCCACTTGGAATATGAGAAGATAAACTTAATCCACCCTGAAATATGCACGTTATACATGGTACATGTCATTCTGTTTTGTATCTTCATTTTTGACAAATCTGTTCAACTCCAGTACATTTCTAAGATTGTATTAACCTGAATATCCTTCCCACACCTAAAACATAGCATGTCTGAAACAAATTCAAGGTCTTTCTTCCCTAAATCACTTATGCTTTTTTAAAACTGCAAATGGTATCATTCACTAACAGTTATCCATACTTCAACAGATCATTTTAATTTTGCAAATTCCTATGTACATCTTTTGAATCTGACCATCTCTCACAAGCATTTTTCCCTTACACTCCATGCCTAAGTCTCAGTCCAAATTCAGTTTCTATTATGACTCTTGCTTAAGCTTTCCTGTGTACACTGCCATGCCTGTAAAATCACTACACAGCAGTCATCATTTTTAACTCTGTAACATAGTTTTCTCTCATGTATAATTTATCACAATCTGTCCTAAACTTCACTGCTTTGTCACCCAGACTTTTACCTCTAGTCCACACGACTATGGTGAGAGCTCATGTTTGATCTTACATTAATAAGGTATTAAATATTTGTAGAATAAGTGAATGATAAATAAAATATATAGAAAATGTGTAGGCAAAGAAGAAACATTTAAAAATAAAAATACATGATGTGGGTAAATGTTATGCCATACCATATGATAAATGAGGAGTTATGTAAAGGTAATAGCTGTGTTATCTTCTGTCTCAAGAGTCAGAAAATAAAATGCCTATTTTAACTAACCCAAAGGAAATTTTAAAAGTGTTACTCCATATCTAGAGAAAAAAAATAATTAGTATTTTTAAGAACAGAAGACACTAAACATCAGGTATTAATGTACAAAAGAAATATGTGTATGTATATATACATATATATAACATATTTATGAGCTAGAATATTAGAGTTTGTATAGAGTAAGTATATGCTCAATATGTAAATGGTAAGAATACAGAAATATTATGCATTGTCCTCCCCATATAACTTTACACAAACACATATGTCCCTTGGAAGAGTTACAGAAATTTCAAAGGTTGTTGTAAAGTTGATGATAACTGATTTAAAGATGAATAAATGCATTTCTGGACTGCTGCTTATAAAGGAAAGGTGAACATGAAAATTATGAGTGTGTAAGATGGTTAGTTTCTACTTCTTTGCACATTTGATCCATATTAGTAGGTTTCTGGGCCATAACTCATGACTATAATATTTGCCTGTGTATGAATAATTTATTATTTTACTATTTTTACCATTAAAGCCATGATTAGATGTACACTGTACATAAAATCCATATACAATTAATATTTGGCAGAAATAGCCTTTAGTAAAAGTAGATATTTTCTTTTTGAACCTCAAGACCTCTGGCCAAGACCCTGCTTCTGACCCTAGAAGACAAGGTTATAAAGAAACATCCTCTAATAAAATAGTACACATTATTCAAGTCCCCTAAGGCTATATACACTGTAGTAAGTCCTTGATCAAGCTAGGAGACATAGTCCAATCTGTCTGCTATGGATACAGAAAGTTTGTAAAGGGGGAAATAAGGACAAATCCTGTAAGGGTTACACCAGGCATAAATTGTTAACATTTCTTAACAGATGATACCTTTCATGGTCAGAAGAAGTAAGCAGATAATGGATTCTTTGATGAAGAGACTTGATTGTGACTTTGGATCATGTTATATTATTGGTCTTGGAGCTATCTGAGAGACTAAAATATTTTTACTACTACTTCTCTACAGTTTTCTTGTTAATAGTCATCTAATCTTCTTTGGAATAAAAAGATCTATGATTTTCTCTCTTCAATATTCTTATCTTCAGTGCTGATATCATCCTTTAAACCTATATATATATATATATATATATATACACACATATATATATACACACACACACATATATATATACATATATATACTCACTTCCTCACTCCCTACCAATAAAAATAATAGAAAAACAAATAAAAACAAAGACAACCAAATTTTCCTCTTCATGATAGCATACCATTCTTAATTTCCCTTTGATGTCCTTTCTCAGAGTAATTTGCATTCGCTGTTTCCCCTTCTGCTCCTCTCTCACTCCTTTGACACTTTGCAATCTGTTTTCTGTTCTCAACATTCTAATCATGCTCTTTTCATCAGCAACATGATCACTGTGAAATCTAAAGCCTGCATAATGAGTTCTGAGGTTCACTCCAAAAGTTCACACTTTTAAGATACACACCAATGATATGATATCAGGTTTTACTTAACAAGAAAAATGTTCTGAGCTTAAAATGCCAGAAAGCATAGGGTCTTTGCACACATATGCACAAGTAATTTACTATTACTCAAGTCTCAGTTTCAGAAAATAATTCCTGACACACTCTTCAAACTGCTTTTCCAGGTCTGGATGGTGTGGACCACTTTCTTTTGAATAAAGTTATACAATTTTGCCCTAACAGGTATGGATGTTCACAGTCATGACATACACTAGCATGTACTACATGATATTTCTTTTCAGAAAATTATGTTGCTATCATCAAGAGTATATGTGGCTTGCCTATAGATGCCCCATAGGCTCTTTTTATTTATTCCAATCTCTTTTGCTTTTCTGCCAAACTTATAGCATTTTTTAACAGTGGAAAACATTAATATTCCCTTCTCTGAGTCTCCAATTTATTTTATTTAACTCTTTGTTACTTCTGATTATTCAGATTTCATCCATAACATCCTATTACAATTTTCCTCTTTTTTACAATCACTCCCTTGACTATATTATAACTTCAACCTTTAAACAGATTCCTAAGTCAGTATCTTACACAGGTCTTTACTCTAGAACTCCAGTTCAGATTTTCAATTTACTTGACTTATACACATGCATATACTATATTTTGTGCAAACTATACTCACTTTCCTATCTTCAAAAGACAGTCAAAAAGTCAAAAGAAAAATAAAAACAAAAAAATAGATGACTGTTATGCTTTCACATAAATACATATTAAAGAAATGATGATATAGTTCCCTTGAAACTTTTATTCAATAATTCCATCAACTGTTGGATAAGACAAGTGACTTTTTTCATGGAATTTGTAGATAACTAAACAGTGTAGCTTATGTTACATATGACCAAGATGTCATTTGAAATTTTTAGCAGTATATATATGAATTGTACATGACGGGGTTAAGTCCTACTCTTTGTACACACACATACATTCTCTCTCTCCTCTACTTCCCCCCTCCCCCATCCCTCCCCTCTCTCCAGGAAATATCATAGCTGAACAGAATGATTTAAATCTTCTAAAGTAACAAGATTCCAGTTTAATTCAGTTTAATTTATTTACAAATGAAGTAACCAGAAAAGAGGGCATGACTTTTCTTAGCTGAATTGACTAGAACACATATGAATTATTATATTCAGTATGGTTTCTATATTTAGATACCTACAAGTAAAAAGAAGATTGTTATAATAAAACAGGCAAAGGATTAGAAAAAAAGGAAAAACACAACTAAGAATACTTAATCTGAGAAGAAATCATAAAAGCTCCATTAACTGATTTCAAATGAGTCCTCAGTATCAGCATAGGTTTTTGGAAACAGCAACTAGAAGCAAAGCAATTTATAACAAAATTTATTTATATATGTTAATTGATCTAATAACAAGGGTTAAGTTTCTATGCCCTATATCTGATCACAAAAAAAATCATCAAACTTCTAAATAAGGAGCAGAGACATTAATATAAAAAATAATTTGTGCTCATTAATTCATTTATTTTTCAAACTTCTTATTCTAGTTCAGAATCTTGGGTGGCCAGAGTCTATTCAGGGCAAATGGTGGGAAACAATTATGAAGGGAATACGCTTCCATTGTAGGGTACACTCAACCCTTCCTCACCCCAACACACACACACTCAGACTAGGGCAGCTGAGCTATGCAAATGAACCTAAAATGCACATCTTTGGGATGCAGAAAGACTGGAGCATAGGCAGAACAAGCAAACTCCCCATAGAGAGTGACCCTGGCTCGGATTCCATTTTTTTCTCATCAACATTATAATGAAAGAGCATAAAATGAAATTAATTTACCTAAAAATTTGCTATACTTTATAAAACATTTTTATGGATAACAGGGAGATATGCAGCACACTAAGTAATATGCCCAGTTTCTGATGTCAAGCAAATCTAGGTTCAAATGTTGGTGATGACATTCTATAGCTGTGTGAAATTTGAATAAGTCATTTAACTATCCAATTTTTAGTTTCCACAACTTCATTAAATGATTGGAATAATTAAACTGAATAATACAGATAAAGTGCTAGGGATACGGCCCAACAACAGTAAGTGTTCAATGATTATTTTATTATTGTCAGTGTGTAGAAATTAGCAAAGCAAATTTTAACTTAAAATGTTTCATTAAAAAGTAGTTTGTAGTGTGCCCTGATAGGGTAGGGGTTGGGCATAGTCCTCATATATCATAAGGTCCCAGGGTTGTCGTCTCAAGCTGGTGGAAACAACCAAGATGAACAACTAAATAAAATAATATAAAAATGCTCTCCTTCACTTTTTCTTCCTGCTTTCCTACTTGTCTTCGTTCCTGTCTGCACTTTTCCTTAAAAAAAAAAATAAATAAATAAAAAATAAATATATATATATATGTATATATATAGCAGTAGTTTGCTTTGTACAACCATTATGGATAATGGTATGGAGATTCCGCACAAAATTGAGACTGGAAATTCCATAGGATCCAGTTATCCCACCGCAGGGTATTTACCCTAAAATCACAATAGCACTAATTGAGCAAGATAGATATGCCCTCATATTGAGTACAGTATTATTTACAAAAATCAAAAGCTGAAAACAACCTAAATGCCTATCAACAGATGAGTTGATCAAGAAGATGTGGTACATATGCACAATGGAAAACTAGTCAGCTACCTGCCATTCACAGCAACATGGATGGACCTAGAGGGAATCATGCTTGGCAAAATAAGTCAGAAGGTAAAAATAGACATCATATAATTTTGCTATATGTGGTATTAGGTGAACCAAGCAAGCAAATAAACAAAATAAAATAAAAATGGACTTTTTAGTCTATAAACAAAAATTAATGGCTGCAAGGAAGAAGAGGTGAGCAAGTGCATTGGGTGGAAGGGATCAATATATGGTGAAGGAAGAATTGGATTGGGATGGTAAGCATAATGTATCAGACACAGATTGTTCATTTAGAAGGGTACACATCTTAAACCTGCAGATTTTGATGACGCAATGTTTTTAAAAATAAAATAAAAATACTAGAACATGAGTTAGTGAGACTGTGGAGAGAAAGGACCCTTGTACACTGTTGCTGGGAATGTAAATTGGTGCAGACATTTGGAAAATTGTATAGAGGTTCCTCAAAAAGTTAAAACATGTGTGTGTTTGTAAGAACCAAGAGTAGGAGTACTTCCTACCTTAGGATTCAGCTATTCCAGGTACCTTTCTGAAGGTATCTAAGTATCTATCCACAGGTATCTATCTGCCCAAAGAATATGAAAACACTAATTCAATAATAGATATACATCCCTATATTCATTGCAGCCCTATTTACAATAGGTAAGACATGGAAATAGCAAGTGACCATGAACAGATAACTGAATATAGATGTGGTGTAATTTATACAACGAACTACTCAGATATCAAAAACGATGAAATCCTGTCATTTCAAACAACATGGATAGAACTAGAGGGTATTACGCTAAGTAAAATAAGTCAGAAAGACAAATACTGGATGATCTCACTCAGTTCGGGTCATGAAGAAGTCAAGAAAACAGACAGGCAAAACAAAATCAATCCTTGGACACTGACAACAGAACTGAGGCTACCAAAGGGGAAGGGGGTTGAAAGGTCTGAGCAAAGTGTAGTGGGGAGGGTGTCCGATGGACAATGGTGGAAGACCATTATAAATTTAGTGGTGGGAATTGTATGTTATTTGATGAAGGGTGAACCTGCACAATTAAGACTTGAATTGTCGTAAAATCGGTTACCGCAATAAAAAAAAAAAAGGTAACAAAAACACAAAAAAAGCCCCCCCCCCCCCACTTCATAGATACACAGAACAAAAAGGGAGTGAGGGGGTCAGTGAAATGGGGGAATGAATGAACTTCATTATAAAATAGATAATTCAAGGGAATTTAATGTACAGTATGAAGACTAGCAGCAATAATACAGCATTATATATTTGAAAGTTGTTGAGAGTAGATCTTAAATGTTCTCATCACAAGAAAAAAATTGCAAATATATATAATGGTGGATGTTAACCACATTTATTGTGGTGACCACTACATAATACACACAAATATTATTTCATGCACTGGGAGCTAATACATAATTACGTATTAAATATACCTCAATAAAATAAAAACTACAATGTGCCAAATGAAAAGATTGACAAAGTAAAAGAAAGTACTATTTGCATGAAAAGCTTAACTTCAAGTAAGCATTCTAAATGAAGTCTAAGATTAATTTTTCTCAATTTTTCAGTGTTTTTTTGTGGGGATTAATGAATAATACTAAACAAGCATACTAACATCTAATATCTATTAATTCTATCATGACTTTCAAAGACCAGTTTTCTAGATAACATTTGATTGAAAAAAATGAGTAAATAAGCCTAACAATAAAGTCAGTAAGAGAAAAGCATTTGCCCTTTTGACGCCTCTCAAATTGCAGCATTCTCTAAGGAGGTTCTCTCTGCCTAAGGGTATAATCTGCTTACATCAGCTCTGAAACTCAAAAGTAAAACTATCTTTTGTCAGTTTCCATCATTTCTCATCTTTTGAGAGTAACTATTTTTTCTGGGATCTGTATATCCTCAACGGTGAATACTTTGATATCTCCCGGGAGCTTCTGTGTTTTCATTTTAAACCAATGGCGGTAGAAAGCAGCAAATAAATGGATAAAAGTGTTTAACAAGAAATAATACCATTCACATCCAACTGCCACTGTCCTTCAGAAACTGAAAGTCAGCATTAAAAAAAATCAACCAGAATGAGTTTTGATGAAATCAGCAATGCTCACTGAAGTCATACATCAATATTTCCTCTTCATGATGAAAAAATATATGGTGTGTATAGATATATTTATGTGTACATGTACGTGTGTGTATAGCTATACATATATTTATTATTTCAGTCCAGTAAAAGAGGCAAAAGCATTTATTTAAAAAGTTTTATGTCATTTCACAAATAGCCTGGGAAAAATTTAAATTTGACAGAGATGATACATATGAACAAGTGAGATTAATGGTAAAGATGGAATAACATTTGTTATGACAATTGTTTGTGTCAATGTAGACAGAAACTTTCCTCATATTATTTTCCCTTTCCTTGTTGTGTACAGCCTATTTTCATAACAGTTGTTTGGGTTATTGTGTTTGTATTATGCCTCTAATCTGACTATCACTATGCATTAATTCTTCCTTGTTTCATAGGGGAAAACAGAGCATTTTATTCCAACTACATGCTTCAAAAGGGGTAATTAACTTAATTTTTTTCTGCTTGAGAATCACATCACATCACATATTAAAATATTTAACTTGAGTATTAGGCAGCTCCATTAAGCATTCAACCATGTGGAATGGTGACAAGTGGTGTGAAACATCACAAGAACACACATTTCTTTTGGCCTCAGTGATTCTCCCAAATTATTTGTTCTTGACTGATTTCATTGTTGATGGTGTCAGAAGAGGAAATATGCATCTCTTCAGAATTTATTTCTTTTCCACCTTAAATTTTTTTCTTTATATATAGACTGGTGTTTACCCTTGTCAGCACACTACTCATCTGCATAACAATTAATAGTAATTCACTAAATCTTTGACATTGATGGAACATTCATAACTGTAGTACAGCAACTAGGATCTAAGTGGAAAATATCAACCTCATAAAAAGCAAATGATCATTAAGTATATAGAGAAGAATCTCTGACAGCTTCAAAATATATGTGCCTTTAGATAACTGACAGCATAGATTTGCCTTTCAAAGTTACAAGAATTTGGAGTATAAAGAAAAGACAGTTTTTGAAATTTTCTAATATGAAAACATCTGGAGAATAGAATGAGATCCCTAGCAATCTTTCAAGACTAAGGAGAAAAAAATTTACATTAGATTCACAATCAAATGCCCAAGAGTTCACATCTGAGAAAGAATGACACAAAAGTAAACTATGTCTTATTTCACTTCGAACTCATCTCTGATCATCCCATGATTGCTTTGAGTTGCCCAGCTTTCCATTCCTGTGAAATAGTAACATAATGGAATACTAAAAGCAGTAGAACTGAATGATCTGCAACTATATCCAACTTTATGAATTAATCTATTCATTGAAATTGAGGCAAAGAAGTCAGAGACAAAAGACTATAATCATGTTTTCAGTTATACAAAAGTGCAAGAACAAAAAAGTTTTCTTCTAGAAATCAGAATCAGTTTAACTTTGGAGAGATTAGAGACTAAATAGTGTGACAGATAAGTGGAATGTTCCCTCTTATCTAGGTGGTATTTACACAGTTGTATTCAGTTTGTGGAAATTCCCCAGGCTATTCACTTAGCAATGTCTAATTTTCTCCTATGGAGATCAAGCTTCTGTAAAAGATAGTTAACCTCACTTGCAGTTTGAGAATATATTTTTGAACTTTTTTCTGATAGTTTTATCCAGAATATATAAAAATTCCTATACCTCAATTTTAAAAAAGAAAGTCATTAGGAAAAAGGGGCAAAGAGCTTAAAGAGATAATTTACAGAAAAGACAGCTAAGCAGCCAATAATAAACACAAGAAAATACACTTGATTTTGTTATATTAAAATCACAATGTGATAATACTATACACACACCAGAAAGTCTATAGATGAAAATGATAGAAAATAAATATTGGTAAGGATATGGAGCAACTACAATTCTCATACCCTGCTGGTGATATTGAAAATTAGCACAGCCATTTTTAAGGGAAAAAGAGACTGGTAATATTAAATAAATCTGAATACATACATGCCAGAAACTCTATTCAGAAGAATATAATCAACAGAGATGTATGATATTCTCTAAAAAAAAAACATGCATTGGAATGCTCATAGCAACACTATTTAAATTAGTCAAAATCAACAAAGAATTCAAACATCCATTAAAAGCTGGTGACTAAATAATGTGTAATGTATTTACACAACGGGATACTATACAACAATGGAAACCAAAGAGCTACAACATACAACTGTATGAATAAATCTCACAAATACAATACTGAGCGAAAGAAATAAGATATAAAAGAGTATAGGGTATATGCCTTTTACATAAATTATATAGGTAGAGAAAGCTAATCCATTTTGTTAGGATAGTTGTTTACCTTTGGGATATTCTGAGTGCTAGCACTGTTCTGATTATCTGGCAGCTGATTACATGCTATGTTTGTTCTTAAAAAATTATCAAGCTGTACATTTATATGATTATTTTACTTATGCATATTATAATTTAAAATGAAAATCAGTGAATCCCTGGAAGTATCATGGAGACAGGTATCATTTTCAAAGACTTGAAAGCTATGACAATTCTTTTTGGCCTAGAGAAAATTAAAATAATTTCTTTAGAAATGACAGTGCATTATCATAAACTTAAATTGAGTCTTGATTTAAATTGTTATCATAATTCCATGTATCATTTCTTAAGTCAGAATAAATCAACTACGGCTGTGGTTCCTGGCATATAGCTATTGATCTAGAAAAAGCTATTTTCTCTATATTGATTAGCAAAGATCACTAGAACCTATTTGCTTTCATCTAGTAGGGCAGTAGCATACCTTCATTACCTTAACTCTGGCTCTTTGTCTTAATCTAGTATCATTGCCTTTTTATTCCATGTATGTTAGGGACATACATGTACTCTACTATATTGATGTTATTCTGTTGTTTGAAAATGACAAACAGATTTCCTGGGTGCCTTTAATAAATATATGCTTGCCAGAGGAAAAGATTAAGCGTTGTGAAAATTCAGGGACTACTACCTCAGGAAGCTTCTATGATCCAACAGCAAAGTTCATATATTACTACCAAGCGAAAGACATGTTTGTAGATTGTACACTCAACACTAAAATCTTGGAAGGCCTTCTTGATATGAGGCAATGTATAGTATATTTGAGTGTGCTCTATTATACAGTCGACATTTAATATAGCTTCGAGAGGATTCTAGAGCAACGAAAGACTCTGAAGCTGGTTCTACATACAGTGGAAGCTACTCGGTACTAGAGTTTTCTGACTCAGCAGATCCAGTGGTACTTTAAATATTTGTGATAGATGATAATGCTTTCTATAATCTCTTTTAAATTGTAATAACAGAATCAACATACAAATACTTCGGTTTAGAAAAAAGTCAAGCCTTCTTAAAATAACAACGCTATCTTTGTGAAACAGATTTGGGTTTACTCCTGAGCCTGGGAGGACCAAGAAGCCAATAATGGATAGATGTTATCTTCCTCATGCATAAATATGGTTATTAGCAGTTCACAATCAAATACATCTTAAACTGGGTTTAGCAGTTCCTAGACGTATAGGAGGTTGCATGTGTAGGTGACTCCAGGATTCCATATATCTTTTTGTTGCTTTGCCTATTCTGAAGCTACAGATGTGACTTCATGAATAATTTCCTAAAATTTGTTGCCAGAAATGTAAAAATTATTACTAGGTATAGCAATATCAATGAATCACAGGTACAATCAATGAAATACTCCAAAAATAAAAATGTATCATTTCATCTGCATGGCTTTTAAGAACAGACACTTATCATCTCTGGTATTAAAAGTTAAATAGCATATCCCTTTGGGAAAGTATTGATAGACTGGTACATGAGCGAACCCTCTGGGGTTTATATTTGATATCTTCAGCTGAATGAGTTATACCTGTAGCATGAAAGTCATTGAGTTAATTTCCTATCAGCATCAATTTGTTCAAGTAAAAGCATTTTTAATTAAAGATGAAAGAATATTCACAAATCTCATATCTGTGTAAGGAAAATATCTAAGACACTATGATTAGGTGATAAGCACTAACTGGTGCTTTTTTAACAATGAAAGATTACAGAACAGTTACAAGTCCCCAGACAATTCCCAGTTTTGATGATTTGCTAAGATACAGATGACACAGCAGATAGTTATACTCATAGATATGATACATTAAAAAGCAAAGAAAACTCAGCAAAGGGAAAAGGAACATAGAATAAAGTCTAGAGGACACAGGAGCAATTTCCAAATGTTCAGCCCCTGTAACGTCATACAAGATCCACTTACTTTCTCCAGCAATGAGTTGTAACATCTGAAATATTTTCTACCAGGGAAGTTCAACAGAAATTCAATGCACAGAGATTTTATTAGGTGCTTGTTACTTAAGATTCTTCTAGGCATGTACCAATATTCCAGCTTTCAAGAAAGAAAGTAGGTGTTCAGCACAAACTGCTTTGTACAAACAGTTTGGGTACAGTGAGCCATTCTTATCAAAGAGTGGTGGGAACACTACTCCCTCAAATGTAAGTTAACAAACACCAGCTCACCAACCTTCTCAGAAATGCTTTCTAAGAATTGCAGCGTCAGTTAACTGAAGAGTTAACTCTTTTCTGTAGAACAACCAAATATGCATAGGTCTGCTATATGCCTGGATACTTCAAAAAATCGATTGTCATCTAATTAAAAATTATGACCAGCTGAATTAATAAAGACTAAGAATAATCAAAACACGTGGTAGAGCACTTAAAGTATCAGTTATGGTCTCATGACCAGTTTCAATTTCAGAAAGGATGAAATTGGTAGTTGTGGATATTCTCCTCCTGCCATTGTAATAGTTACTGTTAATAGAGTTAATAGATTAACTTTACATTGCATTTTTATGTGTGGGTTTTAATTAAATTGGAAGAAAGTATCATACAGAGGATGGGACTTGGGGTTTCCTTTTTGATGTAGTAAGACATTTTTTCTCTATAAGAGTTAACTGCTTTATATTAGGCAGAAGCACATTTGTTCTAGTCATTTTTTGTGTGCAAGATAATTTGTTTAGAATATGGATGTTAACAGCCAAACAAGGGAACAGTGTTACTTTTTTTTTCCTTTGACATCTCTATCCCTTTATAGGTCGTCCCCTCTTCTGATGGACTGAAAATGTATTATCTTTCTCTGACTCTTTTGTCTCTAAAGAGGCTGCCTCATTTTGTAGAGGAGATGTTCTCTCCTAAGAACATATAGGGAGACAGGATTTGGGGGCCATGTTTAAAAGAAATAATGTGGATAGGTGGGCTCCTGCAACTGTGAGGATTTACAGGAGCTTTTATGTGTTTCCGTGAAGATAGTCTGCCCTGCTGCTATAAGGCAGCTGCAATTTCATAGTAGCTCCCCACAATTTTAAATACTATAGTAGCAGCAATTTCTTTCTTCTCAGCACCAAAGTGGTGGGATGAATCTCAAAATTAGCTGTGGTCTCTTCTGTTATTCCTCTAGAACTTGCATTGGTTTTATAAGCACTTAATGCTCTACAATAAATTCTTCCTATTTATAAACCATAGTCCATTTTCTGCTTTTCTTAAATTTATTTATTTAATGATTTATAAATTCTTTTGTTTATAAACTTTGTTTATAAAATTCTTAATTTTTGTTTATAAATGCTTAATTCTTGTGGCTCCCCCAAATCAACAAAATACTTTAATATTCACCACGGCAAGAGAAAAGACAAAGGACATCTTGCAGGGCATATTCCAGAAAGACATCACTTTCACTCACATTTCATTGCCTCTGACTAATATGGTCCCAAGAAGCTATAAAGTAAGGTATTAGATTTGATTATATCTAAAAACCATTTCAGGTAGAAATTTCTGTCTCTAATTACTTTAACATATTCCTCAGAATATTAACAGAGAACGAAATTTCAATTTCCTAATTCACAAATGTCTTATTACATTTTTAAATACATTAGATCTGCAATCCACCAAATTATTTCATTCTGGTTAAAAACCTGCTGCACAGAGATGTTAAAATAACAATCAGAGGAAATGATTGATTTTTTTATATATAAAGCATTATCTAAAACTTTCTTTTCTTTTTATAACCAAAATATTAAAGCATAAATATCACTCAACAGTTTGACTCAGAGAACATTTTTTTAGTTTAACTACAAAATTTGTGATTAAATGCTAAACTATTTGTAGACATATTAAGGATTTTTTTTTTACTACTTTTTAAAAATTATAGTTAAGGAAAATAAGCCATTCATTTGATTGACACTAAATACAACTATATTATTTGAGCATCATATTAACTTTTACTGAAATACCTTCAAAAACTACCTCTAATTTTATTCTAATTTTCAGTGCACAGTGAGTGGCATGAGTGTAATTTTCTCATTGAAAATACAATGCACTTCACTCTCAATGTATAAATGTACCTAAGTTTTCAATGAAGGAGCAAAAAATCTCTCTTAAAAAGCTTTGGCGTTTATTGCCATTATAATGAAATAGGTAAAGTGGCTTTGTTGGAGAGTACATGTGACTTTGGAGAACTGTTTTGGGATGAATAATATTTTCATTTTTCTCCTTCTTAACAGCAGCTACCTCCTTTCTGGGATATAAGTGCCATCTGAACCAATGACTTATTTCCAATCAGAAAGCAAATGTAGGCTGAAGTTGTGCAGTTAGGTTAATAGAAACCCAAATATTTTCTCACAGATTAAAAACACAAGGGATTTATTGCAGCATGAGAACAGAGTACTATCTTTCTAATACATATTTTTAAATGTAATAAACAGATCCCAGTGGCCTGTCAGCAAATAAGTTCTTGGATGCACTCACAAGTCCTATGATAAACACTAACGGTAAAGCTAAAATTGTGGTGAAAATTCAATAATCTCATTTATACTGTTCCAGTTAATTTTGGCATGATCACGTCAACTACTGTACATTGCATACCTCAGCATTAGAGAAGCCAATTTTATTATACTGTACTAAACAGGTTGCTGTATGTGTAGATTTAGCAATGGATGTTTATTTGGTACAGAGGTTTGTTCTTGTACCACATATACACATATTGACAAAGAGTGGGCTTTGGAAGAGAAGACTGAATTGAGAGTCAAAGGCTGGTCTCGAATGACGACTTGTACACTGATACTTGGCTTTCTCAGTCTCTGTCTGCTCCCCATAATATAAAGATTCTAACACTAGCTCCCCTAACTAGGCCATTTGGTTTGTTAATAAGACTTTAGCAATATTTCTATCAGATTTTATAAAGAAATTTCTGTTCTCAGATAGAAGTACTGCTGAGAAATCAGGTGATGAAGTTAATGCCTTTGACAACGACCACCACAATTACTGGCAAGCACACTGACCATTTCTCAACCATGTATCTGCAGTTGGTTGGAGTTCAGCTGATCCAGATTTTTGGATTTGGCTCTAAACTACATGTTAGGCTGTTTCATGTCTCATCCTCCTCGGATCAACAGCTATAGGAAACCTATTATTCTCAAGGGAAAGACAGGCCTATCAGAGGGCAAAGCCAATTTCACAAATACTTTCAAGACTCCAATCCTAACATGACTGCTAATATTACATAATCAAATCAAGTCACGTGGCTCAGCCAGACATCAACAGGGCCAGGGAAATGCTCTCTGCTGCTTGCAGGAGGAGCTGCAGAGTAACACAACAGAGAGCAGGCATACAGACCGGATGGCAAACTAAGAACAAGAAAACTGTAACAGCAGCAAGATTTGCTTTTAGCAATATTTCTTTCTTGTCGACTGAGTCTCTTAGACATCTGTTTTAAATAGCACAGGTCATAGGATCTTCCTCTTCAATTAACATTTACAAATTATATATGCTTCTTATTGATGACTATATCTTTTTACTGTAATCAATTATTTAAATGTATTTCAAAAGGCTACTGTCTCAACTCTGGAATAATATTTAAAAGGAAAAACCCACTACACAATGCTGTCTTGAAATTAAAACGAGGAATACTATTTCAACTAGTGATAAATGCATTAGGTGATTTAAATGCTATCATATGGCTTCATTTTAACCCTTAACTCAGTGAGATGGAAAGATCAGGATTCGACTCCTCACTCATTTCCATTATATCATTTACACAGTGTGCATTTATATTCATATACAAATGTGCAGGAATGGATTTAGTTGATCTCATCATGAAATAAACCTTCACATTCCTGCACATATCATGTCTTTCTCGCCAATTCCTTTTCTTTGCTCCCTTTGCAATACTCTTTTTAAAGGAAAGGTACAGGCCATAGCAAAGGAAAGTAGGCAGGCAGGTAGGCAGAAAAAGGATGAAGAAGTATCTTTACTGTTTTAAAAAATTTTAGTTGTTCACTCCAGCTGTACCCCACCTCCACCCGCCCCCCCCAACTGCCTGTTGGCCTGGGACTGGAACCCAGGGGTACATGGCTTGCTCCTTCAGAGGCAACTGACCTAACTGTTGCTTCCTCGGGGTGTGCCCTCCTTTCCCTTATTTTTCAAACCTTATTTTTTACTTACTTCCCTTTTAAAATGGAATTTCAGCTTCAATTTTTGTTCTTCAACTAGCATAGTGGAAAAGAGGATGGATTGTATAATCAAGTCCTCCGGCATTTACTATTCACTTGACACTATTCACCTACACCCTCTGTGTAAGCACGACATTTCACTGACATTTAATTAACACATGAAGTGTGCAACTTGTTGATTTGATACTCATGTATTGCAAAATGATTCCCACTGTTGTGTTAGCTAACACTTATAACATCACATAATTATATTTTTTTGTGTGTAGTAAGATTTAAGATCTAGTCTCTTAGCAACTTCGAAGTACACAATACAGTATCATTAACTATAATCATTCCGCTGTGCCTTAGATCTCAGAACATATTCATATTCTAATTGCCAGTTTGCATCACCTGACCAACTTTTCCCCAATTTGTCCACCCCTACATCCCAGTCCCTGGTAGCCACCATTCTAACAATTTTGGGGTTCACATATCATATCATACGCTATTTGTCTTTCTCTTTCTGGTTTGTCTCACTTAGCATAATGCCCTTAAATTTCACCCGGGTTGTTGCAAGTGACAGGAGTTTATTCTCTCATGGCTGAATTTATACACACATAGCACATCTTTATCCTTTCATTCACTGACAGATACTTAGCTCGTTAATCCATATCTTGGCTATTGCAAATAATGCTGTAATAAACATAGTGCAGATATATTTTGCTCTCCTTATGTTCTTTTCCTTTTAATATAATCCAGAAGTGCGATTCCTGGGAACATTCATACTGCTTTCCAAAGTGGCTGCACCAATTTACATTTCTACCAACAAAGTACAGAGATTCCTTTTTCTCCATATCTTCAAACATAACACAAATATCTTGTCTTTTTGATGACAGCATTCTAACAACGTGAGGTGACATCTCATTATGATTTTGATTTGCATGTTCCTGATGATTAATGATATTGAATGTTTCCATGTACCTTTGGACATTTAAAAGATAATATCTTGTCTTTTAAAAATAAATTTAAAAAAATGTCTCTTCTGCCTCCCTCTATACATTTTCAAATTATATTATTGCTGTTATACACAGTTGTATGGGTTCATGTATATTTTGGATAGTAACTCCTTATTCCATAAACGGTTTGCAAATATTTTTCTTATTAATTTTTACCCTGTCGTTTTGCTGATTTTCTTTTGCTGTGCAGAAGGTTTTGAGTTTAGAAAATCGACTTGCTGATTTTTGCTTTGATTGTTTATGTTTTTGGTGTTAGATTAAAAAACCTATTGCCTAGACTTTCTAAATCTTAGTTTTCTTATCCTTAAAGTAGCTTGGAAAATAATTTAAAGTGTAAAGCTTAAGAGCAAATGTCTTTGTTTCATAATATCCTCATTGATAAAAGGCACAAAGCTCTATGTTTTATCTTTATTATCACTTATATCACTATAAAACTAAAGAAATCAAACCAATCTTAACAATCTTCATAATTTCAGTTGCCATCCAACATCCGTATTTAGAGAGATATTCACATTTTAATTTAAATAAACAGCTGCACTAAGAGAAGCCAGAATTCCACTTTCCAGCTTCTTTTGAACAAGCCTGTGACCTAATTTCTAATTATCAGATGCAACTGCACGAGCCCTCAGTGCATAGACTAGTGTAACTGAGCCTCTTGGGCCTCTCAGCTGTGCTGCTGCTTTACTAGAGGACAAGGGCACTTGAAAGAATGTCACATGAAAGCTAGTTCTCTTTGCGCTGCTCCACCTCTCTTGACTATTAGTGCCAGCCTTCTACTGGAGTCCTGTTCCATCATGTGCTATGTGACTAGTCACAAGTTCAAACTTGAGAGAAATACATATACATGAGCAGAAACCTGGATTATATGTGTGAGTATGGAATCTGACAGTGTTAGACCAAGAGAAATATATGTTTAATCAGGCCCAAATTATTGATTTAAATGTAGTGCCAAAGGAGTTTAGGATTGAATGTATGAGCTCAAGAAAGTAGAGACTGTTACAAAATCTTCTGGTTGAGAAGACTAAAAAATGAATTACCATAACCCACATTAAATGGCATTAAATGCTAGAAATACTTTGCTATAGTGGAAAGAGGGGGATTTAGTTATATAGGAAAATAGTAGGATTGGAGTGGATTCAGCATGTTCATTCAGTTCCCTCCATTCCCCTGACTTGACTCACAGAGGGAGATCAATCACTTATATTTACAAATTTCTATAGTGTTCTTAAGTGCGTTCTTGGACAATCTATTTTCAAATTTTTAAAAAGTAATTTCCATTAGAAGAAAAGGGTAGAGTAGAGGGCAGAAGGCCCCTTGCACCACCTACAGTATGCTTATTTCTGTTTCAAGTAAAGAAAAAGCCTGGATAACTACCAGGATATGAATTTCATAGTGCTCACAGAGATCTCAAGGCAGCTTTCTTCTCCTACACAATTCTATCCCTGTGGGTAAGAGAATGAGTGTCTATGTGTTTATGTGACTGAGTATGAAAGAAAACTACCATCTACTCTGAACTGCTATACAGCACAGTAACAATTACACATTTGATTATATATGTATCAGAATAGCTTTATTTTATGTATAAGCAATTTAAAGCTTATCATGTCATTCCATTTTAAAAACTTTATCAGGAAAAATAAGAGCTTATAACCTTAAATGAAAGGACTATAACTTTAAAGTAAATCAGTGGTTCTCAGGATCCCTTTATCCTCCCAAAACTTTTGAAGACTCAAAGAGCTTCATTTTAATATCAATTTATCTGCATTTACCAATTACAAATGAAAACTGAGACCATTTTAGAACAAAAACATATAAAAGTACAGATTCCATTTTATGTCACATAGTATTATCACATCTCATGTTCCCTCTGGAAATTCCATGCTTATAACAGAGAAATGAAAGAGGAAAATAATACTTTGATGTTATAATTAAATATTTTTGACCTTGTGAGTCTCCTGAAAGTTCTCACTGACCCCCTAGGAGTCCCTCAACCACACACTTTGATAATAATTGGCCTAAATTTTCTCTCTTCTGAATTCTAGTACAATTATCATTTGAACTGCACACATTAACCTTTAAAGAAGGAGTTATGCATATTTTGATATTTCAATTAGATTACAGCTCCTTGAGGGCCTAATGCTGTCTTACACTTGTTCTCTCCTCCACAATAGTAGACACCCAGCCACCCAATAATCCTGGTTCACTTAATTCATTTACAGTTTTTTGAATACTATTATCAAATCGAATATAATAAAATTATTATCAGCAACATCAGAAATATTCAAATGATCTTGATATGGTGAGACCAGTTACATTAACCGTTAATATATTTCATGTATTACTATTGTGAACTTTATTAATTTTAAGAATCAAGTGGTTTCAAGAGGACACATTTCCAAAAGCAATACCACTGTATGGTGCAAAAGATCACTCTTCTCCAATATTTTTTAATTTTAAATGTTTCCTTTCAGAATGAAAATATTGGAAACTGAATTTGATGTTGTTGAACAAATAAACAAGAAACACTTGTACTGTGGATGAAAACACCTGAATTTAAAACAGTATGTTAAGTTTCTTTCCTTCCAAGCTTTGTCACAGGAACTTTGTTGTACAATTATTCAGCTCTAAACTCAGCTCTCAAAACCATTTTTAGTCATTACTAAAGCCAAGTTTTGGAAGGAGTCATTTATCAAAATTACTAAGCTCAGGGTGCTGAAATGGATTCATAAAAATTGCTGTTATAATTTGGTCTGAATCTGTAGCTTTATTAAATAGTGTGCATGAGGTTACATTAGTGGAACATTAACTAAAAATCTGCCCTCAAGTTAGAACTTGATGTCATTGTAAGTAACTTGAAATAACTTAAGCCATAGTCTTCTCTAGGAAATATAATAAAAGCTACTTTATAATGTGGTATAAAGTACACAACTGTATCTAGTCCTTTATATCTTTTCAGTAATTCCATATAGCCTCCTTATGAAGTAGCTACCATAATTCCCACTTCATTGATGAGTAAATGGGAGTTCAGAAAAGTTGGGAATCTTGCCGGTATCACCTAGTAAAAAGGGGAAAGCAGGATTTAAACCCTGGTATTAAACAAATTAAAGTCATGTTTTCTAATAAATTCTCTATCACAAAGATGTTAACTATAACAAACAGGAGAAATTTAGTTAGTAGCAACCAAATATGTGATGCAGAGAGGTAAAAAAAGATCTGTTGCTCATTCACGCTATGTGTCCACTACAGGTTAGCTGAGGGCTATGCTCCATGTTTTCCTTATTCAGAAAGGAAAGTTAACTGGGTCCATCCTCTGAATTGCCAGTGGTTGCTGTGACAGGAAAAGGATACACAGAAAATGGTGCACTGGTTGTCAAAGGTTTCACTTCTATTCATATTTTCTTTGCCATGACAAATGTTCATAGCTACCTCAAGGGAATGAGTATATGCATCCCCCTAAATGCTGGGAGAAGAAAACTATAATCACAGTGGTCTTTATGAAATTTAGAGTAAAAAGAAAGTCACTACCTCTCCAAATATCAGTTCTTTCATACCACTAGAAATAAAGAATACATTTGTTTGAGAGTTTGTGATGATATTTGAGAGGATATACAATTATAACTGAGATTTCAATGTTTTTTCCTTTCTTTAGAAGTTTTCATCGGAAATATCATCAAATACCCGGAAAAATAATCAACAATTCTTAACCCTCCAATTCTTATTAGCAAGGTTAACATATATTTCAATCAGAAGTACAGTATCTATATATTTCTATATGATAGTCATTCTATTGCATATAGAATTGCATTCATATGCGTATTGTATATCTATTGTATTCTTAGAACTTATGGTTTGCCTTTTCAAAGAAGCTACGCATTTATAATCCTTAAAAGATGAATAAGCTCATTGAAATTTAATAAATTATTTTTTCTTTTCATATCTCCTACTTCAAACCTCAACCAACTTCACTCTAGTCTCTCTCAAATCTAACCTTATCAAAGCTTGAACAACCCTCTAACTGAATGAGTTTTCTGATTTTCATCCACAAGAAAAAGGAATCCTATTACATCTTTGAAGATGTAGCTCTATTTAGTTGTTTATTGTCATCAGAGAATAAGTTGAGTTGAGAGTAGAGAGGATATTGTACGAGCATAGAAAAGTCTTGAGATTTTTGCCTGGTGATATGTCTGTGTCGTTGCACCTGCTGAAGCGAGGAGGGAGCAAAATGTCTGCATCCCATTGCATGACTGTTTTGAATGAATTAGCATGCAGCTTTGAGGTGCACAATATGAAAATAGCCTTTTTTTTTTTTTTTTAAGGGAACCGAGACTGCTTTCATGTCACAGTTCTCTGTTCTATTAACACTTAGTAAAACCATCATCTGTGAGAGGTACTAGGTGTCTAATCACTGGAATTGACAATAAGAATCATCCCAAGCAGAGCTCTCTGTCCCCCAGAGGTCAAAATATATACTGTTTTCATATTTTAAAAATATTGGCACACTCTGTCACCAAGGTAATGATAAATAAACGAATCCATTTCAGCCTTTTTGCAAAAGGATGGGTGGAGTCCACAAAACAGTCTGCACTGTGGAAACTTACTATCCAACTGATAGATGCCACACCAAAACCAACATATAGATGAGTCACTTGAGGCATTCTGCTAATGACATGAAAGAAGATTTATGGTGGATGTAAAATTTAAATTGTAGAGATATGTACGTTAAAGATTAATAGTAAGATAATGTAATTTCTGAAACCGGAACCAATACCACAATCAAATACATTATTCTTTAAGACAAAAAGTAAAATATATTTTAATGTTTAATTTTACATGAAGTGGATTCTATTTTTATTTCTTTCCCCTAAACAAAGTGGTTTGAGAGCCAAAAAAAACTGAGCAGTCAGTACCATGCTATTGCTGTTGAAAGCTGTTCTAAATAATTTACACTGTCTCCTCTAAATAACAACTCCTAATTTTAAAAGCCCAACACCTATGTCTTGGGGAATATTCTAGGGACTAAGGAGAAAGCATTGAACTTCACATGCATTGATGTACCAGAAAAACACTTACCCTGGTATGTCTTACATACCAGAACATATTCCTTAAACCTGGGACGCTTCTCAAGAGATCAAGACAAACTTGTTTGTTTTTCATTTAGAACTGCAACTCCCACTCAGAACACATTTATTATCAAAATCCCATTACATTTTTTTTTAACTAGGAGAACCTCCACATGCACATGAAAAGTCTACAGGCCTGGTCTACAGCACATAAAGTTCTCACGTAGCTTTTAGATTACATAATTAAATAAAATATATTAGGGTCATGTGTATGGATACTGTATTTTCGAACAATGAACGAAGTCTTACCCTCATTCAACCAACTATTTCACAATACATTTCTAGAAATCATCCTATCATTTTGCCATATAACAGAAGACCACGGTGTGTTGACATATATCTGAGGAATGGGGAAACTGCACATTTGGGAAACCTACACACAAATTTATTTTATTTGTAAAACAAAGTTACTGCAATAAAATACCAAAAATGTTTTTTAAAAAATAAAGAAGACCACATTCTAATGAGTACCTGGGCTCAGAGAGAAATTATTTCTCACTATTGCAAGGATAATGAATACACGGACCTTGTTTTGTTGTTTTTGACTAGTAAGACACTGTTAAGCTTAAACAATTTGTAATGCTATAATTGAGGAAAGGGAAAATTGGCAATGATCAAGGGTTAAATTAAAATTACTTAATTTGTTTTTCAATCTTCCCAAGAGCCCCCAGCAATTGAAATGTAAAAACAAGGCAAAGAGAAAAGGATGAAAGCTAATATCAGAGAACCCCACACTTTGTGTTGCAGAACTTCTCTATTTTCAGCCCAGTATTTAATCTGAATATAGTTTGTCAGAAAGCAAACAGGTTGTTCAAGGTGGGAAAACCTTAAATTCATCTCCTTCCACAGACACACCGAATATACAGCTATATTTGGAACAAGTCTCTGGAAAAGATCTGAGAACAAGCTTAACAGCCGTTCCACAACATGAAAACAAAAAACACATCTAAATGAGAAGAGGTAAAAAACGCAGTCTCAACAACAAACCCCACACAAAATGGCGACCCACGATTGGGAGGAATGGCACGAAAATTTGCATGGAGAGTGAAGGGTTCAGGCCCCAGACCAGGCACCCTGATTCTTATACCCCTTAAATAAACATCTATCTTTGAAAATTAACAGGGCTTGTGAAAAGGACTCAGAGGTAGTAAAGCAGAGTCCACTCTTAAGGGCATGCAGGAAGACTGATCCCAGAATCAGCAAGTTGAAAGCACCTAATACATGACGAAGGTTCCTTAAATTAATCTTAAACAGCTGGGGAGGGGAGACAGAGGGGTTGTGGTAGGAAGTTCTGTTGTTAACTTTCCTCAGGTAAAGAGAAACTGGTGGGTGTCCTTTTCGCACTTTGGCCTTACCGAGAAGAGCTGGGTCAGGCAGGCACAGGCCCAGCACACTCCTTCTCTTGCTTAAGTGGGCAGACTAGCCCTAAAGCACGCTGGGCAGCCAGGCGGCTCAAGGCCACGCAACAAACTTGGTGACGCTTTACACTGTTACGCCTCAAAGCTCCTCAGTTCAAAACTCTACATAACAGGGTCTGCCACGCCCCCCGCATTAACGTGCAAATGCCGGAAGCTGGGGACTTAGGCCGGTGCAAGCTATATTAGCACTCACAGTTGCTTTCCCTTCAGCATGTCCGTACATAGGGACAAGGAGGGATTTTGGCACACCATTAACTATAGGGACCTATTAAGAATAAACCAGGCTTGGGGTGACCTTAAGGAGGGAAAGCTGCTGTGCAAAACACATACAGCTCAGGAACTCAGGTTGGAGATCTGAAGCTGAGGTGAGCAAACAACTAAGTAAATGGAGATGTTTATTCTTCCTCCTCTTCTTTCTTTCCTTAAATGCTTCTTCCTCTCTCTACCGTCTTCTCTTTATAAATAAATAAATAACAAATAAATAAATAATCAGGCTGCTTACACGGCCACATAGATTCCAGAGAGAGCCAAAAAGATAGGGCAAAATCCAACCTTAAGTTTCAACACCTACACAATTCCACACTTTCAAGATAGAGAGTGAGCTGTTTTGCTTTTAATAAACGGAAACAGAGTTAAGCAAGATGGAGAAACAGAAGAATATGTTCCAGATTGAAAAAAGAAAAGGAAAAAAGAACCTCAGAAAAAGATCTCTGTGAAACAAGAGTTAAGGTATCTGCCAGATAAGAATTTAAAGTAATGCTAATAAAGATGTACATTAAACTTAAAAGAAGAAAGGATGAAAAAGTGAGAACTTGAATAGAAATATAAAATAGATGTGCATTTACCAAACAAAAGTCACAAAACTGAAGAATACAATAACAGAACTGAAAAATATAACAGAGCATTTCAGTATCATAATTGATGAAGCAGACTAGATAGGTATGTTCAAAGACTAAAGAAAAGAGTCTTCAAAAAATTAAGACTAGAATTACCACATATTCCAATCATTCCACTGCAGGTTTTTACGTAAAGAAAATGAAAATAGTAATTTGAAAAATGTATCCGCTTATGTTTATCGAAGCATTATTTACAACAGCCAATATTTGGGAACAGACTGAGTGAACATTGATGGATGAATGGATAAAAAAGATATGACATGCATATAGACACAACAGACTAATACTCAGCCAGTGCTCAGCCAGTGCTGGTGTGTGCTGCCCTGGTGAAGCAACTGTTAGGTCAATCTCCTCCAAAGGAGTAAGCCATAAACTAGTGGGTTCGAGTCCCCAGCTGGTGGGTAAGTAACCAGTGTGAACAACTAAATGAAAATAAAATAAAATAAAATAAAGATGCTTCTTCCTCCTTTCCCTTCCTGCTACTTGTGTATTCACCTTCATTGCTGCTGTACCTTTCCTTTAAAAAAACAAAAATAGTACTCAGTCATGAAAATGAATCTAATCTTTCTTTTTGCACAACATAGATAGCACTTGAGTGCATTATGCTAAATGAAATAAATCAGACGCAAATATTTAATTTCACTTATATGTAGAATCTAAAACACAAAGTAAACCAAGTAAATTAAAATCATAGAGACAGAAATCAATCAGTGATTATCAGAGGGGAACAGATTGGAGGTGGGTGAATGGTGAAAGGGGTCAGGGAGTACCAACTTCCACTTACAGAGTAAATAAAGCAGAGTTGTGTAATGTACAGCATGGGGGTTATAATCAAAATTATTGCAAATTTGAGTGCTGCTAAAAAGTTGTTAAAAGACTTAGTGTGGCAATTAAAGTATGTATACCAATATTAAAGCATTGTGTTGTACACCTGGATCTAAAATAATGTTGTATATCAATTACACTTAAATAAGAAAAAAGAAGCAGATGATACTACTTAATACTTAGTCCTATCTCTTCATTCAATTCTAGTTTTCCTCATCATACCTTTCCTTTAATGTCAGAGTTTGGGAATATTGCCATAAACAATTGAGAGCTAATTAAAATTTCAAATGTCAATTGCAGACTTCACATTGCTTACTTCTTTAGTTCATCCGTGAATATAAAAATATACATCTGAAATCAGTTTTGTTTTTGTTTATATTTTTGTTTTTGTTTTTGCTGTTAGTGTCTGTCATTTTATTCCACCATGGCTTTGGGGACATAAGAGTGAAAATGTACTTATAAGGAACAAGAGGACTCTGGATATCATGTTGGTTGCAGCTGAAAATACAATTGCTGGACTGAGACACAGTTGTTAACTTTACTGGTATGTGGGTGATTTGTTATTTTAACTGATCTGTAAGGGCTAATCGTAATCAAGAGTGTCTTTCTGTGCCTGTTATGTGTTAATTGCTACCAATGACTTTGGTGGTAACTAAATCTGGGAATGAAGTCTAGAACAAACTGTATTTGGAAGAAAAAAAATGGTGGGAGGATCTCAAAAGCAGTAGCTGATTGCTCTGCAGCCCTCCAGTTTTTTTTGGCTCCCAGAGGTTCTGGCTGGCTTTGGCACCTCCACAGTGTTATCAGCAGCTCTCTCAACTGTTATTGGTGCACTGCATTTTAACAGCTTTAAATGGTGGATGCTAATGGCTTTGCAGCCTTGCTGTGCTCCCAGCAGATTTCAGTGTCTTGTATTTCTTTAAGCACAATGCACTTAGAAAACATATATAAATTAAGGCTATAATTCCATCTCTACTGTTTGGCATATGTTACTTATCAACTTTTCACAAAGCAAATGGCTGATGTAAGGCATTCCAGCAGGTGTAGAGTCAGAATATCTCCTCCCTCTGCTCCCCAGCTGTGTCTTAGATCTTCTGTCTTTAATTCATCCATTACTCTTTTCTTAGCCACATAGACATCTTCAAACCTAAATTCAGTCTTTTTTTGACTTAACTATTAGTTCTGTCTTTTATCTTACTTTCACAGTTCCAAGCTGGTGTGTGGGATTTTTGTTTTTAATTTTATACATATATAAGAAAAAGTTCCAGGAGATGCTTTCCCTGGTAAAGGACTTTGAGACATTGAGTAACTATTTTGTTCTATTATTATTGAAAGGACAGTGATGAGTATTTTATTGGTAACAAAGACTTGAGACTTCAGGGAATGGACATAAATTCTGCATCTTTCTGCAAAGAAAACCTCTGTTTTTTTAGTATCTCACCTATAGCATTATATAAAAGGAGCCAAAGAGAAAATGAGATGACACTTAATTGCAAGGAGAAGAGATTTGGTTTCATTGAACATCTCAATCCACTAAAGCACACTCAATGTGGAATGAGAGTTCCCAGGCAGCCAAGGCATCTAGTCATGACATTTCATTCTGAAGTTCAGAAATAATATCATTTGTTAATCTCTGAGTAGAAAGTAGTCTACATTGCACCCAGTCAGATTAAAATGTTTAGGTGAGGTGCTACATTCTTGAGCATTGCTTTCCATTGAAGAACTACATTGTCTAACATTTGAATTTAGAGGTCGATTACAGATCACTAGAGACCTTTTAATGACTTACCACTAATTCCCTGAGTTCTGAATACCATCCCACTTAACACTAGAAAAGAATTTCTATAACTAATAGACAGTAAATAGTCAAATTACTCCTAACTCCATAAAAAGTTAGCTAAAAGATGAACAGCTTCACACTTCTCTGTTTCTAGACCAACTAAATGGGAGTCTCCTGTTCAAAGTATGTAAGAGAAGGGTAATATGCTCATGTCCTTCAGGGACTATTCCATTCCAGACGAATCCTGAATCCTAATAAAATCACTGACTCCTAATAATGTTAGCTTGCCTATGTCTCACCTGGCATACTTGAAACTACACCTTTGTGTTTCATCCGTAGCAGTGAAAGTTAAGGCATGAGAAATGTTTTAATAACTTTATTCGGTATCACTGGGGCACTTTGGAAACAAAGATGCTTTCCTGCCTCGGTGGCAGTGTTTATTCCCTAGACATTAAAGCATTCCCTGATGAACCTCTCAAAATAATAAACATTTTGTTTTGTCTTTCTCCCCGCTTCTGTTGACTGTTTGTTGTTCTTAATTGCTAGCAATGTTGCCACTTACAGGAAATAAAAGTGCATATTAGCTAGTTTCACTTGCATTCTGTAGGGATTCCATTTCACTTTAGTATTATTTTAACAATAAGTGAAGCCAACTTTCTGCTACCACTGTGGCATTTTTAGTGGAGATATAAGCATCTCTACAAGAAATAACTTCTAAATTCTTCCCATATACCGATTTATGCATCTCTAGGTAGGGTGTTTTCTCAGTTATAGTTCCTAAATTAGTTGGATTTTTTTTTCTTTTCCTGGAAAATAACTTGAGCTGGTGTTAAGCAAAGAAAGAACATAACTCAAAAAGTCTTTACCATATTTTCACTTACAGAATTGGGTGCCTACATTTAATATTTATAGCTGATTTAAAATTTCAACAACAAATTTTAAACCTTTCTGCACTGATGGACATTTCATAGTCAAAAAAAAAGAAGAAGAAGAACAAGAAGCACAAATGAATGTTTAATATTCAAGAACATACTGAATTTTTAAAGACTGAGCCTTTTATAATGACTGTTAAGCTAATCTAATAGCAGTCTGGTAACTGGCTTTGGGTAACAATTGAACAGATTATATAGAAACTACCCAAAAGTCTTATTTATACATCAAGTCAAAATTTTCTCAGCATTTAACATTTGGCCATCAATTATTTACAGCTAGATTTACTTACAAAGTTCTCAAACCTAGTAAAGATGAGAAATAAAGAAACCTTTAAAAAAATAGACTTTTTACTCAAAGCCACAGGATGTCTATAAGCCTTCTCCTGATTACTGCTCTGTAATCACTTTGAAATTCAGAGAGAATGCTACTCATACTTTTCTCTAACCATGCCAATAAGTTTGGGTATTTTTTGTTTTTGTTTGTTTTTACTTACTGAAGAATTCCATTACTTTGGTAAATGATTTTGGTGAGTGAAAGTAATTGCAGTTTCATTAATATTATGCTCAGAATAAAAAACTAACATAGTGCTCAAACTAGGAGAGCATAGAAGAAGTGAAGAGATAGAACTGTAACAGTCAAACACAAAACAAAACAAAAACATATCTAAGTTGATAAAAACTAAGATCAAAGCTACTATCAGGACACAACATACGACAATGAAATTTAGCATGGGTGCCCTTCGGCATCTCCTGTTAACTGTCTTTGACTTGTGAGGACTTGTAGCTCCTTTACTTCTATGAGCCCTAACTTTCATGTATGTGTGTATGTGTACGTATATATGCATATACATATATATATATATATATATATATATATAGAGAGAGAGAGAGAGAGAGAGAGAGAGAGAGAGAGAGAGAAGAGAATTGGCATATTAATTTCAGGTTTATTATTTTCATATATGAGTATATTGCAAAATGATCACAACAGTAAGTCTTACATTCTCCACCACACAGTTACAAAACTTTTTCTTGTGATAAGAACTTTTAGGATACACTTCCTTAGCAACTTTCAAAATACAATATAGTATTATTAGCTATAATCACATTGCTATACATTACATTCCCAGGATTTACATATTTCCAATTGGAAACTGGTAACTTTTACTCCCTTCACCATTTCATTCATACTCTCCTCTGTGCTGTTTTTCATTATCCATTCATTGTGGATACTTTGTTTCCATGTGTTGGGCATTATAAATAATGCTGCCATGAACAGAGGAGTGAGGACAAATTTTCCAGTTAGTGATTGAGTTTCCTTCACATATATGCCTCAAAAGTATTGCTGGATCATATGACAGTTCTATTTATTTATTCATTTTTTTTTTTTTAGGAAACTCCACACTATTTTTCATAACAGCTGAATCAATTTATGACCAAGAGTGCACAGGGTTCCCGTTACTTCACCTCCACACCAACATGTATTTCTTATCTTTTGATAAGGTCTATTCTAACCCATGTGAGTAATTTTATTTGTGTTTTCCTCATGATTGATGATTTTGGGCACCTTCTCATGTCCCTGTTGTTTGTCTGTCTTTGGAAAAATATTTATTTAAATACTCTTCCTACTTTTTTAATTGGATGGTTTTTTGTTTATATTTTGTTTCATTTGTTTTTCTGTTGACATATATTTTGGTTATTTGCCCCTTGAGAGATACATAATATGAAAATATTTCCTCCAATTAGGAAAGTTTCTTTTTCATTTTGTTGACTTTCTTTTGCTGTGCACAAATATTTTTGTTTGATGTTTTCTCACAGGTTTATTTTTGCTTTTGTCACCTTTGCTTTTGGTGCTTTCATCTATATATGTTAATAATAATACTCTTATGTTACTGATTTTATAGTCCATGAGGGTTAAGATTAGAATGCACTTTAAAAACTAAAAGGTACTATAAAAGCATAATGCACTATTATTGAAGGTGACATTTGAAGTCTATATTCAAACCACATGTTTTTATATTAGGTGTTTCATTAAACTCTAGGATTTCATGTTTTTGCTGGAAGGAATGACATGGAGATTATCTTTGAGACTCAGAGAAGAATTGTCTGTTGATTTTAAAAAATTAGATCAGGTTTTTTCCATTGGGGGTCCCTACTCTATTTTATTGGTTGGTCTGTTTGTTTTTTACCACTGAGTCTCTGATGGTGATGGCAGGGAGCCTAAATCTTTAGTGTTCTGTCATCCCATTAGTGCAGGTACTATCAGGTTGATTGCAACAATCTCTAATCAATAGTCTTATTAAAGCTGAGAATGTTCAGCCTGAAAAAAGGAAAGCCAGATTGAAGCACTGAGACAGAACTGATGACTTGAGAGTTATATTTGTCAGAATTCACCAGAAAACAGAGCCAACAAGACATCTATATCATTATCTGTATCTATAGCCCTATCTATATCCTTCTATGAATATAAATATCTTTATTATAGGAACTGACACATGAATATCATGGAAGCTGAGAAGTCTGCAAGCTAGAGAACCAGGAAAGCCAGTGGTACAATTCAATTAAATAAGGCCTGAAATCTGGAGTTAAGGTTGGGGTAGGGTGGTGTATGTCCCAGAGTCAAGGAGTTCCTATATGTGAGGGCAAGAGAAGACGGATGTTGTACCTCAAGAAGTCAGAGAATTAGTTCCTCCTCAGATTTTTTGTTCTATTTGTGTTCTCAACAGTTGGTTGGTGCCTGCTCACATTGGCGAAGTGACTTCTTTATTCGGTCTACTGATTCAAACGCTAATCTTTCATCTCTTCAAAAAGTTCCCTCACAGACACACCAGAAATGATATTTTAGCAGTTATTGGGACTTCACTTAGTCCAATAAAAATGGCACATAAGATTAACCACCACAGGTGTTATCAAATGAATTCTTGTCACATAAAAAGAGACTGGATTTATCTATAGAACCCTCTGACTCCCTAGATTTGCTAGCTTGAAAAAAGCCTTTTTCTGCTGACTTAACTGACATTGACTGAAAGGTATCTCTTCAATATGTATTTGATGAGAAGGAGGTACCTGCTTCTGTATTAGTCCAAAGTCACTCTGAAAAAGCTGATCTGATTAACGTGCAGCTGCTCTGCCATTAAATTCCAAGATAAAATAAAACACATGGGAAGTTTTTTTTTTTTTTTTTTTTAAAGTAGATAGTGTTAGGTTAAAAAAAAGTTTAAGGAAAGTTTATTTGGGGGAGAAACCCATAAAGCTTACAATTTTTTTTACCCCATAGTATTAAAAAATCTGGTCCCATGTTGCCAGCTTCACAGATGTTACTTTTGAGGAAGATGGATGCCACTGGCAGTTTGTTCCAAAAATGTAATTTGAAACTCTAATTGGAATTCCTAATGTGCCACTTAGTTTAATCATATGAAAAGGGGTAATTCTTGCATTTCCACTCTACAGAATATTCACATATTCTAAATGTTTAGAAGGTCTCCACCTCTACTTTGCAAAGATTAAATTATAAAAACTCCTTCTGTTATCTTTTGTGAGTTTATATGTTCATCTTAATAAGTATGATTTTTATTGTAAGGTGTCTCTAGGAAATATATATTTCTCGATATTTTTTCTTTAGCAATGACATGTTGCATTGATATAGTGTTGTTATTCTGTTGAGGAGGATTTTAATTTCAACATAATAAATCTTAAAATGAACACTTCTGAGAAAATTTTAACCTATTCATGTATATTTGTAATAATTTTGCAGTTGTTTACTGAAAATAAAACAAAAAACGGATACCTATATGCATTGAGAAGTTACTCAAATGTGGTGCAGATTGCCATGTACATGGACTCCAGATGTGAGTTATTGTAAATGATAACTTTAACCATTTGGAATGTTGGTTCAAAAGTGATTTATTGGGATGACAAGTCAGTTCTATATCTGGAAATTCACATAGACTTAACTTGTGTCTTTTTTTTTTTAATTACAATTTTTTCATGAGGAATGAATACTTTAGGTTAATTTTTCCTCAGTCATTTCCTGATATAGTCATAATTTGAGATAAATGAAATATGGCTTAGCAAGACACACTTTAATGATATTCCTAAAAAGCAAATTTGATAAAGGATATCCCAGTGTAGGTGTTGGTTGATGAAATAAAACTGATTCAGACAATAAAGACCTAAATTTCTACCTATTCGATATTCTACAGAAGAGGTTTCTTTATTTTAAATATATATATATATATATATATATATATATATATATATATACAAATAAGGCACAATGTTTAGCCCATCTACTATTTTCTACACAAAGTGAAGATTAGCAACCCATTGAGTCATAACTGCTCATCTGAAATCGAACAATTAGAGCTTCTAATTAGTTTAAATGAGACCTATATGACATTAGCCAATTATGATATGAATTTTAGTTATATGATATAGATTTCAAAGTTAGTTTCTCAGAGAACAGTTGTGGAGGATTGGTTTTAAGATGGTGGACTGTTAAAGATCTTGAGTTTGCCTCCTAATTGAAGATACAATAAAACTACACCCATTTAACAACTATGACCTTTGAAAAGGGGTAGGGAATAGAAACTCCATAAAGAAAAAGGACATATCTTCACAAATTGTAGAAATCATCACATTGCCTTGTTTGGAGACCCTGGGGTCAGTAGAAAGAAACCTGTGATATGGAGACTCTCCTCAGAGTTAAAGGACTTGCCACCTCAGCAGGAGCCTCCACACCTGGGAAATAATTTTAATTCATTGAACCAAAGACCTCAGTGTGGGGTAGAAGGAGTGTTAGCTTCCTTGTGAACCAAGATGCTGCTTCTGTGAAGTTTGGGTACTGGAGGCTGACATTGCAGCAAAGGCTCCTGCCCACTCTAGTATTAGTGCGTTTGTGCCAGACTGTTTATACTCAAAGTTGCAATTCTTCACGCTGCCTGAGACAGACTACCAGCTTGCAAGAGATAGCTGAGTGATTCTTGCGAAAGAGCATTCAATTCTCTGTATCTCTCAGGGAAGATATCATAGAGGCTCCATGGAAATAGCAGTTTCCACCAGTGCGGGGCTACTGTTAAACAGCTTTGCTATCTGCCTAACACTTCCTAGAGCCTCCATCTCCCAGATCCAGTGCTTATTTGCTACCCAATGCTGGGGCTGCTGCTGCTTTGGAGATCTGAGGAAGTTTCACAGGGTAGCATACTTTGCTACAACCAGTTCTCTCCACTGATCTCTGGTGGGACTGTGGTATGGTTGTGGATGGGGTCCACTACTCTTGATTCTCTCTTCTTGTGCCATGTTCATGCCTGTGACTCTGGAGGAAAACCTCTGGATTCCCTATTCTAACCCCAACCTGAAGCCCAACCCTGTAGATTGGACTCTCAGAACTTAATACAAGTTCCAGAGCACCAAGAATTCTGATGAATGCAAAGATCATACAACTAAAGGAAGTTCAGCATTTCAGGCCAACACCCAGATCAGTACTGTGCAACTCAATACCCAAATACAAAGTTTTTACATCAGGGAAGTCGAATCTGTAGAAAAAAAATAACGTGAAACAAAATGAAAAGACAGAGAAATATACATGAAATGATGGCCAAAGAAAACCCAGGAGAAATCTGAATGCTACAAACTTAAGTAATCTACCTGATGGAGACTTTAAAGCTACTATTTCAATTATACTCACTGACATCAGGAAAACAATGGCGGAACAAAAAGAGAACTACAACAAAGAAAAGGTATGAAAGAATTCCAAACAGAATTCTTAGAAAGAATACAATAGCTGAGATAAAGAAAATAGAGGGGCTTAACAGTGACTGGAAGATAACAATTGAATCAGTGATCTAGAAGATAGAGCAGTGATGTGCACTGAAGCAGATCAGCAAAGAAAAAAGAATTATTAAAAGAAACAAATACTGCATAAAAGACTTATGGAATAGCATCAAGAGGAATAACATTCTCATCACAGGGGTCCCAGAAGAAGAAGAGAGAGAGAAAGGGTCAGAAATCATATTTGAAAACATAATAGTTGAGAATATATTTTACATGAGGAAGGAAACAGACCTCGAGGTCCTGGAAGCTCAAAGAGTTCCAGACAAAAGAAATCAAAGCAGGCATACACCAAGACACATTGTAATTAAAATGACAAAATACAAGACAAAGAATCTCAAAAGTAGCTAGAGAAAAATGAGTTGCATACAAAGGAGACTCCATATACTCAGCAGATTTCTCAGCAGAAACTTTACTGGCCAGAAGGGCATGGCATTGACATATTCAGTGTTGAACAAAAAGGATTTCTAATCAGGAATACTCTGCCCTGCTTCATTATCACTTAGACATGAAGCAATGTCAAAGAGCTATGCATAGAAACAAAAGTTAAAGAATTCACCATCACTAAACCAGTTTTATGAGAAATTCTTAAGGAAGTTCTATAAAATAAAAAGAAAACTATTGTCAAAAAGGTCACAATTAGGTTTATTCTGAAAACATTCATTTCTCTTGAACGCTCTTAAATCCTGAAACTTTGCTTATTTATTTGGCCATGAGAGCATATTCTGATTTCTAGCAGAAAGATTCTTTATATCTGTTTAGAAATCATGCTTAAATAGAACTGCAAGGTATCGTTCCTGGCTCCTTTTGCTCAATAATAGTTTTGTGAAGAAATATTTGAGCATCATACTTCCAATAAGGGGTTAATATTCAAGATATATAAAGAATTCGTTTAACTCAATAACACACACAAAAAACAACCAAATGAAAAACCTGACAGTGTATCTCAAAAGATACCTCTGCAGTGAAACCAAGAGGCACATGAAAAAATGTTTCTCATCACTTGTTATTAGAGAAGTGCAATTCGAAAGCACAATGAGATATCACATTTTTCTGGTGACTGGAATATATGTTAAAATGACAATAAATAAGTGTTGCTAAGGTTATGAAGAAAAAGGGAGTCATACAATATTGTTGTGAGTATGGGTTGGTGCATATATTTTGGAAAACAATATGGAGATTTCTTAATTTTTTTTAAATGGAATTTGCTTCTGAGTAATTTCACTTTTATGTGTCTATTCAAAGATATATACCTATATCTATAGCTATATGTATATCTCCCTTAGTTTATTCCATAACTTTTTACAATAGGATATGGAAATAAACTAAATGTTCATTGATATAAATGAATAAAGAAGATCTCATACATAGACATAGAGAGACAAACACACACATGTATATACACATATGTGTTATATAATATATATATATATACATATATTCAGACTGGAATATTAGCTATAAACAGGTGAAAGCTTGTCATCTGTAACAACATGAAGGAAACTGAAGGGTAGGTGAATGAAGTGAGTCAGAAGGAAGAAGATAAATATTCAATAATGTCATTTATGTTTGGAATGAGGAAAAATAATGCAAATAAATTGATAAAATAAAACTAAAATAAAGTTTGGATTATGAAAGCAAGGCTTAGGTGCTGAAGGGAAAAGATCTATGGGTTGGATTTACGTAGCAGAGAGAGTTTATCTGTCATTTTTATTTTTTCTTCTTTTTCGTTTTTTGTTTTTGTGTTGTTTTTAATCAAAAATTGAATTTAAAAAATGCTTGTTATATTTACCCATAGTTTTGTGTATGGTGGTATATCATTAATTCTCACTTTGTATTGTATTCCATTTCATGAACAGACCACAAATTATCCCTTCTACTATTGCTCTGTATTCAGTAGTAAGAACATTCAAGTTTATGCATTTCTGTTAAGATTGGTGTGGAATGAACTTCCTGGATAATAATACATGCACATCTTCAGATTCGATAGATACTTTCTTATAAAGTCAGTAGGTAGATAAATAGAATCATATAAAGCGACTTTAACAATTACTCTTGTAAATTGTAAAAAGTATTTGAGAGTTCTAGTTTCTCCAGTCTTAAGATCATATATTCTGGACTTTTCATTTTAGTCAATCTATGGGGTGTGCAAAAGGAAACTCATTTTAATTTTAACTTATATTTTTTAATCACCAATGTAGCTGAGTACTTTCAGTATGCAAAAACCATATAAGAAGATCATTTGGATTTTCTGTGAAATGTCTATAAAAATACTTCTCTCTCTCTCTCTCTCTCTCTCTCTACAGCTTATGTATATATTGCATTTTTCTGATTTTCTCTTATTATTGTATGAATTATTTTGATATTTCAGATATGCTATTTTGTCAGATATATGCATTATCAAAATATTTTTACAATTTATAGAATTAATTTATTCAATGCTATTTATTAATACACATCATTAATATTAATAAAAATAATTTATCATGCAAAAACCATATAAGAAGATCATTTGGATTTTCTGTGAAATGTCTATAAAAATACTTCTCTCTCTCTCTCTCTCTCTCTCTCTCTCTCTCTCTCTATACAGCTTATGTATATATTGCATTTTTCTGATTTTCTCTTATTATTGTATGAATTATTTTGATATTTCAGATATGCTATTTTGTCAGATATATGCATTATCAAAATATTTTTACAATTTATAGAATTAATTTATTCAATGCTATTTATTAATACACATCATTAATATTAATAAAAATAATTTATCATGCTTAATTTTATGGTTTCTGCTTATTGTGTCCTATTTTATCAATATTCCCCATTCCTATATAAAGTTATTGTCCTGTGTTTTTCAGTAAAATCTTTATAATGCTATTTTTCTTATTTGTATTTGTGTCCCTCTGAAGTTAACTTTCAAGTTGGATGGAGAGCCAAGATTTATTTTTTGAGTGAATTACTGTTGAACCATGGTATTTATTAAGAAGGTTATCTTTCTTCCGGTATACTGTAGTGTACGTTTGCTATAAATTAGATGAATACATTAATAACCATGTGCTATGCAAAATATTTATTTTAAATATTGACTATTCCTTTCTATTGGTCAGTTGTTTCTGTATGTCAATATCACTTAATTATGTCTCAGCTACTGTGTTTTATAAAAGCTTTTGCTCTTTGGTAGATAAATCATCCAACTTTGTTCTCGATCACATTTTTCTTGGCTATTCCTGACTTCTGCTTTTTCATTCATACTTTTGAATTAGATTTTCAACTTCAACGAATAATCTTGCAAAGGTATTAATTAGTCTGAATTAAATCCAAAGAGCAGTTAATTTACTATTTAAACTTCCTATATGTGAACATTTTATACTTCAATAATTTGTTTTCATTAATTTATCTCATATTTTGTAATGCTCAAAATAAGAATTGTTAACTTTTAAGTACACTTTAAATGCATTTACAATATCCTCTATTTGAATTTAAATTTTTTGTTACAAATAACAAACAGATAAGCTATAATCTAGACACAAAAGTTAGAGTTTCAACTTTGCTCCCAAATTGCAAGCATGTCATAAACCAATGTCTTCAACTATGAAATGAGGTCAAATCTGGAATCTTTTCCACCTCTGTTTGTGATTTAAAATCTGTAAATCTGCAAAATGTATATGAAGCTAGGGATTTGCATAAATGTTGTTTTATGACATATGGGGAAATCTAAAATAGTGCTTATTAAATAATGGAGAAATATATCTAGTGGACACCTTTCCATGTCATCCAGATTGTTTACTCAAGTATGAACTTGGCAGAAGCAGATTGAATCCAGAGTTTAAATATTAAAATAACATGTAGTTTAAATGGTCCCATTAACTTACTTACCATGTCCACACCTGACTGACAGTGGAACATGGCATTACTGAAGTGCATTATATGGTGGAGTGTTACATGGTCAAGAGTCAACATTTACCATGCAGGAGGTCTTTATTAATTAAGGCTATTTTTAGACAATTAATTGTTGCTGTTAAATGGAGATTTCAAGTTAAATATCGAGGTTAGAGAATTGTTTATAATTTCTTTAGAGTATTATTTTGTCTGCATGGTGGAGCTACTGTAAACCACTGTGATAAAGATATCTTCTAAATAAAACTGGACACTATAAATTGACAAAGTGCACATAACCTTTTTATGTTGTATTATTTTATTTTAAGTAATGCGCTTATCTGTGGTATGTATCAACAGTCACTGACACTTGAAAAAAATCATAGATGCTAACCCTTAGTCGATCATTAGGTGGAGTTCAAGGAAACATGCTTAAGTTTTTGAGATATATGTTGTAACACTATCTTGTTCCAATATCATTTTTAAATTGATTTTATTGAGGAATATTGCATTGCAACATTAAAGAGGTTTAAGGTATATATCACAGCAAATCACCATCTCATATTTAGTAATTTTGAATCATTTGCCTAACTCATGTGAGCATGTATATGTGTACATTAGTTATGTTAAAAGAAAATGAACAGAACAATATAGCTTCTAATCTTATTTGGAAGTAGTTATCACAGTTGGTTATCGAAAACAGATAATGAAGTAGCAGGTATGAGTTTAATTTTTGCATACACTAGTTTTGTGAGGTAATATAACATAAACTCTTCCCTAAGACTGAAAATGAGTGAAATGGCTAGTAATGGCTAATAATAGTTTTATTAATATTAATGATGTGTATTAATAAATAGCATTGAATAAATTCATTCTATAAATGTAAAAATAGGTCCATGTAGGGGGATACAAATTTATTTTCCATACAGAGGAAATCATTAAAATTGTGTATTTTTCTATTAAATTAATATACATTCATGTAAAAATTTCCATTAAAGAATGTGAAAATGATTATTAAACATATTCAGAAACCCTAGTTGTTCATTCAAGTATTCTCTCCTTTACTAATGTGGGGTTGCATGAGAATATGACCCTTTCCCAAACTTGAAATACGGTTCAGCACCTGGCCAGTGCAGTACATGGACTTGAATGTCATAGATGGACTTTCTGGGATGACAATTGCTTCCCCCTACACTGACTGTACCCCAGATTCCCTGCATTGGAATTCTGCTGCCCTTGCATACTTGGCTATTCTTTGTTCCTGCCCACTGTGTTATTCTTGTTTGCTAACTACCCTCCCTCTGCTGATACCTCCTTTAAAAGAATCCCATTCCTTGCTGACAGCACGATTGCTTTCCAGTAACTTACCTGACCCACCACTGCCATCCCGAGATGAAAGCATGTCTGGGGCAGGTGGATTCTTTCCTAACCGGTCATCATTGGGACACCCTTTATGAGTATAATAAAGGCCATGTCCTTGCCACCTGTGTCTTCTAGTAATTTCCACAGGCAGGTATTATTCTGTCAAAATTTGAACCCTTGCATAATAACTAACCAAACTGATTATTTTTAGGTAATAGTTAGCGTTAAGGTCTCTGAATTTCAGAAAAGGGAGCTTTAGCCTCAATACGTGTGAATGGGCATCTGATTCAGTGCTGGCCAATGACATGTAAGGGGATACTTGTCAGTGGGAACTTCCAGAATCTTTTGTTTTCTAATATGATATTAGACAGTTCTTTCTTAGCATGGCCGCTCTCCTGCCATTTCTTCCTGCCCTTGAAGTTGTATTGCTTGCAGTTGTAATAGTCATGTTGCAATCATGAAGAAATAAATTAAGGGTAAAAATTCAACGTGTAGAAATAGCAAAGGGGAATAGTGGAAAGAGGCTGAGATCTTGAATCAATGAGAAGGTGAACCAATATTACTACTACTACTACTACTGCTATATTTCTTAAAAGGTAATTAAAAATTTACACTTGTTTGATTAAGCCATGTTATTATGGGTGAAAACATTCCTACTAAACAAAGGATAAAAATTATTGGGGTCTCTTTATCCATCCTGTGTTCTTTAACATAGATTCAACTGTGTAACATGCATCTACTGAATGTGACCTGTACTTACCTTTAATTCTTTCTGTATACCACAGCAGTTCAGGGTTGTCTCAATTTGTTTCTCCACATACAGCTCCTAATACAGTTCCTTAAAGGCAAAAACATTTAAAAAAATATTTGTAGAATGATTTTCTTTAAGCCATGATGATAACTTGGAGTCAGCTCTTCTTTCCACATCTGATACATATATTCATATATATTTGTACATTTATGCTGCCATGTTTCATAATGGGCTTAATATCATTTTAAGGTAACTATTTTCTATTCTCTATAAAAGACCTAATTCTGGTAACTTTGCAATTTAGCTCTTTTCAGTGAAGACTTTTAGAATGAATGTTATTAAGTCTGAAAAGTAGTTTCTTCCCTGTGTAAAGCATTTACAGTGGCTATTGAGCAAATGGTTATAGGCAATAACATGGTGGTCCAAAGTGGAAGCCACTGCAGGCATACAGTGGCGAAGTGTTCATTTCATAGCAGGTGAACTTGTGGACTTAAGACTTAATATAAGTTAAATCATTTTGAGTATGAACTTGGAGCCACCAGCAGGTTTTCCCAAAAAAGCAAAACAAAAGTGTCCATTTAAAACATCTAAATACCGTACTCTCTACTCCATTCAACATTTTCCTCTTCCAGATTTCTGAATTAATTTATCTTAAAGTTCTCTTTTTATTTCTTCAGTGTCTACACTTTTTTTCCTGCTTCAGAAAAGCAATCTGACTTCTTTATTGTTAAATATTCTGACACAGCTAAGATCATGTTGGATGCCTATTTCGTTACTTAGGTAGATGTTATTTAACTTACTAACTCAACTGGACTGTTGGTGGTAAAGCAATGTATGATACACAGATGCTGATTTATGGTAATACATACCTTAAACCTATATAATGTTATGAAGCAATGTTCTTTCAATAAAATTTAAAATATTGAAAAAAAAAACAAAAACAAAACAATAAACTCTTGTGATTGCCTTAAGCCATATGTCAGAAACCACATCCAGGTAGTTTAATGAAGTTTGCTGGCCTCTGGTGACAACAATGGGCCCTCAAACCACATGTTGACTTTTATTTTATACTCGAAATCTTCTTCTCCACCCTGTAAAATTGCACTTACCAATTTTATTTGTGGTATAAATTCATAATGTGCTGTAATTAACGTACTTTCACACAAACCATTGTTTTCCCTTTTTTCTCATGTGTGAATCTCTTGGGATAGTCTCCACTAGAAAAATAATAGTGGGAAAACAAAAAGAATCACCTGAGTTGTAATTTTTTTCCATTTATTGAGCTATCAAAACACAGCCCTGCCAAGTCTTGTCTTCCGAATTTGAAATAGGCAAGCAAAATTGGAGTGGAATCTAAAGGAACATAGCAAGGATTTAGGAAAAGTTTTCTACAAACCAACCTGCTGCTTAAACTCAAGTCCTACATATAATCAGTGTCAAGCAAATATAGTAATATCCTAACACAGGTGACTCCTAAAAGTGGTAAATGCTGTTCAGTAACTTAAGCTGTTTTTCTTTTTAGAAGTGCCATAGGGGTTACATTTGCATAGCATTCGTTTTTCTCTAGGCTATGACTATAAATACAACTATTCTCTCATATATTTGAGGACAGAAAATGGTCTAAATGAGTCAAACACTTTGTGGCAATTACTGTATTCTTTTCTTTATCTATCATCATATTCTGTTTTTAATTTTAAATGTCATTTTTTGAATTTTGGATGATGATAGGTTAGTAGAGGTTCACAACCTAGACCTGTATCTGTCTTTTCCTTTGTACATCTTTGAGTATCTGACAAAATGACCTTGAAGCCCAAATCTCCAATGGAACTGGTAGCTCCCTGGCTGTTTGTAAGAGTGACAAGATCACTACTTTATACACCAGAAAGACAAAGCATGAGAGCCACAGATACGGGGGTTCGCTATAGTGCATTCTATAAAATGTTTGGAACTGCATTTCTGAACTTTCATTTTCAGGGTTGAATTAATATCCACAGGCATGTCCTACCTACTTTTATTTCTGAGATTAAATCTTGCTTAATGGAATTTTTAAAATAAAAGAACTTTGAATTTGGTCTCTAGAGCTTACTACTTTGTATTTTTAATGGTTTTACTTTGTTCTGCAAAGATAATAGACTTTTTTTCTAAGTTCGTAAGTATCAGAAGTATTGAGTTGTCACATACATAGAATTTTATACAGTGACAAATAAAGTACCTTTTACACAGATTTAAATTAAAAAAATATGTAAAATTGATGCTACTGGAAAACAGTTCTAAATATACTCTGTTTTACTGTATTATGAGGAGGCTATCTTGATGAGGAGAGACACTAAAAGTGCTTTTGTATTAACTACGATAAGGCAGGTATCACTACCATGCATTCAAAGACCCTGCTTAAGATGTGCCATAGTCTCTTGTCCTATCTGTTAGGTTCCTTTTAGAAGAATTTTCTGGTTCCTCATTGGAAACATTTTTTATGATCACAGAGTAATAATTCTGCAGAACATCCCTTAATTTAGTTTGGTGTTTTCCAATGGTTAGATTCAGGCCATTCTTTTTTGGCTGGAATAGCACAGAAGTGATTCTGTAGGCCTTTGTTTTCTTTCTTTCTAATAGGTAATACCCAATTTTAATTTGTCCCAATACTAGAAGATGTTAACTGTTGGTGATTGCCTAGTTTCTCCTTTGTAAAATAATTCTTTTTATCTTTGGAATTGAAAAGCATTTTGTGTGAAGATACTTTGAAATTATGTAAATTTCCATTTGTTACCAATTTCAACCAGTAGATCAAGTCTTTATTGCTGTCTTTTAGTTACCAAGTAATGGTTTTTCATTTCTACTATCATGTCTTGTATATTTGTTATGTGATACTCCTTTACAAATAAAACCTCTTTTTTCTCCCTATTCATTTACTTGCCTATTCACTTAAACCAGGTCAAGGATTCTCACCCTACTCAATGGGTTTTCATCATTATTTATCTTGATGTCCAAATTTTCTCAAATTTGACCAATGATAGTTCCTTTAAGATAGATTAAGTGTCCTTTAGATGTATCCCCTCTGTTTATAAGATGTTACAGATTTATTTGTACTTTCCCTTTTTCCATCCAAGAGTCAGATATCTCTCCCAGGAACCCTGATACCTTTGCATGGCAAAATGTATTTGGACCATATTTCTAGAAACCAGATGTATTAGTTAGGACATGTATGTATTTTGGATATGTATTCGGATATGTATGTATTTACATACATACATATATGTGCACTAAAACACCATTTCATGTTCTCTCTTGATCTCTCTCTACCACCCTTTTCTCTCTTCTTTCATTCTCCACCTCCTTTTTCATCATCATCACCATCATCTTTACAACTTTATATTAAGGTGTATCACACTGACATATCCAAATCCAATTCAGTGCCATACGATTCATTTTATATCTCAATTTCCCAGGAACTCAGTCTGAAATCCATTTTTATTATATTAAATCTCTCTGAAAGCAACTTGGGACTTGTCATTTCTACTACTGATGCTGTGTGCTGTCTTGCTGTCTTGTATCTCTCTGCCTAACCATGTTGAGCCTGGTTATGGGGCTGCTATCATTGCTGTGACATCCTATCTTGGGCTGCTCCTGCTGCTTCTCCCACATTGTCATCACCCTTCCATTGGAGAAGCCCTCCTCTCATTTAGGATCCAACATTCCATATTAGGCTATAATTATTGTTGTCATGGATGTCCTCTCCATCCAGGTCAGATTCCACACTGGGCCAAGTCTCCCTTCCTGGCATACATGTTTAATATTCTCCTCTAAAAGTTATAGTTTTAGGTTTTGTTTCTAGGCAGTCATCCAGTTCGAATACATACCTGTATATTGTGTGAAGTAAGAGTCACAATCAACTTTTATATGGATATTAATTATTTCAGTGCCATTTGTTGAAAAAACTTCTGTCATTGCATAGTTATAGTATCTTTGAAAATAAAACGACTATATAGACATGGTTCTAGTTTGGGACTCTATTCTGCTCCACCTATATTTGTCAGTCTCTTTACCATATTTCATTGTCTTAATTAATAACATTTTTAGGAGAGCTTCTGTTATGACAGAGCCTCCAGATGGTGAGAAGACTGACAGTTGGCACTCAAGTAGAGAAAAGTACTTTATTGTACCAGTACTGGCTCAGGGGTATTGTTATCCAAAGTTGAGCAATGAGGGGTTTTGGGGAGCTCCTTTTATACTCTGAAGCAAAGATCCACCTCCTTGGGTACGTGTGGTTTCCACTGGCAACTCTTATCAGCTATGTACAGCCACAGAGTAGGAGGGGATGCTTGTGTGTCCTTAGACAAAGCTACAGCTTCCGCAGTACTGTGAGAAATTTCTGGCAGATTAACTTTTACATTGGGGTTAGGGAAAAGGTCTTCTACTACACTTAAATTCAAATAGGACAAACATTTCAACTTTGTTATTTTTCTAAAATGCTATAGATATTTTAGATTCTTTGACTTTCTAATATTCATTAAGAATCAGTCTATTAATGTCTATAAAACATCTACTGAGATTTTAATTAGATTTAAATGTGTATTTTTATTATTTTATTTTATGTTGTTACATTTTAATTTGTTTGAATCTATAGGATGATTTGGTTACAACAGTGAGCTTTCAAAACCATGAAAATGGTTGATTTCTCAATTTATTTAGATCTTTTTTTTCTTACCCGTGTCTTGTAATTTTCCATTATAAACCTTGCACATTTTTTAAACTTATTCACATGCTTTATATCTTGAGCTGTAAAAATGGCATTAATGAATGTTTATTTTATAAAATTAAATTAACTTCTATTTTTAACCTTGAAACTTAAAATTTGAAAAATTCACTGGTTGTTTTTGTAGGTTCTCCAGAAAATTTCATGTAAATTTGTAACATCTGAAGATAGCTTTCCTTTTTAATCTAGATACTTTTTTTTATTGTAATGGCTAATTTTGAATACAACTGTGGGGGAGCATCCTTGACCTGTTTTTAATCTTAGAGAAAAGCTTTCTAGTTCACAATTAGTCATGATAATATCTTCCACATTTTTTCAGAGATATTTTTAAGACTAAGAATGTTCTTTTTAGTCCCTTTTATGAAATTTGTTTTTATCATGAATAGTTCTGCAATGCTGAAATTCTGTTATTTTTAGCATTTGGCCTATTAAAATGGTAAATTGAATTTATCTATTAATGTTACTACATAAACTTACTTGAGGTAAATTACTTGAGGTAAATTCTACTTGATCATAATAAATTATCATTTATATGTTGATAATTTTTTTTGCTAATATTTTGCTAATTTTTTGCATCCATATACATTGGAAATATTTGTGTCAAATTATTTTATGGTAATGTCTGTCATCTCTTGACAGTTATGTGTATGCTATTCTGTTTTCTGATAGAGTTTGCATATTTTGGTATTTTTATTTATTAATTATTTAGTAGAATTTGTCAGTGAAATAACATGAGCCTAAAGTTGTATATGTGGAAGATTTTTGATAGCAAGTTAAAAATATGAATTCTTCAATAATATAGGAGTATTCAAATTTTCTGTTTCATCTTGTGTCAGTTCCTATAACCTTTATGTAAAAATGTCTACTTTATTTGACTTACAATTTTTGTCGTATGATCCTCTAAAATTCCTGAATTTTTAAATTTACTCTTTCACTACACTTACGATGTTGCTGGTCTACTATGCTATTTGTTTTGATGTTGTCCCTAAAATTTCCTGAAGAACTTCATTTTAAAAAATTTTTTTCTCATTTTATTAAAATTAGTTTCTATTAATCTATTTTCAAATGAACTGACACTTTTCTATCTATTCTGTTAAATTCATCTTGTGAAATTTTTATTTCAGCTATTTTGATCTCTAAAAATTGTGTTTTATATATATGTATACTTCTATTTCTACACAAAATATCCATTTCTTTTTTTGCATTGTGATGTATTTTCCTTCATTTAATTACTGCCTTTAAATTATTGTCTGCTAATTCCAGCATTTGTGCCATTTTGGATTAGTCTTTTTTTTTTGAAACTTACTACAATTTTTTTCTAGATCATTTGTATTACATTTTAACTTGGACATTGGAATGTTTTGCTGCAGAGAATTTGAGCTTGGTAATATTCCTTCCAAGAGACTTTTTGAATTCAAGTTTTCTGTGAGAGTTTGTTGTTTTATTTTAAAAGACCATTAATTTTATTTACCTAAAGTTGCAACCAGTATCTCTTGTGTGGCAGCTCAAGTCTGAGTTGAGCTGCTTTGTGAATTCTGTAGATAAGGGTCACTCGGGTTCAGTTAGAGACCAGAGCAGAGGACATTCATGGAATTTGGGACAGCTCCTTTTTAGTTTACTGTTTTCCAAGATACACCTTTTACTTCTCAGTGGTTCTTCTCTGAAGACCACAAAGACTACGACTTCCTAGTAGATTTTTATCTTTCTATGTAACGTATGCACTTAAAATTTTTTAAAAATGAGAACATTCACCACCCTAGAAGCAAAAGTTCGACTTCATCTATTGTCTATCATTTAATGTTGATTAATAGAAACCTGAAAATATCCTGTGTATTTGCTATGCATCTAGTGTTTTTTTTTGTATAGATTTCTTAAGATTGTTTTACTGGATTTGAAATTTTCTAAATTCATATATTTCGATATCACATTTTATTATTTTTCTGGATTATTATGACCTGTTTCAATTTTTATTTATTCAGAAAAGTTATCTTGTATTATACAATTAAATATTTTTTGTTTCACTATTTAAGTTTTTTTCACCAGTAACAGCATTTATGTGTGTGTGTGTGTGTGTGTGTGTGTGTGTGTGTGTGTATCTATTGTTATAAATTTTACTCTGGCTACTAGGGTTTTTAAATCCATATTTTTTACAGCAGTTTTGCAAAAGACCTATATTTATTTCCTTCATTTATCATTCTTTCTCAGCTCCTAGTTCTCAGATAAACTCAATATATTTTGTTGTTAGGTAAAGAATATCATAATAAAGCTAACAGGTTTCTTGCATTTTATGCTGTGAGCTATAGCCATTGTCTGTTTGGAGTTTTGATGCTGCATTTTATTTTAATTATTTTCTTTATTTAAAGCTGTTTTGTTACAATTTGGAAACTGTAAATTTGTACATATAATTCCCCTCCTAAATGGAGTTTGCCAATTTTCCCTAATCTGTATTGTAATCTGAATGGTTAACAATCTAGGATTGGTGAATATTCAATTGTCATTTTATATATTTATTTATTTAACTAAATTACACTTATTTGGTTATTTTGAAAATATCTACTGGTAAGTTATTAGTTTCTCCAAAATGTAATTATTATTGCTCAAATCCTCATCTTCTACTTACTGTCTGCACTAGAGCATAAAGCAATGGAAACTTCCTGTTGTCTCAAGTGATTATTCCTGATTAATGTTTATACTATATTGATTTTTCAAGAAGTTACTTCCTGTCATTTGCTGTTACATTTCTAACAGAGAATGTCCCTTAAGCAAGGTTGTTGGAAAAGCATGTCTCTACAAAAATCTTCAATCTAAGACGCAAAAAATCTTACAAGCAAGAGTCTATAATATAATTAGAAGAATTCCGTGAGTATACATTTTGTCTAAAAGGCTAAAAATAAATGGCATTGAAGTCTGATGTACAAAACATTGCCTTCAGAGGGTAATCATATAAATAAGGTCAGATACAAGAATAATTTACTAGAATAATTCAGTGTCTCTTCTTGAAAAGCCAGCTATCAAACATTTTGCCTTACTTCAATAAAAAACAGAATATTTTAGTGACAAAGAAAACATTTATAAACTGCAAATAAATGTGTTGATCTTAAGTGCTTATATGCTCAGCTTTCCATTGTTAAATGAATTATTTAAAGGTGACATGTTTAATAAAGTGAAACAGATTTCAGTCTACTTTCATCTTTTCTTTCATAAAAATTACTAAGAACAATAGGTTGCATTTTCTTGCTTAATTTGTTAAAATTTGACTTTGTATTTAGATCATATATTTAGAGAGCATCCTTAAAAGAAAACTGCCATACAGATAAAATTATTTCAGATACTTCATTTATTTCATGTTGGGCCTGTGAGCCTTTTTCCTAACAATGAATATTTTCTTTATAATGTAAGATCCTTTCCTGTCCTCCAGCTACATTAATTTTGAACTCACCATTAACTAGACCTTCCATTTTAGGGCCGCAGCTTCAGAGTGCTTAGTGAAATTTACCAGTCCTTTATCTTACATCCTCAGGGCCTATAACTGGGCATACTCTAGTGTCCTAGAATGACACTGCATCCCTGACGTCATGACTTGTAAATAGCTACTTAATTATTTAAAATTTTCAGTTATCTTAATAAAAATCCAAACGTGATCGTTTTTAATATGAGATTATTTTATCTTAACCTCTCTAGAGGAAGCATTAATACTTTCACAATTTAGTGAGAATATATAATCAAGTTTGTAGAAAGACTAAGGTACGCCCTGGTGTTCTGGGGTTATGACTGAGCCAGGGGGCAATGCATATATAGTTTCAGACCCAGGTTCACAGCCTGAGGCAGGGTCAGAGATAGAGGTTTGGGGGAGGGTGGAAACTACTAGTGAGCAACTAAATAAATAAAATGCTTCTTCCTCCTCTTCCTTTTTGCCTGCCTGCCTGACTTCCTTCTTAAAAAGAAAAGAGAATGACCCTATAATAGGCTATGATTGAAAAAGTAGAGAAGACCTAAGATAAGCCTGCTCATAATGTAGCAATTGTTAGTTTGTAGTTTGTCTCTTGCCAGTAATTTGATCCCTACCTTAATCCAAAACTTAATGTGAACTCATGCCAAACAATTTTTAGAAATTATACTGGGTCATAAAACCTAAATCTACTCATATTTTAAAAACAAATTCTAATATCAAATAACATATAACTTTAATTATAAACTTGATCCTAATCTTAACTCTCTTATAAATTCAAATATTTATGCATTCCTAAATCTGAAAGTAATTTAGGACACTGAGAGCTCAGAGCCAGGAATACCATATATATACATATATATAATTTATGATTGATGGTACTAAATAATCAATTGGTGATGAATTAGTTTACAATTAGTGCTACATTGTCGATGGGGTAGAATTTACTTTTTAACAAACCTTTATGGAAAGTCAGTTAACACACTTGTGAATATTATGTTATAGAGACTAAAGCACATTTCTAGCTTTTAAATTATTCAGGTAAAAAAATTTTAATGATAGGGAAAGTAATAATAATAAACCTAATAATTCAAAAGTCTATGTAAATAAACCATGATACATGTTCTCTTAAAAAGCATCAGAAGTATGACAAAATTTGTTAAGCGGATATAACTTAGAGGTGATACTTCCTTTTTTCCTTCCTTGTAATCTTTGAAATTTTATTTCATAATCATGAAAATGTTATTTGCTAGAAGAAGCTGTTATTGCAATTAAGATAAATAATTAGATAAGATATAAATTTGACTATATCTTACATAAAGTGAGCTCTTATGAAAAATTCTGGTGAATGAATGAAGCATTTCTATGATTTGGCAAACCATTTCTAAATGTAGAAAATCCACAGATGACTTTTCATGATTCTTGGTAAAACTGCTTTGACAGGAAAAAGTCTTTCTTTTCCTTTTTATTTTGTCATTATTTAGTTAATGTATAAACTTATCTATGTGAAAGTTTACTAAAAAATCAGAATAATTTCTGATACTTTATTCCTGATCAAATTTTGCAAATACTGTAACATATTCTCTGAAAGTAGAATTGATCCAAAGCATTTTTATAAAGAGGAGTATTGGTTTAAAGGGTCAAATAAGAAGAAATGTAATTTTTTCCTTTTATAATAGAGGAGGAGAGAGAGGTAGAGACAGTAGAGAAAGCAGTTTCTGTGCTCTTTAGGACACCTAATATACAACTAAAATAATGTCATGCCGGGTTATAAAAATAGATCACTATGCTTTCACTTTTTAAAATGCATTTAGGACATTAACTTGGATAGAATGCATTGATAGAAACAAAATCCATACAAAAATTGACACAAACATACTGTTATTAAGTATTGATTTATTTACTATGGCAATTTTGAAATTTAATTATTCAAGGCTTTCAGAATTAATAAGTAGGCTGCAGTAATCCCAGACTACCTCATTCATTTGTTGATATATTCTACTCACTTTTCAGATTTCTATTAAGGGCAAAATTGCAAGTTATTAAATGGAAAGCACTCTATTATCTCAGAAACTATTCACTTACTGACAATAACTTAATCTTTTTCTGTAAACTTTCTGCATAACTTTCCCACACATGACCCTACACTAGACCAAAATGTATAATTTCCAAGTTTAAGAACACCAGGTCCTTACCAAGTACTCAGCTTCTTTCATACTAACTATATCGAATTTTGGGCTGCCTTAAAAATATTCCTATTTTTCTTGTTAGTCCTATCTTTCTAAGACCAAGAATCACACCATCTTTTTCTAGCCTTCCTCAAACACAACACAACACAACACACTGATAAATACTGTTACTAAATCCTCATAAATACCAGAAATTGTCCATACTAACTATACACATCTAACACTTAAGTTTTTTTCCCCTTTTTTTTTAAATCTACTGTTTGCTTGTACCTTTAGTAAGACCCTAGAATAATTCATTAAGAAAATGTATTCATAATAAATTATGAAATCACCATTCAAATGAGGGGGTGACCTAACCAAAAATTCAACTGAATAAACAGGAAATGAGAAGAAAAAAGTTTGCACATATCTTATTACCAAATTAAGGAAATTCTCTTCCATCTGTTCAAGCATTCTTTTATTTAAAAGAGAATTTTGACATAGATAAGAATTACTGGGATAAGACAGAGAAACAAGTAATGAAATCTGTTGTTTTCTGTAAAGTTCATTTAATCTAAGACTTTTTTGGAATTAAATGATGCTTTTAAAGTTTGTATCCAGAAATTTTTTTATTTTCAAGATGCTAAAAGGGAAAGAGTTGTCTGCACTTGCTTCATCATTGCTGGTTGCGTATATTTTCTGAAAACCTCTGTACAGTATTAGCATTCTTCTTTGGCTCAATTTTGAGAGGCTCCTTGAATATGTTCAAGGAGGCCAAAGTGCATCAAGACTTTAAATTTCCCCCACTTTACCTCCCCATAGCACCCTGTTAGCTTTCACCAAGGACAAAACATCCTCGGAGCTCAGGGACAGCTACTAAGTGACTTTTCATAGCTCCAAAATGTCAATTACAGCAAAGCATTAACATCTAAGAGAAGCTTCCTTGAATTTTTCAATTGCTTAGGTCTTTCATCTCCGATACTATCTATCCTAAAGATTTCTGAGCTAACTATCTCTGAAGCACACGCTTACCAAAAACATTTGTAACATGAATGTTAAAAAAAAAAGAAAGAAAGAAAAAAGAGAAGGCCTGTCCCTCTCTGTAAGAATCTTTGTAGCTTCTCTTTGCTGTGCAGCCCTGACATTTCAGTAATTACTTCAACCTTAGTGCAGCTAGGCTTTGTGCCTTCCCTAGATGAAACATTTCCTAGACTCCTTATTTTAGAAGTTCTCCACTTTGATTACTTTGATTACCAAGGCACTAAGTTTCGCTTCTGCCCCAGCCAAGGCAGCTTTTAGCCTGTCAACATGTCTGAATCAAGTTTTTCCTCAGTGAAAATGGAGTGCTCATGGTGAAAAGTGGTTTCATCATTTCCTGTCTTCTAAAGTCCATTCGAGGTGAACTAAATATATTTGTGGGTGGTTTTCTTTTCCTTTAGCTCGTTTTTTTTTTTTTTTTTTTTTTTTTAATTGTGAGGATGATTGGCATTTTCTAATGCAAAGTTACTGAATATAAAGAAAGTACATCTAAATGTTCCTGGCTTGTTTATATGGTTTGTTGACAATCTGGAGTCTTTGAAATTGAAATAAATTCCTGCAAGAAATATAGGTACTCAAGAAGGAAATAAGCTAAATTAAAGAAAAGAATATTAGTCACCTCTATCACTTTTACGCATGCACCAAACTCTTTGCAGCATTTCTAAATGTTGTCTGTCTGGGAGGTGATGGCAACAGCTGGGAATGAAGAGAACTTAAATGTTGTATATGTCAAAGAGGTCATTGCTGGAATTATAAACTGGTACATTTTCTGGAGAAATCAAATGCAATCGTCTAATAAGTGTGAGGGTAATAGCAGATGAGATCAAGAAACCCAGTTAAGCCACCATGAAGGGTGTGATTGCAAATCCCTCTAATGGCAACAGTAATTATTTCAGAGATTTAAACACTATACAGTGATTTTCTAATGCATCATGGCAATGCATTTGATTCACTGTAAATCCTAAATTAGGCAAAAAGAAGATACTAACATTTTTAAAATTGGGCAAACAATATGAATTCACAATAGGTAAAGAAGTCAGAAACATTTTATACTTAATCTCTTACTTTAGATTATGATTCTACCAGGCTGTGGGAAAATGCAGCAATAAGGTATTGTCATTCTATTTCCTTCTGTATCACTGCTTTCTTCTCTTGATCATTCAATTTCTTCATTTCCTTCATCTCCTTCCTGTCTTTTCAGAAATCAATAGGATCTATGTAAAAATAAAACACAGAACAAAACTGATTCAGATACAAATTCAATTATATTTTTGGTAAGTTTTGATAAACATTTTCTGCTCATATTATTTACTTTAAATAACTGATTTGCAAAAAATAAACAAATTGTTTACAAAAATTAAAATGTGAAAGTATAGAAAAAAAACACTTTGTTATTCATAAATTAAGAAAAGCAAAACAAAAAATGATCCTAATTTTTACCTACAGGATTTGTAAAATTCTAAAGGTTAAGTAGTACACTTATAATACAATTTTATCTGACTATTATAACTGAACAGACACATCCTGGTGGCCTGGTGTGTTAGCCCACTGTGGTGAAATCCACGTACATCCCAAGGTCTCTGGTTCAAGACCCAGAGGCCAGGAGACAGACAAAGATGAACAACTAAATAAAAAATAAAGTGTTTATTCTTCCTTTCTCTTCCTGTCTGCCTCTGCTCACATTTGTTCCTGCTTGCAACTTTCTTTTAAAAGAAGAAATATATGTAACTTAATAAACCTGGGGGAGGGAAAGAGTTGGTGAGATCCAATTTAGTTAAGTAGTGTATGAGAAAATAAATACATAGACTAATGGTGAAAGTGTATTATCTATCCGAAGCATTAAAAGTGCACAAATACCTTTAGACCACAAACCCAAGGCTAAGAATTGGAAATATTTCAAATTAAGGGCAAAGTATATGTAAAGAAATATCTATTATAAAATTATTTATAGTAGCACAACTAGAAACAATTATATTGGCCTCCGGTTGGGAACTGATTCAATAAATTACGTGACTACTATAAAAATGAGATATGTGCTTATGTGAAAAGCTTCCCAATTATTAAGAGAAAAATAATCAAGGTGTTGTATTTGTGGGACATGAGACATTTGTGTAAATACAAGGAATCTCTCTTTCATTAAATAAATGAAATCGAAATGAAGATACAGATGGAGAAGGTAACACTGATGAAGTTAGATGCTATCATATGACAATAATTTTTGGAAAGATACATAATAACAGTAAACTTGGATGAAAAGAGGGCTTTAATGTGTTTTTATAAACCTAACATTCTGATTTTTTTTAAGAGAAGAAGGTAAAAAGGAAAACATCTTTATTTAGTTGTTTATTTTGATTCCTCCCCCACATCCAGTCCTTGGATCAAAATCCAGGATTCTGGCCTTTACATGGTCCACACTCCAGCTATCACAGTTGTCTGAACCAGGAGGGCTCACTCATAAACTAAATATTGTTAATGTATATAGTATATGTTTTATTTTCCCTATCAAAAGGGGTTGTCTGACTTGGAATATTAATGGGCATTTATTTTCATTTTATACCTTTCTGTATTAAACAAAATAAAAAAACTGTTGTTTTAGAATAAATCTAATATAATCGCTTACTTCGTTTATCACATACACTTCAAAATATGTTTTTAACTAGTATAATCTTGAGTTCAAGCTCATTTGGAGCCCTACCTTCACTTAGGATGGCATTAAAGTTAACCTTTTATGATGTTTAACATTCTCCTTTTCATCACTACTCTAGATTCTTTTAATGTTAGCCATTTTTACTCTCCTCATCCTTAGTCTGTCCTGTAATCTCCCAGAAGCTTATCTGAAATGTAGACCTAAAATTAATATAGAATTACTATTAGATGGAACTATCTGATGCACACTAAAACATTGGTAATTGATAAACTTTTATGTGTCTTATTTCCAAAAATATTTGCATTTTATTTTGTATATTATTTTATTTTTTTAGTAAAGGCACAGGTAGGAATGAAGGCTAATAGACAGGCAGGCAGGAAGAGAGAAGAGAAAGAAGCATCTTACTTATTTATTTTTATTTATTTGTACATCTTGACAGTTCTCCTTGGCCTGGAATGCAAACCAGTGTCCCTGGGATGTATGTGTCCTGTGCTTCAGTTGGAGGCAGTTGACCAAACCACTACTCCACCAGGCATACCCTTTTTGCACTGTAAAGGCAAAATTATATTACTAACTCATATCATGTTGCAGAAAAATTTCAGGTTTGATTTGTAAGTTGAAAAGATGTGTGTCTGTTAAAAGGAATTTCTGTTTTCCCTGAAGTGGGGTCATCTAAGACTGATGTAGTTCATTAATGGGTAACAGTGTCCTTTAGGACAGGTTAGGTTTGCTATGGTAACAAAATGCAAAAATGTCACTGGCTTAATATAACAAGGAATATCAAATGAACTCCCTGTATAATATGATGGGGAAGAGTGGGCTGCAGAATTGAACAGAGACAATTTATTGTGTCCATATAGAGAAATTATACAGTTATTTCTCACTCATATGTCATTGGCCAGCAGAGTCATATGGCAAGCTCACCTTTAAGAGGAGAGGGAGTGCAGTTACCTCTTTATAAGGATAAGAGCACAAGATATTGGAAACAGTAGAAATGTCTGTTAAAACTGTCTCTTTTCTAACCTACTGAACTCTTGTCTCTAAGTATTTGATGACAAAAACTTAACGAAAGAAGAAACATAGTACAAACATCATATTAAAAGACTTTAGTCCAATTCTCTTTGCTAAATAATTTAAACTCTTCTCAATCTCTATTATGGACTCTACTGCTAAACTTTCGATTTAATATTTTTCTTCATTTTTTCCTAAATCAATCTTTGAAAGCTAAAAGTTAATCCATAAAGCAAAAGGGGAAACACAGAAAAACATAGTAATAGGAAAGAAAGTATCAAGGCAGATTTAGATTCAAATCTCAGCTCTAAAATTGACAAGCTGTGTGGTCTGGAACTCAGATTCCCCATCTAAGATTTGGTTTGATCCATTATTGAGTTTCATAAAAGCCAATAATACCTGTGAGTTGTTAACCTAGTGCCTTAGTGTATCGGTAAATTAATAATCTGTAAATTAATTGACTTCAGAGATAGGCACAAACATATAGCAATTGATTGTTTCCATTTTCTCTATAAATAATTCTACACATAAAGGCAAAGAATGCAAGTTCATTTGTGCTGTTTATTGAAAGCTTGACTTCTGAAAGCTTGACTGTGAAGACAAGCTAATTAGTAGTTAAAGTGTTAGAAGTGTGTTGTCTTTCTATGAAAAGTTGGGTCAATGGCACTAACACAATTTTTAAGTTATGGTTTTGATACTTATTACAAAGACACTGATTTAGATTCTCAAGTGAGTCTTTTTTAAATGCACTAACTTAGTTTGATTCTTAAAGTGCACATACCATATTATTAATACTTGGATCTTAAAACTTCAGTAAAATTAAATGTATAATGCCATTCAAATGAAATATATTTTAAATTCAATACTGGGATATTTAAATTCAACTACTAGAAAGGCTTTAAAAATAGTGAATTTATTATTTCAGTATATTCTTATGATCAGGAATTTCAATGCTAGTCCCAACTGCATTGCTAAGCTCCAATTTTATATTTTAAAAATAATCTGCAAGACAAAGCTGATGTGTATATTTCTAGACTGACAATAAAAAAAGGACATAATTTTTCATGAGTGATAGTTTTACAGGGACTGCAGTTTTCAAAAACTATCTGGATTACAATAGCTAAATAGGTTCCGACTTTGTAAATGTAATATCTATACATAGCACAGTAAGAAAATTTTCAGCTTTTCTTTCTTTTTGTCAACCCCTGTAGTCTCTGAATAAATCAAGAACTGTTTACATTTTGTTCAGTGTTCAGCTTCATTTCCATCTAGTTTAATATGTGTGGTGAATGTAATGTATTCATTTTTCAAGAAAATTCTTTATTCTCTGACACCGTGCATGATTCGGCAATGATAACTTTAGTCAACGATAACTTTAGTGAACTGCTCTCCTCCCTCAGACTGACTACCAAAACATAGTCTTACAAAGTAGCTGCCATTTTTTCCCTTCCATGCCAATGATCCATTATGTGATGGTTTCATAGAGCTCCTGTCTTAAATCATGCCATCCTTAGAAACAATCTTCTTTGGGGCAGACTTTTAAGTTTTATCCATTTGAAGGTATCTTTCTGCACATTTGACCTTAATATAATTCCTCTTAAACCTCACTTTAACCTGCTTCCTGAACCACTAAAATCATTTAAACTATCAAGGTGGGCTACTGATCCCTCCCGTGCTGCTCACTGTAATCGCTCTAGGCTGCCTTGCTCACGTTTCACCTCTTATATACCTAACCTCAACTCTTACTCATTTTCAAACAATTAGTTCCGTATTCCCCATTTTAATCATATTTCTGGTTCTTAGGATTTAGTATAAATCTTTCGCTAACAGACTCTTACACTGAAGAATGCCTTGCTTTCTGTACATACAATAGCTTCTTGATACTTAGAGAGTCAAGCCCTAACACCAACTATTAGATAATACTTTATAGATAGAGATGAGAAATACTTCAGTGTGTGAGAGGACTCTGGGGCACAGTCCTTTGTGCCCCTTTGGGAAACAATGTTCCTCTGGGAAACTTTTTCTTTGCTAATGAAATATCTAAAATGATAGCCTATTTTCCACTCAAAATATCTCCTACTCTTTGGGGTAGTAGTTTGAAGCTCTGTCAAGTGCCAGACATTGAACTGGGTGTCAGGGAATGATGATAGTTAAGAAAATATGATTCCTACCCCTTTAAAGTTTACAGTTTAATGAGATTATGGATAACCAATAGGCTATTATAATGCAATTTGATATAATCTATAATAATTTGTTGGTGACATCATGAAAAATCATCAAAGGCATGTTTCTAAAGAACAATCATATAAACTGAAAGCTGAGCGAAATAAGGTGCTAATTCAATGAGACTAGTGGTAATGGGAAATAATGGCAGAGCAAACATCATGTGCAAAGGGACTGAAGATTTTTGCTCATTTACTTCCAGCAAATTGAAGTCTTGTTGCATAAAAATATTAGAATCACCACATGGCCTTAATATTATATTTTGTGCTTTAGAGTGTAGCATATTGGATTGAAAACAATTGTAGCATCAGAAACTGTAATGTTGCCAAATTAGCTTTGTCACTGAGGAGGTTCAGGGATGTGGCATGACTTTCTACTACCTCATTTTCATCATCCTCACCCTGCCATCTCATATTGTTACATGAAAATGCACTTACAGATCTCTTGGTGTCACGGAATTAGAATGAACACATCTGTAGAGAATTGATTAGTTTTCTCTCTAGTTGAGATGTACAGCATGCATTGGATGATGAAGCTTTGGTATGCATGCCAGGCAAGAATAAGCAGGTAGTTATTCCCCAGAGCATGGATTCTCTCTCTGTGTCTCAGAAAACTTCTGTCATTTGAAAATGAGTCTTTAGCATAGCAAACATATGAGCTAAATATTCTTGATATTTACCAATCTCTGAAATAAGACTAAAGATGGATTTTTTTTCTAGAAAGATTCATTTAAATTAATAAAGGGGAAAAAACTAAATTCTAGGTAGCACAAGATATCCGGAGGTGATGTTATCTGCTGTCCCAGAATTAGTTTTAATAGAAATCAAGTTGAGATAAAGAGGAGAAAATGATAAATAATTGGGGTTAGACACCACTTTATAAATGGAAAAGTAATAAGTAGGGTGTCACTTCCAAGATAAAGTTTCAAAGACTCTAGCTTATTTTTGGTTTACACTCTCTCAATATTTATCTTGATCTTTATAAGAGAAATCAGATTCTGTGGTATAAATTTCCCAATGGACAGTTCTGCCTCACAAAGAACTAATGCCTATGGTCAATAGCCATGATAACATTAGACCTGCTGTTATGGGCTGAATTATACCCATACCCCAAATTATAAGATTAAATTCCTAATTCTCAGTACCTTAGAATGTGTCTGTGTCTGGAAGTCTTTTCAGATGTTTGAATTAAAACGAGTTCATTAGGGTAGGCACTAATCCAATATGAATCGAATTCTAATAAGAAGGTGAAATTTGGGTACAGACATGTGCAAAGGGAAGAGGATGTGAAAGCACAGGCTATAAACAAAGGAGTGACACCTGGGACATATGCTTCCCTTGCAGCCCATAGAAAGGAGCAACCTTTACCAACATTTGATCTTGGTCTCCGCTCCCCCGCTCCCGCCCCAGTCCCCCAGCCCCCACCCCAACCCCGCCACCCCAGGAAGGGTGCAGGCAAGAATGAAGGTGTGCAGAGACATGTAGACAGGAAGAGAGAGGAGAAAGAAGCATTTTAGTTATTTTTATTTAGTTGTACATCCTGGTTGTTCTCTCTGGCTCAGTTGGTAAAGCTGGATCCCTTTGATGTACATGGGCTGCACTTAGGCTGGAGGCAGTTAACCAAGCCATTATTCTAGCAGGGCACACTAGATCTTGGACTTTTAACTTCCAGAACTGTGAGCAAATAGAATCTTTTGTTTAAGCCACCTAGTCCATGGTAGCTCATTGTGGCAGCCCTAGTCAAAGGTATGCCTGCCAACAACCATGTGAGTGAACTTCTCCTTTCATGGATCTAGAGGCCTGGTAACAGCTAGGTGAATACATTTGGAAGAGTCTCCCCTGAAATGAGTCTTGGGAAATGGTTTCAGAAGCACTAGAAATAGGTGAGTGAGAAATAACAGTCTACTGTGTGGTGAAAAATAATATTGAGAACTCAGAGGAAATATTTTTAAAATACAGATTTATACATATTTAAAATAATCTGTGTATTTTTAGTGTCATTCTTTAATAAAATAGTTCTGCAATTTCTCTCTCCAGTTCAAATCCAGGGCATCATTCAGACACTGAGCACAATATTCAGCAATCTAAAACTTGGCTTTTCACCCCTTTAATTGTACCCCTTTAATGGAGTATTTCTCAATGATAATTCCCTGAATGACATGGCCAAATTGTACTTCTCCTTTTACCCTTTCTCTCTTTCTTTCTTAAATTCAAGAATCGAAGCTATTAAGTTAAGCGCTATTTTGATTTGGAAACTCTCCCAAAACTTTTACCAAGTTGGACAATAATGGTATTCGTTTTGTCTATTCTTTTACACACAGATACACAATTCAAATCTTTGGAGTTATGACTTGTAATATACCTTGACATAGTAAAATGAAAGAGAAATTTTCCTTCTATTTCACCCCAACAGTATTTATTATATCTCCATAATGCCTGCAATGCCAGCGAAATAGAAACTCTTGTTAAACAGGTGAGTACTTTTCTGCATAATTGTCAATTTTCTCTTTAAGGAAGCTGATCTTATTAACATGACATATAATTGTTACATCTCTTAGCAGAGTACTTTGAACTTTCAGAAGATAGAAGAATTATTCTTTTTTTACTCTGAAGTCACTATTTTTGCAGTCAATGTCACGGAGAGGAGTTCCATTTCAATTTGGAAGCCAAAAAAATGACACACACCTCTGATCTTGAAATTAAAAATTATCCAGCAAAAAGACATTTTTCTTAAATTCCAGGTTAATGGATTTTAAATTAGATCTCACATAAAATTCAAAAATATACAAAAATTTATTTAATGTATCAACATTAAAGCATTGAGTAATAATTTAGTTTCCTACCTTTTTTTGAAGAGAATTTCACCAACAATTTCCTTAAACTGTTGCTCCTATATATCTGCCCTCCTTTAAAATTATTTTATTAGCAGTCATTAAGAATGATATCTAGTACCAAAAAAGCGATTTAGTATAATAACCTGAAATCAAACATGAGTAAACTTCTAAAACTCTAAAAGCAGTGTTTTGTTCGTTTTTGACAACAAACTCTGTTAAGTCTATGAGGATAACTTTTTATTAAAACTGTATTTCAGAGATTATTTTTGGAAGCTGAAATGAGAAGAATTCAAACAATGATAAACAGAGTAAAAAAAGCACTACTCATATTCCTGGTAAAGAATCCTTTCACTTGTAGATAAAATAATACTTCAACACAGTTTTTTATTTCTTGTCACAGTTTCAAAACTCAGATGACATTTAAATTAGAAGTAGAAAGAAAGCTAAATAGGCCTAGCAAGTTTGATTTTTATTTGAAAGCTTTGGTGAGACTCAAAAATCTAAATCTATTTGAACATTTCTTCGTTTTGTTAGTTTGTATTCATTTCTCTTTAAAGCAGTTGCACCAGTAATAAGTTGATATTAATGGACAATCTAGCTATCATATTATGTTATAGACAAAACAGTGTCTCTGCATTACTTAAAATGTTATTTTCATTGGAAAATTGACTGAAAATTGACCAAACTTCCAGGAAATTATAGTACTTTAGTTAATTTTGTAGCTACATTCTTTGATGAAGGTAATAGAAGTCTGCTCTGTGTTTACTGACATCAAAGCTGAAGGGATTATTCTCTGTGGAGGAAACAGTGAGGTAAATGATCTGCCCTTGGACCTGATAAAACACCTTCCAATGATGACAGTGACTACCTGATGACCTACTGAACCTAAAACAAGGAAGATATTCAGAAAACCAAATCCAGGAGGCATTTTTTGTACCAGTTCTTCTAGCTTTTAGTGGGCAGAAGCGTCCTGTAAACACCAACTTTTGGAAGCTTGTTTTATTATTTCTGCTTAAAACATGCATAATTTCCTCTTGAATATCAACCAATTTAAGATTATAATTCATTCCTCAAAGAAGTTAGTTATGGATATTCACTATTGAAAAGATTGTTTCACATTTTTAACCTGAGATTTGTTTATTTTATTCCACCACTAAGTAAAAGGTTACTCTCAATTTTATAAGCTTCTTAAATTCACCTATTATGTCAAGATTGAGAGAACTATGTTCATAAGCAGACTATCTACAATTATTTATTTAAACCACATGTGGCACTTTTTAATACCCCTATCAAGATGTGTAGGTTGGAGTGCTCTTTTTACAGGCACATACTCCTTCTTGTACCCTTGAATAAGATGCATTGGAAGATCAAATAGTACCAGAGTGCAAGGAAGAATAGATCCCTCCCTTGTACCCTCTAAACTGTCCTTATTTCAGATCAGAGAAATCAAGCATTCACCTCAACTCTATTCCTACATTTGACACATTAGCAATTAAAGCATTTCTAAGCAGAAGGGGAATTCATATAAATGAAATATTTAATGCAGATACGAGTCTCTTACAATGTATATCAATATTGCCTACTTAATTCATTGTCTATAGTCAGGTTTCTGGGGTGCCACAGATCAGAGAATATGCACCCAAATGTTAGAGCACAGAGGGGAGATAAAGGTGTAGAGTGGAGAACATTTTATCCCTAATACAATGTATATCCCACACACACACCAAGAAGAAGTTTACCTGTGTTGTAATCTTTTACTATACATTATTAACAAAACATCTGTGTTATAATTCAAAACATACTTATGCTTATTCCCACTAGCAATCAAGTGATAGTAAAATTACTCATGTTGGCATAACTAATGTGACACTCTAGCTTATCAATTGCCATGATCAACTGAATAATCTTTTACAAATAATAAAGATTGTTAGTTAAGCACAAGTTACATCATGAATTCAGTATACTGAAGCTTAAAAAAGAAATCCTTGGAAATATATTATACAATGTTTGAAATTCGATTCATATTTACAAATAGATATATAAGATATTAGTATTAATATATTTTGGTCAAAATATTATTTCTTAAATAATAAGGTACATGTTAATAAACATTTGTATAGCATTTTTTGAATGTACAAGTGGTCTTGTCTCAATATTTTATTTGGTGCTACAGTCAAAAGCCCCTAATAGCAGATCTTCCTACCCCGCCTATTTAGAGTTTCTCAGTCCTTCCATTATGAATAAAAATTACATTTTATAATTACATCAAATAAATGTAAATCATTAAAGGGAGATATTATATCCTCTCTTACCTGTATGATGCAATGAATGGAAGGATTTATTTCTATCATTAAATTCTTTGTAGTCACATTTTTTTGACAAATGGAAAATAATATTATAGCTTTAATTTTGTATGACCTGTATTATCAAAGGAAGAGATAATAATGCATTTAATGAGCATTAAAATGGAAGCTAGCACTCAGGGCTCAATTAATGCTTACCTTGTCAGCAGATGAAGAAAGAGAGGTGAATAACAGAGAGCCTAATGGCAAATCTGCTTGATGTGCTGTGAACAGAAGACTTTTTTAAGAACAATAAAAACATCTAGCAGTCAGCTCCAATCTCAGAACGAAAAATGTCCAGAAAAATTGCCATTAGGCTATAAATCACTCTTGAAAAGAGGAAAGCTGTGATTCTGTAAGTGATTAGGAAAAATGATTCAGTGATTCTTGGTCTTTTGAAAAGTGTTAGGTTGTCATCTGACCAAAGGTTCCTTTGAACCACTTTCTGGATGACAAAATAGTATTCAGTATATACAGGTTATAGTAGATCAGCCATCCTAAAAATTAATCGCCTTCCCTTGATATGTTTAATCTCAAAGGATCCCTCTAGGACATTTCCTATACTGCTTCCTATTTCATTTCCAGTCAGCATGGGTGGAGGTCAGTCTTAGTGGTTTTCCTGGAACAACCCATCAGCTACATTCATCTTCTTAATAAGAAGCATATATAAAAGAATATAAACTTGAGATCAGAGGCTGTGGGATTCAGTTACACCTTCACACAAGGACCTTTGAAATAAAATAAAGATATACTTATAACAAAGATATGGATTGCAAAGATCTCGAATTTGACCTTGTTGGGACCTTGGTCTAATTCTATTGCTGGCCTGTGTCCACTGAACTATTCTCATAGACAGATTAGGTGTCTGATATATTTGGCTCAGAGCTGATTGAAGAAGGTGGAATAGAGTGTCTTTTATCTTCTGCTGTGTCCTTCTGTAGTGACTCTGGCACAGGTTCTAACATCATCTAGCAACTGGCTACTTATGGGCAACCACACTGGCATTACCTGGAAGCAAGCTAGAGATGAAGACTCTCTGGCAGTTCTCAGACCTACTGAGTTAATACCTGAATTTTAAAGAGTTCCCCAGGATGTTGATGTGCACATTGAAAATTTGAATGTCTTGTTCTCTGTTATCCCTAAATACGTAACTTACTCTGTGCAAGCCAATAGCATCTTTTGATCTCACAATTCAAGATTTGCTCTTATTGCCTATTTACTGGTCTCTGGATGAACTGAAAATACTTGATGAGGGAGAATTGTAACAACCACTTAAAAAATTTCATTTCCAATTAAATGTTTGAACCGATTTTACTGTCCCATGATAATATGTATGATATATTAGGGTAGAACAATTAGAGGTAAAAAGAACATAGAGGTGAATTGTCTATTTTCTGAGCTTATTTCTGTTGGTTTGTCACTGTTCAGACCTATGTGTTTTATGTGACTTCAACTCTTAGGATGAATGCAGTATTTACTGGTCATTCTGCAATGGTAGTATATTGGATTATAAAATCTTCAGAAATAAACTAGGAATCTAACTGATACAAAGTAAAAATGTTCTGTTAAATTACATAATGATACATTTTTGTAATCAGTTAATACCTATTTCCTCATAAATAGGGAATAATTAGATAAAAGATTCTTTGGGAAAAAAACAGTTTTAAGGCAAAAAGTCCATCCCTTGTGGAAAGATCATTTTACCTAAGTCGTTATAATAGATGTTTTAATTTTCATATTGGACTCAAAATCATCATACCATATTTAGTGTCTTTCCATGCTATAGTTAATAAATTCTTAGTTTTTCTATTAAAAACAGTTAAACTGATTTTTCTACATTTCTATCTGTATAGCATTGAGTATATTATTGCTGACATTTTACAGGGAATGTTATGGATATTTGTGAAAATGCATGTGTGTGTGTATCTGAGAAATACTGCTTATTTTCACATCTTATATATTGTTTTTAAAAATTGTACATTTCCAGGACATAAAATGCTAGCTCACAGGCCTACCCCAATTATTGTGTGACTTAAAGATGATCCATCCATATGGAAAAAAGGGGGTTATGTACCCTATGAGATAAATCAAACACAGGTATAAATAAAGTTGAATATTTTGTGACTATTTCCTATTAAAATTCATTATTTAGTTTTGTTAAGTTGAATTTGTTCGTGTTAATTTTAAAACATCACTCTTGCTTCATTTACCTGGAAAAAATCAGAAAGGCAGCTGCAGAGACCAGTTTCTTGGTGCTTCCTTACACTCTTCAGTGTCTTCAGACTCTACCTACCTTTCCCAGCCTCCCAACCAGACAGGCTCCTAGTTTACTGGAAATTGTATTAATTTATCCATTCATATAACTGAAAGCATTTGTATATGCTAATAAAATGGAGAGCAATGCAAAGGAATTGGAGAAACACCCGGGAGTCTCAACAACCAACAAACCAAGCTTCAGAGATTCGAAAATCCGTCAAAAAATAAAGATATACAAAGTTAATATTCATCGTGCTCTGTTTAATGCAATGCCATTAAGGTAACTGTGCTCAATTATATTATTGTTTCAAATTATTTGCTTTCCTTCCCTATGGGGGAAAAAATCTATTTCCCTGGCCCATAGGCCCATTATCAGGCTTGACTGCATTATTTAATTTGGTCAATGAAATATAAACAAAAATTGAGAAATGCTATTTCCAAATAGAAGCTTGCTCTTTAAAGAGAAATAAATGTTATCTGTCTTTATTCGTGGCCACGAGAGTAATGTGTAGCATTATATTATAAGGGCTGTTTCTTCAGCCTGAATCTTGAAATGAAGAAATGTAACAAAGCTATAATTGACTTGTGACCTATGCTATACAAAATATAAGGAAGAAATAACATTTTTTGTTAAGAATTGAATCTTTTTTTTTTTTTTTACTGTAGCATAAATTTACCTAGGTTAACTAATAGGATCCTTGGTCATTATGTCACTATCAACTAATTTCTCTTCCATTTAATGATCCCTCCTCCACCTCTTCTTCCTCCTTCCCATCTAACTTTTTCAGCTTATGCATACTATAAATTGTTTCATGTCTTCTATTATGATATCAGTTGGGGAGAGTCTTGTTTTCCATGTCTTTTCATTTCTACTCTAACATCTATCAAGCCTCTAAGATTCTCATTAAAATTCCCAAGAACATAAATTCTTCCTTGTTTAGCAGAATAATCATGCCCAGTGGTTAATTGACTACTGATCAGTCTTTGCATTTTACTATGTAAATACTTTTGTTTACAATTCCCATTATTGGAAAAATGGAAAAATGAAATTTACTTAGAAATAGAAGATATTTTTTAGAAGAGTCTTTCTCAAAACTTGAACCTCCATCCGTGAAGTAATTGTGCTATTACTATACAGGGCTTTTTTTTTTTTTTTTTTTTTTTTCAGGAAATGCAGGTGATGTAATCAAGAGCTGTAAGAAGACTGAAAAGAAAAACTGAATGCTTCCTCTGTGCTTTCTTTTTATTAACTGGAATATATAGTATAATAAAATCACATTGACCTCTTATTATAGGATATTTTATTTGTTTTGTTCTACTATCGGTCACTTTAGCATTAGTCACATGAAATGAATGATGTCATTCTAGTCAATTATTTTATTAAAATTTATAATAGATAAAAAGAGTCCTATATAATGTCTACCCACTGCTCACTCTTCTGTGCTTATGAGTCCATCTAATCTTTACAGCCTTCTTTCAGGTTGACAATTCTTAAAACATCAGTGAATATGGATGCCAATTTCACAAAATATCCCTGAGAACCATAACACTGAGATAGTTTTATAACTTAGAGTATTCATCCTGCAATGGAGAAATAGCTTCAATGTTCTTTCATTTCTGTTCAATCAATTTTCACAAATTTGTATTCCTATATAGGACTATTTCATTTAGTCACAATATTACAGAAACCCAAAGCTCAAAATACCTCTAAAACTCTGAATAGAATCCAGTCAAAATAGAAGCTTGGGTTTATGGCTTAGTGTCTACCCTCAGAAAAACTGTGAGGTTTATAATGGCAACAGAGGGGGAAAGATGTATTAGAAATAGTATTAATATCAGTCTAACATATTTTGAGAGAAAATCCTTATTCTGCTACTTTCTGGGTGGGTAATCTTCATTCTTTGAGTTTCAGTTCTCTCAGCCATAGCAAAAGTTAGATTTAATATTCATAACAACCAATTGGAGTTTCTCATTTGATGATAGCCTATATTCCCCTAATTCAATGCCTGCAATTTCATGCTGCCTATGTAAACAGAATTTTCTTCAGAATCAGTGTTAAACTATTAGACTAAGTAATGTCTCATAATTTTCATCTTTCCTAATGTTTCATTTTCATTTTCCTACTGTTTCCAGATGAATATTTTTATTATCTTATGTCAGATAATTTATTTCATTATGTTAAAGCTGTGGTTTGACTTGTGTTCCCATAAAATTCATGTGTTGAAAATCTAACTCCCAAAATGACAGTATTTGGGGATAAGACTTTCATGAGGTAATTATAGTTAAATAGACCATAAAAGTAGAGTTATAATCAAATGGAATTGGTGACTATAAGAAGAGGAAAATGGCAAGATCTCTCTCTCTCTCTCTCTCTCTCTCTCTCTCTCTCTCTCTCTCTCTCTCTCTCTCTCTCTCTCTCTCTCTCTCCATTTATGCACAGAAAAGAGGTCATGTACAAACACAGCTAGAAGGTGGTAACCTCCAAGCCAAGAGAGGAGCCTTCAGAAGGAAATACGACTGACTGGCACCTGGATCTCTGGAGTTACCAGTTCCATAGCTGTGAGAAATAAGACTCTTTAAGTTTGTGGCATACTGTTACGGCAGTCCATGCTAATAAAATTAACCACTATACTACCCTCCATCCCCCAAAACACAACCTGCTAGAGTGAAGTCTCTTTTGAAACTAATGGAATGGATTTGATAGTAGGAATGGAATGTCTGGTTTGGGACATGGCAATTAAATAGAAATTAGGATTAATGTGAAGAAAATCAAGGAGTAGAGATAAGTAAGAGTCTATCAACAAAAGGAGTGGGTGGAAGTAACAAATTTATAAGTGAAAACCCTACATCTGATGGTCCTTCTAGTCTCCTTTCTTGGTTTTCAAATCAAACAAGCAAAAAAAACCTCAAAAACTTATGACCATTTAAAAGAAGAAAGGAGAAAGGAAGAATGCATTTGTTTTTGCTTCTTTAAAGCAAATGAATTTAGTTTTCTCTGAAGAATTTGTGAATTAATGGTGCAGAAAAAGCCAGAAGAAAATATATGCCTGAGTTCATGTAAATACTATTGACATAAAAATATGATTTCACATTTCATACATTTTATTTTGGAATTATTATAATAAAAATAAAATAAACAGCAGAGTGGCATTTACAGAACACAAAAACAAACTAGAAATTTATCTAAAATATGAAACATTTAAAATTTTATATCTAAATGAGCTGATACTTCAAATGTTACAAGATGAAAGGAAAATCTTTAAAAATATTTTCACAGCTTGGAATAATGCTGATAGAACTTAAGAAAATATCATTTAGAAATAAAACTAGACTAATTAAACACAAGAGTCAATGCATAAAAAATATATATGTAACTATGTATAATATAGCACATTAAATATATTATCATAAAATATAAAAATAATGAAATAAAGGGAAAAGTAAAAATTAAAAAGGTAAAAGTTAAAAATTATTCAATTAGGAAATAAGAATTTTCAGTGGGCAAAGAAAAGGCAACAAATGGATACGAGGGTATAAAGTCAATAAAAAGATAAGCAAGAAATAATATGTATTTTCATCAAATTTCTGACACCATTGATTTCTACCAAAAGAAAATAAAGTAGTAACACTAAGTACTCAGGAAATGAAATGTAAATGACAAATTCTGCATCTAGCAAGATTGACTCTCTCACATGAAGTTGTCAGAAAAACTGTTGATATGCATAATCCCAGGGAATGAGGATCCCCTGTCTGAGGACTATATTAGAGGTCAGTCATTCCAACAGTGAAACTGAAGGAGGAAGCATTTCTGAAAGACTGGTGATGAACATTAAACACAGTTACTTGAAGAATTATTAAATTTAAGTAAAAGTTAAAAGGGCAAGAGCATAGCAAACTCAAATATGTATATGTGACTATATACATATATGAACTTACTATGTCTGTGTAAATATATAAATATATATGTATTTATATACACAGTGGAACTATACCAATAACATGTGCTTGCAAGGGAGAGGGAAGTGGTGTATGGGAAATAATATATGCAAAAATGTTTTGAGATTTCTCAGTGACTGTGGTAGTATTAATATTTTTTCTAAATAGTATGTTCAATGTATGGAAATAAATACTTGAGGAACTTTCTAATCTTATAATCCCTTGTGTTATTTAAAAGTAGAATTCTAATTCATCATGAGGAATAAAGCAGATTCAGATATATTAGAAGTGATTAACTTTTGCATTCAGTAATACTAAATTTGAAATGGAAGTGTAAATATAAAAACAAGAGTATTTATTCTGATGATTTAAGAACACTTTGGAACACTTAGAATCTCTAGCACCTAGCATCCAGCTTGTAGACTTGAAACACCTTTAACCATCAAAATATTAGGGTGCTTGGAAAAATATCTGACAACAGTTCTGGGGTAATAAATGTCCAAGATGAGCTAAATTCAATGGGAAGTGAAGCTAACAAAGATTACTAAGATAATGTTAAACATCAATAGGGTTACATCAAAAGTTGCCAATGTGAAGGTCGAGATTAGATAATTTGTACTTCAGTAGGGATATTTTGAATTTAAATCCATCAATATACTATTATAAAAACAGATAAACAAGGAAAAAGAAATGAGCATTTATTTTGTACCACTGGACAGTTAAATCATTGATGAGAGTATTTCTTATAACAATATTTCAACTGAAACATAATAAATCAATGGTTGAGCTATCACTAACTTGTAGTTCCCAATGAATTAATGGATATAGATGATTAGCATGGAGAACAGACAACATCACGAAAAAGAAGCAATCATATATCATGTTTCCCTCGAAGACAGAAATCAATACCATTGTAGTCCGTCAGAGGGACTAAATATGAGTCTGATTAACCTCTGGATTTACATGTGCATTTGTATAATTAAGCATAACACTTAGATATTTCAAATAAGTATGAAAACAGCAAACTTTAGACAACATGGTGTCATATGTCAACTGATAGATTATAAGGGCAGAAGAATGAAAGGAAAATGTGTAGATTAAAGGGGCTGAAATTCATGCCAAGTTAAAAAAAATAATTTGGACAAAACTACATCTATTATGTTCACATTGCTGTATTCCTATAAAGGAAAGTGATTGCTGTTAAAGTTAAGAGTGTAGTTACTTCATGGGGAAGAAGGGGATAGAGATTGGGACTGGGAATACATAGGAGCTTCTTAAGTGACTAGAAACATGCTTGACTGGGTGTTAGTTACAAGAATATTTATTATTATTGAATAGTTCAACCCATCTGGTAATATCACAAATTAAAAAAAGTAAACTTGCTCTTTTAGCAATTTTTTTCCTCTTCTCTCACACCTTAGTGTATATCCTACCAGAAGGTTTTCTAGCTTTTTCATGTTCACTAGGAGAGATAGATATAGATACACACACACACACACACACATATATATATACACATTCATAATAAATACATACATAGTACATAGATACATAGGTATGCAATTATATATGCAGTAATAACTGAATATGAACAAGAAGTTATATATTTCCTTTATAGAATGCAATGAACTTATACATATTACATATTAGTTATCTTTTCTAACTGAAAAATATGTCTAAGATATATTTTTAATTAGATAGCTTTATAGACTTTCTTAGAATGGCTTTAAAACTATTTAAATTGTTTTGTTAGATATTGTGTATTTACAAAAATTATAAAACATGAAAGATATAAAGAAGAGTGATACAGTGAAGGATTGTATTTCCACAAGTGGGTAAGACTAGAAAACCAGAGGAACAAAAAGGGAAGAATCAAAATGATATGAGATTAAGCAACATCTTTCTGAATAACTCCTGAATCAATGAGGAAATGAAAGACAAAATTAAGAATTATGCGGAAACAGAAAAATAAAAAGAAGAAGTGAGCTACCAGAACATGTGGGATGTAGCAAAAATAGTTCTATGAAGAAAGTTTATAGCAATACAAGCACTAAGTCAAGAATATGCCAAATTAAATATGTAACCAAACACCTGAAAAAAGTATGAAAAAAGAGAACAATTAAAACCTAAAATTAGTAGAAGTAAGGAAATAATGAAAATTGGAGCATACATAAAATTGAAAACAAAAACACCATCCAAAATGTCAATAAAGCTAAAAAATGGTTCTTGGGGAAAAAAATTGATAGACTCTTAGACTCACAAAGGAAAAAAATTGAGAAAAAAACTCTAACGATAAGAATCAAAAATGAAAAAGTAATATTACAATAGAAATTCCAGAAATACAAAGCATTATGAGAGAATATTATGAGCACCTATTACCTTATTTCCAAAATTAGAGAATGACAGTGAGAAAAAATTTGGAGGCCAATATTTTTGAATCTCATAAATATAGATGCAAAAATCTTCCAACAAAATATTGACAAACAGATTTCAACAGCAATTACAAAATTTACACATCATTTACACATAATTTATTCCAAGGATGCAAGTATGGTTTAATAGATGCAAATCAATCAAAAGAACATAAAAATCATGTGATCATATCAAATACAGTGAAAGCATTTGGAAAGATTCAGCACCCATTCATGCTAAAAATAAAATCATGCCATAATTGAAATAGAAGCACATACAGCAATATAATTAAAGCAAAATATGACCAACCAAAAGTCAATGGTGAAAACTCAATGGTGAAAAACTGAAAGCCTTCCCCCTAAGATCTGGAACAAGATAAGGATGCCCACTCTCACCAATGCTCTGCAACAGAGTTCTGGAAGTCTCGGCCAGAGCATGAAGGCAAGAAATGGGACATTAATGAAATCCAAATTGGAAAAGAAAAAATAAAACTATTATTATTTATTTATGACATGATATTATACCTAGAAAATTGTAAAATCTCCACCAGAAAAATTAGAAACAACATATGAATACAGCAAAGTGGCAGGATATAATAAAATCAATACACAAAAATCAATAGTATATCTATGTTCAAACAATAATCTAGAAGAAAAAGAAATCCCATTCACAATAACACCAGAAAAGATAAAATACAAAGGAATAAACTTAACAAAGAAGGTGAAAGATCACTACAATGAACACTACACGACTTTAACAAAGAAAATAAAAGAGGACACAAAGAGATGGAAGAAAATTTCAAGCTCATATATCGGAATACTTAAAATAATCAAAATGGCCATCCTATCCAAAGCAATGTGCAGATTTAGTGCAATTCTCATAAAAATTTCAAGAACATTTTTTAAGGAAACTCAACTAATAATACCTGAGTTTGTATGGAATCACAAAAGGCTTTGAATACCAAAACTGTCTTCCAAAAAAGATAAGTGGAAGAATCATACTCCCCAACTTCAAATTATCTACTGAGTGATTGTCATCAAAACAGTACTATATTGGAACGAAAGCAGAGACTAAGTGAAATAAAATCAAGAGCCCATAAATAATGCCACAACTATGTGGTCGTTTAATCTATAAAAAGGGGCCAACAACATACAATGGAGGAAGGAAATTCTATTCAACCAATTGTGTTGAGGAAATTGGACATATACTTTCAAAAATGGAATTAGATTATTCATTAGCACCATATACAAAAACTAATTCAAAATGAATCAAAACCTGCATATAGGACATGAAACCATAAAATACTCAAAAAATAAAATAGGAAAAACACTCCATGATACCAACTTTAAAGAAGTCTTTAAGGAAGAGACACTTGAGGGAGAAGAAACTAAAGTAAAACTTAATAATTGGGACTACATCAAATGAAAAAGGTTCTATACAGCCAAAGAAACCACCACTAAAACGAAAAGTCACCACATTAAATGGGAGAAGATATCCTTACAGCATAGGTGAGACAAGAGTTTAATCTCCAAAATTGTAAAGAACTCAAGCACCTCAACAATAAAAAGGCAAATGACCACTCAAAAAATGGGCAGAACTGAATACTGACACTTAACAGAGAAGACACAGAGATGGCTTACAGACACATGAAAAAAAGCTCTACATCACTTACAATCAGAGAAATGCAAATAAAAAGCACAATGAGATATAACCTCACACCAGTGAGGATGACCAATATCAAAAAGTCTAGAAACAACAAGTGTTGGAGAGGGTGTTGAGAAAAAGGAACTGTAGGACACTGTAGGTGGAAATTAAATTAGCATCCTCTTTGAAAATATTATGGAGGTGATCTATAAAAAATAAAGCTGGACCTACCATTTCAACCACCAAGCCCTCTTCTATGCATTTATCCCAAGAATAAAAAAAAAAAAAAAAAGCACTATAAGTACACAATGGTTTCACTCACAGGTGTAATACAAAACAGATGAACAGATAAATAAATCTCAAGACAGTTAACAGAATGCAATATGTGGCTGCTGAGTGGTATAGCAGGGATGGCAGGAAGGAAGCAATAAGCTGCTGGTAAAGGGCACTAGAACTCTGATGGTATGCGTGGTGTGATTTCACACCACACACAGATTGAGGTGAATTTCCATATCCTAAAATCGATACAGCATGCAAACAAAAGAAAAAAATAAAATTATCAGAAATAATATAAGATTAAAATGACAGCTCAATGAAAAAAAGTTAAAATTAAAAATACATCAATAACTTGTAAGTTCTTTATATGTCAGATATGATCATGTTTACTATTTTGGATTAATACACAGATCTCTTGATTATTCCTAAAGTGCACCTTGGTTATTCTCTACTCTGTGCCTATATCTTCAATATTTTATTACATTTTTTAAAAATATATTATAGTTACTTTGAAGTCTTTGTCTAATACCTCCATTTCCCACAATCTTTGGTTTTGAAAGTATGAAGGTTCGTATTTCCATTTATTCATGATATCTTATTTTATTATATATTTTTTAATTTTTTCTGTGAGTTACTTAGTTTGTATCTTTATTACGGAAATTCTGTTTGAGGCCTAGGTTAAAGGTAGGGTTATATTTCTAATGAAAATTTGTATGTCATTTTAATAAATGCCTGAATAAATATTAATCTAAAATCATTTTCAACTTAAGAATTTTAGGGCTGCATCAGAGAAGTGAATTTTCTCATCGCTTGTTTTTCAACATCTACTGAAGTGTGCATGGGACAAAGAAAAAAGTAAATACAAACACTCAAAAGAGCCTCCTATGGGAGTCACTTTAAAATGAATTATAGGGATGTGGATGTGCTCTTTGTTCTATAATACTGGCAACTTTCTTGTGTTCTCTCTGTTATCATTTTACACTTGAGAATATTTGCAACAGTATATAGATGAGGAAACTAAAGTTCATAACATTTAGGTAAACTTTTCCCACAGCAACCTCAATTTATGCATATTTTTCTACTACTTCCCATTGTAATTTGGCCTGGGGGTGAGGTCATTGTCCTTTCTCATTATCACTTTCTGTCCATTTTTCCTTTATTATCGTTTTTTAAAGCAGTCATGTAGAATCCTTGATTTCAGGTCAGATCACCTATTAGTTCTCCTTTTTGCTGTCATCTGAAGTCTCTAAGGTTCTTCTCTTGGTTGTTAAATGTCTTAGTACCAAGTTCATTCTCATTCTGACTTTATTCCTATCATTATTCCATGTGATTTACTCTCCACTTTATTGATGTGTCCAATACTTAGCCTCTCAAATATCTCACCCTACTCTGACCACTTACATGCTCACTTTTGAATTCACTTTAGCTTCTCCTCACCAACAATTCTTTTGCCTCCATTGAAACATTCAATCCTTTGACCCAACCTATTCTTCACTGTCATCTGCCTTATCTTAGTCTCAATTTTCTCTTTGCTCGTGCTAGCCTCCACGATTAATCACTGTAATCACTCCCTTGCAGAAGACCTCAACTCCTTTGCCTTTTCATAATGCTTTCGAAACTTGTCTGGCGAAATGCCAAACCTGATTAACCTCCTCATTCTGCTTACTCTATGCATGCATCCGAATATCTGAACATACCTGGAGAAAAAACAGAACCACGCTGACTGTTTTGCACTTTAAATTTGTAGTCCCAACCCTCAGTGAGCACTCAGAGTACTAAGCAGTTCTTTTGTATTTTCCTAGTAAATTTGTATATTTGCCTACTAATCATATTCCTCCTGTCTCAGACATTTAAAAACCTTCTCACTTTCTTTGCCGACAGTAAAATCTATTCTTGCTTCACTGATAATATAGTCACCCAAAGAGAATACCTTGTCTTTAATTATCATATGTTTCGATTGACTCCTTTTATACACACTGATTACTCATTAAACCACTTAAGATGCTCTTGCCAGCAAACAGAAAAATACACAGAAAAAAATTGGTTTTAAAATAACTTTTTAAATATCATATTAAAGAAAACTAGAGATAAGTGGTTTTGAGAAGGGTTAAGCCCATGACTCAAATATATTCGAGTTCCAAGTTACTTTTAGGTGCCTCTAGATTATCACTATAACTTCAACATCACGCCCTAACACATCAGAGATAGTACATTTCTATTTGAATGTCTCTTTTATTTACTCTAGGAAGAAAATGTTTCCACAAACTTTCTCCTTTATCTCTTTGCGTGTATGTGGGTCATATATTCATCTCTAAAACAATCATCAACAAAAAGAAAATGTTGTGATTGTTTATGCCCAGTTCACCGAAGTGGGTTCATCACTTCATATCATAGTAGGTATATTTTAACACAAACTGAATTGTGTTAGAAATGATGCAAGAAGTAATAGTTTTAGAGACAACCAACATAATATATTGCTGCTTTATATTTTTTTCTACCACTGCTACAGTAGACGGATGGCCTTTCTCTTTGCCTAGTTAAGGTAAACTCTTCACTTACATATTGGATCCCCTTGCTTGCTCTAGGATTTTGTCTCTCCGCTTCTTTTTCCTCTGCATCAGCAATCTCTCCTCTTCTAATTCCCATCAACATACATAGAAGCTACTATATTTTTCAGCTGAAAATGTCCTCATTTTGACTGGAAGATTTCCTACAATTGTACCAAAGAAACAAAAATGTTAAAGTGTTATTTATGTATAATCACTTTAATTTCTTGTTATTCTCTCATCAATTAAATTACTGGCAATCTACATTTTCTATATATATATGTATATATATATATATATATATATATATATATATATAATACTTTAAGGAAAATTATATGCAGGAATGAAGGTGAGCAGGCAGATAGGAAGAGAGAGAAGGAAAAAGTATTTCATTGTATTTCAATTTCAGTTGTTCATACTGGTTGCTTCCTCCTGGATACAGGATTCGAATCCAGGGATATGTGGTCTGTGTTCTTCAGAGACGATTGACCTGCTGCTTTACCAGAGGGTACTGATGTACATTATTTTTAAAGAACTTTTATTTAATTAATTATTATAAATGTTTAGATATACATTCATCATATGTGCCCTCTAAATTCCATCAACCTTGTTTTATTGCTTATTTTAAATCTTTGTACAGTTGCATGCACTATTTCAATTAATGCCAAATAGAAAGAAAAAGACCTTGGGGGGAGACTTGAAGAATAAGGATGATGACAACATGGAAAAGATCAGCAAATGCTTGGAAAAGTTTAAAAAGAATATAATTAAGAGAAGATCCCCTTATACCTGACAAGGTCTTTGGCTTTAAAGAGTAGAAATCTGATTCTAAATTAAGACAAAATATTACTTGCATCTCTGTGGACTCTGTGGACTCAAATTTGTCTAATGAAATCCTTGATTTTTAAATAGGTACAAATTAGGTCTTTTTCAAATTTAATTTTTCAGAAAGCCTAATGAAACCTATTTGATTTGCACAACCACTTGATGAGGTACATTAAAATAAAAATGATTATCTTGTTTTACTACACATATGATTTGATTATTTAACCTTTCTGAGTCCTAATTTATCATTAATCAAATGGATACAAAGACTATTATTAATAAATCTTTAGTGAGAATTCATTTAATTCAGTACTCAGCACATAATAAGCATATTTGTGCTATATGTCTATAATATTATCATCATTATATTAAAGATAGAGAAATTATGTTTCATAAAGTTTAGAATTACCCAACCAGAGACTGATGAGTTCATGATTATAATCCAGGTCCTTTTATTTCAATTCAATGATCTTTCTACCTTCCCATATTGCTGAATTCAGTGTGTATCATCACATATTTAAACAGAAATTTAATGCTAGACAAACTTTTATTTCCTTTGGGAGATTGATAGTTGTCTTCTTTCCTAACAATGTGAATTTAAAAACTGATTAGTGTTACCTAGTCAATGGCTACTAGAATCTGAATTAAGTTGAGGCATAATCACAGTAAGGATCTGTCTTTATTGTCTTTAACTTTATAGCCTTTATTTAAAACTTATTTGTATTCTGTTTTTCACTGTTAATTATTTTTGCATGTATTTACTTATTAGCTGTCCTTCTGAATTTCTTAGAAGAATTGTTATTGTTGAACAAACGAATTTCTGTTCCTACCATTTTTGGAGGTTTCAACATAGAGCTGCCCATGTGAGAATCAGATAAATTGTAAGCCAAAGCCTGCAATTTGGAGCTTCTACCCTTGTGGCTCTTTATTTAGGGCTCATAATTAAAACCACTATTTCTTTTCTCTCCTTGTGACGTCTTAATATATGCAGAATGGTTCTTCCAATTGTCAGCTATACAAGTCTCTTTTTGTTTCTAAGGTTCAGCTGCTCTGGGGGACAACAGTCTTTCATTTGAAGTGCTCATGCTAGGATTCTCCTAAATAAACACATTTTCCATAGAGTCACTACATTTTTTTCAGTCTCCCTTTCTTTTTAAATTGAGACCTATTTACATATAAACTGTATAAAGTACATTTATCTTAATTATGCATTTTAATAATTATTTGATATGCTTTCATCATTTTTAGCTATCACTCAATACGCCCTAAGATCATTTCCAACAATGAAGATACCTTTCTGCCCCAACTTGTTTATATTACCTTCCCTAAGAGGTAAACACTATTCTGACTATCATTATCACTGTTTTGCCTGTTCTTGAATTTTCTATGAAGTCACACATAAAGCGTGCACTTTTCTGCATGCCTAGCTTTTTATGTCTCAACATATCTATGAGATTTACCCATGGGGGTGTGTGTGTGTGTGTTTGTGAGTGTGTGTGTGTATGTGTTTGTATGCGTGTGTGTTATAGTTTGTCTAACTATAAATCCTGTGTTTTTCTAATATGATAATTATTTTTATTGTATGTCACTTTATATTGTATAAATATACTTGGATGTATATATCCATTCTCCTTTTGATGAATATTTGTGTTGTAGCCATTTTGGGACTATTACAATTGAAGTCACTTTGAACAGTCTATAATGAGTGTAAATCCATGTTCGTATTTATATGAGGTAGAAAGGACAAAATTTAGAGAAGCATAAGTTATTTTAACTTCATTTACTCCTGGATTTCTTTTTATGACTCCTCTTAATTCTTTGTAAAAGTATGATAAAGGTAAAAGTTCTGTAAAAGAAGGAGAATGGAAATTAAATGAACTAAAATAGCATTTATAAGGATAGCATAGGAGAATTTCACCGCTTTAAAAATATTTCTCTACAGTGTTTCTTAATAATAACAAAGCTAGGAGATTTTCATTTTTTTTTTTTAATTCCAGGCTTACTTTATTCACTTTGCACCCACAATATCATAGAGGGAAGGAAAGATTTAGCTGTGACAATCCCCTACAGATTATTTTCCTCTTCAGTCCTAATTTACATTCATTTCCTTTTAATATTGCCCCCTTATTCCATTGCTTATCTTAGGTAGAAGCAAAAGATACCCAGTGCTTTTCATACTCTGATATTATCTGGAGAACAATGGCAATTTCTCTCGGCACATATATACTGACTTTAAAATATCCTCCAGGTTTTCTTCATTCTTATACATTTATATGCACCATTTTACATATAGATACAGTTTTTGTGTTACCTTATTCACCAATGTTTTTGAAAGATTAAATTGAATGAAAAATTTTGATTACCTTTCCTTTTCATCTAATCATTTTTCTTTTGTATATATGCTCTATTTCTTATCAACTTTTTCTGGATGTATGATTTCTTGTTGGGTTTATCATCATATTATCATTACTTACTTAGAGACTGAATATGAGTTTTTAAATCTGATCTATTTTCTTTTCAGGGATTTAGAATCTAAGTACATACTTTCTTATTACAAATGAGTGGAATAATATTACTGAAGGAGAAGTAGAGAGGAGTGAACAAGTGTAATACACTAATTTTCAGGATTTCTTAGGTCTGAAGAATTTGCATATAGATAACAAACTTATAATGATGTACTGTGTTTGCATTAAGATATTAAAAGTGCATTTAAAATGTTTATCGGTCATCAAGAAAATTAAAACTTGATAATTTTCATTTTTCCTAAATCTAGAACCCAACTATCTTTGGGTAAATTTTGGAATCAGAAATTAGCAGATCATACAGATCAATTTCCTGTCTTTATTAGCTTGGGCTCCATAATAAAATACCACAGGATGGGTAGTTTAAATAGCAGAGATTTATTTCTCACAGTTCTGGAGTCTGAGAAGTCCAAGATCAAGGTGGCAGCCAATTTAGTTCAGAGAGAGAAGAAGATGAAGAAGATGAGGAGGAGGAGGAAGAGAAGGAGAGAGGAGGAGGAGGAAGGAGAAGAGAGAGAGAAATACCAAATATCATCATACTAGAGCCTAGGCATCTATGTTGCAGAATAAGGGGGCAAAAATGTTCTGTTCATAACATCCATAGTATGAGGAAACACGTTTTTCCTAAATTTTTCTAAAGAAAAAGACATGGAAGAAAATTTCTATAGTATTTGGGTATCAGAAGGCAGTTCAGAGAACATCTGTCCATTCTTACCTACATTCTGTACAAGGTATATTGATTATCACTAGTGACAATAAATATCAATATTATATAATCCACAGACTGATTTCAAGCACCTATCTTTCACAGTTTAAGAGATTTTAACAACAGTAAATTGTTCTTTTTCATGATTTTGTAGACTAGAAATTTGACAATAATTACCCAGGGTTGTTCTTCTAATCTGCATGTCGTCGATGCGGCCACTCTCTCAATGCATTCATCAGGCAGCTGGGCTGATTTTCTGAAGATTCAAGAAGACTCTACCTGGACTTTGGTGCTTTCCCACATCATATCTCTTTTTCTTTGTGTTATCTCATCCTTAAAACTTTATATAATTCTCTAGCAGACTAATTTTTAACTTTTCATTGCAAGGCATGTGTCTTCCAAGAGAGAAGAAAGGAGCAGCCAGGTAGCTTAAAGATTAGGTCCAGAACAGGCACATCATTTCCTTTCACATTCCGCTCTTTTTTTTTTAAATCACAGTCTAGATTCAAGGAGGTGAAGGCAGAAAGAGACTCCACTTCTTGAATTAGAAGAGACACAAAATCTCATTGCTACTGATTGTAGGATTGGAGATAACATTGCAGCCATCTTTGATAATGCTCTACCTCATCCAGAATCTAGTCATCCTGGATCCCTCTTACCACTTTTCTATCCTTTGCCAGTTAGTGCTTCTAATTGTTTTATTTCACTCTTCCCTCTACCCAGTTTCAAAGGTTTTGTGACTCAAGCCTTTTGAACTCTAAGCTTGAGCCTTAATTCTGGCCCAATTAAAAAAAAAAAAAAGTGTTAATAGACATTTCCCATGTACTCTCTGCTCTCACTAATTATCAACATTCCTTACCAGAGTGTAAATTTATTGCAATTGATGAAGCTCCTTTGAAATATCTCTATGTTTGGACCCAAAGTTCATCATTTACATTAGATTCCACTTTTGGTGGTGTACATTCAATTAATTTGGACAAATTTATAATGATCTGAACTCAACATTACATTGTTAAATGGTCCAACTGAATCTAACAAATACCTTTTTTCTTCTGAAATACAATTTTGTTCAATATTTTAACTATGTGAGGTAGAAAATTCCACGTCACAGATGGGAAATGGAGAAGAGTTGAGCAGAGCTCTTCATATCATCATGAGAGACCTTTACTTGTCGGAAAGATTCTCCAGAGAGTGAGTTATAATCCATGTCCTTATGAATATTATTAATTACTTTGATTACACACATACACACGCAATCCTTTTAAGTACTAAAGATAGCTACCATAATCTCACCCAAACTTTTGTTTCCTTTTTCTTAAGCGCTCCTCTTATTGTTTCTAAATCCTTCAGTAGCCTGACCATTTTCTTACCTATAGTCTCCATTTAACTGACATATGTCTTCGTGGGAACAGTGCTCTTTTGGAGATTCTGAACAGATAGAGTGTCATCTAAACCATGGTTCTGGACACCATAAATTCTATTGACATTATCTTATACAAACTTGTGAACAAACAAAATTCTTAGGTTTTAAAAGTTCACACTCTGTTCAGTTATCTCTTTCTTCCTAGAGTTAATACACTTATCTTATTGCGTACAAGCCTTGTGTGTATTAACTTAAGTAAGTCTGGGGATATTTAGGGAAACCATAGAGAGTATACATTCACCTCAATTCAGGTAGAGTCCAACAACTGATTTAAAGGATATATATGCCTTCCAATAAATTTCTAAAGGAGAAAGTCATAATTTTTAATACTTCTTTGATTTACTGCTTCAAAATCATTACTTTCCAAATATATAAATCTTGAACACTTTTAGGCAATAGCAGTAAGCTACTTCACAATGAGGGTGGTATAGCCCTGATTGTTAAGTAAGGTCATTAACTCTGCATGTATTTAACATGAGAATGTTTCCATTCTCAATATTCTTTTTTTGTGAAACATAATGGAACATTTAGAAAAATGTCCTGAAATAATTACTTGTCATAAAACATGAGGCAAGACTGTTATAGGTCTCAACACCTGTTATTGTGTTCCCTTAAAATGTGCCAAGAGTTTATTCTTTTATATTAAGAAATGTCTTCATGCCTGAGATTCTTTATTCTAATACCTGCCCAAGTTTTTACTACTCTTCCCTAGGATACTTTTATTTATTCCATCAAAATGTCAATTTCTGCTTTCTATAAAATTTATTTCTGTGAAATCACAATATATTTGCTTCATTCACTCATTCAATAAATGTACTAGAAGGAAGGCCTGAGCCAGCCAGTCAGTTCCATGCTTCTGTGAAGTTTACATTCTTATGGGGGGAATTAATAAGGCAATAAACAAATCAGTGCTATAATTTTAGATGTTAGCTATAGAAAGAAAGGAAACCAAAAATTAGAATGAAAATAATTCAAAGCAAGGAGAAGTAAATGGAAGAAAGCTAATTTATAGTACTCAGGCAAGGGTTCCCTGCATCTGAGGTGATGGTGTTTTACCAGAGATACTGATGTATCTCTGTATAGCTTAAAATCTATCAACAATAGTGCAGATAGATGTACAAAGGAAAATTGTTAAGAGAAGGACCCCATCTTATCAACGTGAATGTGGGACAGATATACCCTTAGTCAGTCAAGCCCTTTTACTATAGATAAGGTTACCAGCTTTCACAAGTGCTCCAACCCTCTGGACACACTCACGAAGGGAGAAGCCCCTATTCTTCACATATATACAAGATTCCATTTTCCTGTGTGTGAGATGTGGGCAGCACATTTGGTGCACACACATGTGCATCCACTTAATGTAACATCCCCATCCTTCAGGGAGCTTAAACTTGCTATTTCTTTTAATAAACTTGCTGTGTGATCCTGACTTAGATCTCTCTCCATGAATTCTTTCTGGATGGACCCAGCATTTCATCAGGGTGTCTTAGCTCACTCTTACCCACATCAATCCTGTCACCTGTGCCAGAGCCGAAAAGGTTAAACTATCAGCTTATCCCAACACTGCTTACTTCCAGATAGAGCTTAATTACAAGGACACAGAAGCAATACATCTCTGTTGTACTGCAAACCCGAAGATAAAAACAGGCAAGATTGCTTTAAACTGGTTAAAACCAGAATGGAGGCAACATGGGACAAGGATCAAGTAAAAGCTTCATACGTTAGTAGACAACACACCCCTGCTTGGAGACTTAACATTATAATAAAACATGTGCAAGAGATGAAAGCTTGACAGTGGAATAAACTTGCATGAAGGAAAGCCAGACCTCAAAAAGGTAAACATGGGAACACTCCTCTCACTTTGCCCTGAGACTACTTAATAAAAGTAAACTCTCCCTATTGTTCAGCAAGAACAGAAGTTCTCTTTTCCTTTATTAGCCAATCGATAAATACCCTTTGTTATATTTCTCAGTTGTGGTCCTTAATCATTAATAGCTAGGGGGTAAAAGAACAAAGTACTGGCGACAATATCAGTTCGAGGCAATGTGTAGGTCAGAGCAACAAAATTTGCAAAAGGCCTAATGAGTGATCAAACAGAGAATTTTATAGAAGTAATAGCACAGTTATGAGCCAAGAAGAAATGGAAGTGAAAAAGGGCAGCTCATGAAGTGATTTGCATGTCATGCACATATGTTCAGGTTTTAATTTTAAAAACAATGGAAATTGTAACAGATACTACTGATGCCACACTTAGAAGGACTTCTCTTAGCCATTTATCAGGCTACTTAGAAAACTCCTTTGAATAAGATTTACAATGAGAGAAAATGTTGTGGGAATTGCACATTGCAGCACAAGTAGTCTTTCTGCTTGGTCCTTACAATCTAGCAAATTCCAGAGTTCTGGAAGTATCTGTAGTAAATAATAACAACAAGCTATGTCTAAGACAACCAGATGCTCTTGAGTTTTGGAGAAAGGTGATAGATTAGGCAGAAAAGGAAATCTTCATTTTTCAAAAAACATCTCCTTCGTGGTATTGGGCCCTGGTAGAGAGTGTGCCTGATGTAGAGCATCAGCCATCTATGCAAATAGTTTCCATCATAAACTGTTTCCACCCACCCTGTTATAAGATCTGACAGAATAGTCAAAGTTCACTACACAAAGGAAATGCTACATTTGAGTTCAAACTTAAGCAGATGGCTAAGAAATCCCTGACATCTGTTGTACCAATAACCCACACTCAGTTGTGTGTATGTAGGATTTTATGGGATGTTCATTAAAACCATTCAATGAAGGAAGAAAATACTTAGATTCAAATGTAGCTTGCCCCCCACAAAAATTTTGTACTTGAATATTCATAATAACATTATTCATAGTAGTCAAAAAGGAGAAACAACAAATGTCACCAAATTATGAATGGAGGGAAAATGCAGTATATTCATAAATAGAATATTATTCAACTATAAAAAGAAATTAAGTACTGATACATGATACAATGTGGATAAACCTTGAAAACATTTTGCTAAGTTAAAGAGGCCAGTTATAAAGGATCACCTATTATATGATTCCATTTATATGGAATATCCAGAGTAGGCAAATCTATAAAGGCATAAAACTGACTGGTGATTGCATAGGGCTGGGAGAGTTATTGAGTTTGGAGGATAAGGGATGAGTTGTTTTGGTTTTTTTTTGGGAAGTAATTAATATATTTTAACATGAATTGTGATAATGCAAAATTTTGTGGATATACTAAAACTCATTGTATTTATACATTAAGTGGGTTGATAGTACATCTCAATAGCTTTTTTTTGGTTTTAAATAGATTGGTTTGTTATTATTCTGAAAGCTTTGAATGGATTACTGACATAGTATAGCTTCAGGCAATGGTGATCCTAAAAGACTGAACTCTGAGCAGTATACCTAAACATCAGTTTGGAAGAGAGAGCAAATTGCATTGAATTAAGTGTATATATACAGTTTCCTAAGCTGTAACAAATAGTTTGCTTGGATGGTCACAAACCTGAGAGGAGTAAGCCTTTAAGATCAACGGAAATGACATCTGGAAAAGAAGCATGTAGATGGCTCTGTAAGAATGATACAAAATATGTATATTATTTTGTACCACATTAATGAACACCAAGAATATTCACAAAACCACATAATCAGTGGATAGGGTGACCATTTCACAGAGACCAAACTTCTGTACTCAAACACTCTTGTGTTTGCACAATGAGCTCAAAATACAGAGATTAGGAGCAAGAATAGAGAATATGCTTGATTACAGGATCTAGCAATTGCTAGATTATTGCTACTGAATCGCGCTTAGAAGAAAATCTCTGAGATATTCTTCCTGGAGATTAACAAGCAATTTGGAATAAATTGATTACATCAGATGTCTTCTACCAATCAAGGAACATCAACTAATTATTATTTAGAAGGATGTATATTATGGGTATGGGTTTATCTTTGTACTAATGTTACAGCTCTCTGGGATAAACCAAGCGGGTATTCTTTTGGAAGTATTTTAGGCAGATTTATTACACATGGGCTCAGCGGGGAGCCTTTCCACCAAGGCTGAGCACAGGCTTCCAGTTAGGATACACTTATATAGGTTAGAGCAAGCATGGGAAGAGAGGATATAAATCAGGGGAGAGGGTTTCAAGTATGGGAATTTCTTTGCCTGCTGGCAACTTGCCTGCTGGCAACTTGCCTGCTGGCAACATTCCAGCAAGCTCAGGTCACAGGATGTTTTATGGCTTTGCTGGCTCAGCGGTTTTTATGACCATCTTCGTGGCTGCCGGAATTGGTGAGCAATTCTAACACTAACAGTTTCTCAATTAGATCCATTGCTCATGCCTTCATGGAGTGTTTGGTTGATTAAGATGCGATCCAGCATAAACAGACAAATAATTCATTTTTTTTCAAGAATGTATTGTAATGGTCATGGAACCCACTGCTCTTACCTTATAACATTTCATGAAGAAACTGATAGAATAATGGAACATTGGCATGTGTGTTAGATGGAATTCTAAGAGGGGTCTTCAAGATTCCTGGCCCATTGGTGTATACACACCATTTTCCAGTTATTCAGTCAAATACTAATCTAGATTTTGCAGTAAAATCATATTACATATGTAAGTAGTATCTAAAATCAGTTCATCTTAAGATGAATATCTGAATTAGTTTGTTAATGTGCAACCTGAGCAACTTCTTGTGCCTCTGTGGATAAATCTCACTGCAGACACAGTCTGTTGAGAGTAAAAGAAAGTTTTCTTTGTAATAAAGAGAAAGATTCAGGAAGACAGAGTACACTTCTCAAGGCAGAATGAGAGGTGAGTGTTGCTCAAGTGAAGACCTACACACACTCTATTAAGTTGCACATGTTTATGAGGGGTCTTTTCCATGACACTCTCACTCAGCTCTAAGGGTGTTCATTGGAGATTTCCAGGAAAGGACTCTTTTTTCCAAGAACAGGTATTCCCTTAAGTGCGAATGCTCACCACCCCAAGTTCATGCTATTACAAAGAGTCTAATGTATGAGTCTATATATAATTTTACATTAAGTAAGTCTCTTAAGATGAGGTAGAGGTCAGTTGAAGGTTACTGAATTACTGTGCTTGTGCCGCCAGTTGATTTGGGCAATTAAGGTAGCTGCAGGGATATATCACCTTATCTAGTCATTTTGAGACCTTGTCTGTGTTAGAAATATATTGATTCCTTGGCACTTTGCAGCCTGGTTTGTGTCAGTATTTTACCTGATATTTTTAGGGTCTTTTGCTTAGGGCCTCTCCTATTCCAGGCCCACTCCTAGCTAGCCTACCTAACATATTTAATAACACGAGATCTTAAAAGTGGACACTTTTTTCTGACTAGTGACAGAAGGAGAAATCGGATATTCAAAGCACTGATTTGATGGACTGTCATTGACTTGAATATGGAAGGTGTCAGGTGACAAGAAATGCAAAACCCTTGATGACCTACACTTGGCACTTTATGTTTTGCAAGGAAACAGGGACGTTACCTCTACAACCACAAGGAACAGAATTCTACCAATAACCTGCATGAGTTTGGCAATAGACTTCTTTTCCCTGAGCCTCTTGAGGAAAATTCAGTCCAACCAACTTTTGATTTGATTTCAGCCTTGTGATATACTGAACTCAGTCAAACTGTGCTGAAATTCTGACTTGCAGAATTGTGTGATAACAAATGGGCATTATTTTCAGTTACTAACTTTGGGGTAATTTGTTTTATAGCTATAGAAAATTAACAAGATGACTTCTGAAAAGTTTTTGTAGAGATGCCAATCTTAAGGTGTCTGGGGATTCTCATTCAAGCTCTAATATATACTTTGAATCAATGACTATTTTATAGTTTTATGTCATAAAAGGCAGAGTACTTGGGCCTGGACATGAAGAGTGGAAATAGCAGTGAAATATTTCACTGTCACTTTGTACTTTTCATAATCAAAATCGTAGATTTTTTTGGACTATATTTCCTGGTTCCGGGCACAGGCACACTTGGGCCTTCTAATAGGTGACAAAGGTCGGGATCCACTATATTCAAAACTATTGTGGTCTCCTGGTCATTTATAACTGTCTCATAACATTTGGTCTTCAGGAGAATAGAATTATTTTACTGGCAAGAAGAATAAATCCTGATTTTTATTAAGAAATAAGACTGCTGATACAATGCAGGTAGAAATGATGATCGCTGAAACTCAGAGGATTCACTGGGGCTTCTCATGGTTTTTGTTTGTTTGTTTGTTTGTTTTTATGCCAAGTAATAGTCATAATTGGGCAAATTTAACAGTACAGCTTGACAATGCCATAGTAACCAAAGTCTCATCCTCCTAGGGTTGAAGGTAATGATTACCCAGTATTCACTGCCAGGCTTCTCAACAACGAATGGGGTATTTGTTCTTCTCAAGGGATATTTGGCAAATCTGGAACCACTTTTGTCATCACAAATTGGGGGTAAGTGTGTTACTGGTATAAATGAGTTGAGGTTAGGGATGCTGCTTAGTATCCTAAAATGTACAGGATAATCTGTTTAACAACTATTTGTCACAAAATGTTATTGGTGTTTAGTTTGAAGAACTCTGGCTAGACCAACCTAAATTCTGACCAAGTTTAAGGGGAATGTAGAAGCAGTGAGCAGTGATAGTGGAAGATGGTAAAATATTTGTTTCTGTTTTGGAATCAATGACAAGAATGGATTCCTGGTGCGTGTGTGTGTAAATATACATACATGCACAGGTACATATATGTATATGTAATGATCATAAAAATCGTTCTCTTGAGATTAAATGTTATTAATGGATTAGTGTGGTATGAAATTTGCACTGTCATTTAGCACTCAGTGTTCCATCTTTGATCTCTTGGTACTAAATGTTTTCAGACACTGCCCTATTTCCAATTGCTGGTGTCTGTGACTCTTTCCTGAATTACTATGACTCTTTCCTCTTCCTCTTTGTCTTCCTTCATATGCTCCTCCTATTTTTGCTCTACTTCCTTCTCCTCTCCCTCTTCCATTCCTTCCCCTTCTTCCTCTCTCGCTCTCTCAACAACCCCCCCCCCACCCCATCTCCCTCTCCCTCTATCTTCCCTGGAGTCTGCCCTACTTGAATGAGTAGCAGGTCAAAAATGATAGGAAATTAATGCTTATAGTCCCCATCCATCAGCCCTTGTGGGAACAGTTTCAACAAATGATGTAGCAAGGCTTGCTTCCTTGCTCACCTGGTGGGATAAAGTGAAGGACGTTTCACGATGTTTTCTAGAATTCCCTGTGGGACTCACCCTACTTGCATAGTGTAGCTTGCACTTTAATGTAGCACTTTTAGCATCCTTCCCTTTTCTATCTATTGTCCCCATTTTCCTACTGGTCTTCCTTGGGATTACTAGTCAAAAAAATTCTTTGTACTTAAATCCTTATCAGGGTCTGCTTCTTGAGAAACCCCAATAAAGTCAGAAACATTTGTGGATATTTAAACCAGAGAATGGCATCATCTAATTGATACTTTTACAAAGCTACGGAAATTCTTTGGTGACAAGCAGGCAACTGGGAGGGTGAGAGAGAGTGTGTTATCAGGGAAGTCAAACAGAAGGTTGTTTTTACAGTCAAAGACATATGCAGGAGCTTGGGCTCAGGTAATAGTATAGGAGTGGGTTAAAACTGGATTGATTAAGGATAGAGGTAGAGACAGAGAAAAGTGTCAAATTTTGGCATGAATAATTAGATGTATTGTCAAAATGAGCAGGCAGAAACTGCTGATTCAGGGATACTGAAAAATTAGGTCAAGATAGAGGAAATAAAAATTTCTTTTTTGCACATGTTCACTTGGTAAACTCTAACTTCTAAGGTTAGATGCTGAGCAGACAGTTAAATATGTGAATCTTGCTGAGGGAATGTCAGAAAATTAAGTTTGGAATAATAAACATAAATGACATTTAACCTATTACTTAACCTAGAAATAGAATTTCATAGCTGACATTTGACAAATGCTAGTTGCTAGAAAAAATAATGTATTTTATTGAATTTTAAAGAACTAGCAGTTGATATTTGGAGAAGATCAAATTCCTTTAGTTATTACGAAAAGTCTCAGGTCTCTCAATTTTATTTTGGGAGAGTAATAACAGAATCTATTTCCTTTGGACATGATTTTCAAGTTCTCAGTAAATATTTACAGTCATTTGAAATATAACACTTAATTTAAGAGTCTTATATTTAAAAACTATATTTTAGAAGTCTAGTTTTATAGATAGCAAGTCTAAGAAATATTTAAGAAGTAAAGCAATCACATCATTTCATCATTCTGAGACAATTAGTATTATTTCATGTGTTACCTAAAATCATACCAAAAAAGTATTTTGACTTTTTTTTTACCTTGCACATCTTGAAAGTTTATTAACTGTTTATCAAATGTTTATTTGTAGAACATGTTTTTCAGTCACTACATAATATTTTATCAAGTGGCACTATTAAAATATCCTTAATGTTAACATTTAGCTAATATATAATTCTTATTATAAAGGACAAATTTCATATTATCTTACCAAGTCTTGACTAGACTTCTCCACTCATTTACTTAAAATAGATTCCTAGAAATGGGAAAGTTATTTTAGGTTGCATGGCACATATTGCCATCTTGTGTGACTTTGTCTGCAGAAGTATGTAGTCCATCTAACTCTTCCTTTACTGTTTCTGTCTTTCTTTTTTTGGATGCTTAAACATTCCTTCCATATCCTGAAATCAAACACATAGTAACCATTATTTTTTTCTATTGTTTAGTGTCTTCATATTAGAGACTTGAAATTTTAATTCTACGAGAAATAATTTTGATTTCAAGTGTGATATATAAAATAAAGAAACAACTCTAACTTAATTCTATAACCATGCATTTATTGCTATAAAAATTGAAGTTATGTCTGTTTTTCAATAATTGGTTTTAATTAATGTATACTATTTAATTTATGCTATTATTACATGGTTTGGAATATTGTTTCTCAAGTCTTTTCTACATTTATTATATTCACTGACTACATTTTTTTAAATGACAGCTGAACTTTAAAATATTGTAAATTATCATCATTCTACCACCATATCAATTTATATTTGTAGATGTATTTGGACACCTGCAGTACCACTACCATGCTATTCTCTCAGTCCCAACCCTCTACTATTCTTCACCCTATTTTGTGATGGTGGAAAGATCTCTGCATTACAAAGAGGTAGCAACTCTTTGCTAGCTGCTTTGTATCCTAGTCTGCCTCAAGGGGTTTCTAGAGGGAAGATACAAGGCCAGAAGAGGGTGCTTCCTGTGGATTCTAAGTTCTTCTGTTCCTATGAGCATCTTCCTAACAAAACTTATCCCATCTGATAGCAGTAATTTCTTCTTATAGCAAAACTGTACCCATTTTGCAGATTTTCCACTCTCAGAGAATTAGCCTCGTCATAGCCCTCAGAGAACCCAGAAGCAACTTATCAGTGCCTCCTCTTCAGAAATATGAGTGTTAGTTCTGTTAGATTTTTTTCCCAAAACTTCAATATATTAATAGATCCAAATTCTTTCCTTTCTGGGTATTTTTGCTTTTGTTTCATTATTATTATTATTATTATTATTATTATTATTATTATTATTATTAGTCCTAGGAGTGGTAACTTCTTCCCAAGTTATTATCTCTGTACTCTTTTTTAATTACTTTGTATTTATTTACTTTTCAATGTACTCTTTTTACTTATTTTATATTTATTTACTTGTTCACACTTCTCTGCCTTTTTTTTAAAGGAAAGGTAGAGGCAGGAATGAAAGTGAGTAGGCAGGCAGGCATCAAGAGAGAGGAGGAAGGAACACTTAATATTTTTTTCTGTTGTGCATCATTGGTTATTGCCCCAGGTGGGGTCTTGAACCAGGCAGAGACTTTGGGATGTATGTTCACTGAGTCAGGTTTAAACTACTAGGCCACCACGGCATGCCATAACTCTTTGCTTTAATTGGGGTGTTTTTTTTGTGAGTAAACTCTTGACTACTAACCAGAACATATTTATAAATCTGCAGAGAAACAGAATCAATAGGATATGCATTTGTATACGACTTTTTTATCATGATGATACAGGTAAGTCCTAAGGTGTGTTGGGTAAGATGGCAGGCTGAAGACAAGATCAACAACAGTCACAGTCCAAAGACAAGAATATCAGAAGAGACAATAATGCAGTTCCCATATGAAGGATGGCAGGCACAGGATGCAGGAAGATCTGATGTTTGAGTTAAAGTTCATCAGTCAAGAAGAATTCGCTCTTACTCAGAGAGGTGTCTGTCTTTCTGTTCTGTTCAGGCCTTCCACTGACTGGATGAAGTCCACCCACATTAGGGAGAAAAGTTTGCTTTAGTCAACCCTTTAAAATGTTTTTTTCATCCCAAAACACCCTCACAAAAACACTCAAACTAAGGCATGACCCACTATCTGGGCATCTCATGGCCTGACACATAAAATTAATCATCACATCTACCTAAGTGACTTCTTTTAAATCTTTTAACAATTTTAAGTTGCATTTCTATATTTATGTACATTTATAGTTAACTATGAAGCATTTTTTACTGTTGCTTATATACAGGGAGTATGTTCCCAATATACTTTCTTGATGTTTATTGCAAAATAAAGGAAAACTTTATTTCTATTTTCATTTTAAGTCTTTTTTTCCTGAAATTAATATAACAGTAGAACTGTATTTTAGGGTGATATAATGATTGGATTTTCAAACAGAATATATGTTAAAACCTATGGTAGCATAAATGGAACCTATGTGTTCCATACTGTTGGAAACATGTGACTATCTAGGTGAAGTCTGTGTTTAAATACATATTCACTGGGAAAAAATGGAGATGGCATGGTGGAGACCAGTAAAGAAAATATCACAGCAATATTACTGAAAATGCCAGTTGTTTTCAAGAGAAATACTACGTATGGTGAATTACAAATGTTAATGGAGATGTGATCCATGAAGGCATAAAAATAAATTTCATGTTCTCAGTATGAGAATGCTGATAGGTCAGTTTTGGCATAGTCAAAACTAGTTTAAAAACAAATGGGCTTATTTTAGATTTAAGTTGTTCAGAGAATTAGGTTTAGTTGTGAAAGACCTTTCATTTTGATTCAAGTGCTTATCTGGGAAGTCTGATTAGCATAAAATGAAAGTTAGGGGTTTTCATTACAGAACATGAAAGTCGATTGTTTGCTAACATATTTCAGTGTGAATAAATGTTATTGATGATGTTGTGGTGGTCTTCATTTTCACCAGGGTCAAAATAGGGAATTAAATTAAGCTAAGCAGAATTTAGATTAGGTAGAAGGAGAATTTGCAATAGAGGACACTTAGTAATATATTTTGCTTACCTAGTATTGTCTTTCTTTAGAAGAGAATAGGCCATATTTTTCTGTGAGGAGTCAGAGTAAATATTTTAATCTCTGTAGACCAGACAGTCTCTTGTCACAGTTACTCAACTGTGACTCTGTAGTGTGAAAGCAACTACAGATTTTAGTGAACAAAAGGGCATGGTTGTGTTCCAACACAGCTTTGTTTATAAAAGCAGACAGAAAGCTGGATTTGGGTGAGGGGCTTCAGTATGCCAGCCCCTGTTTTAGAAGATCAGAAATAGACTGTACAATCAACTTTCCAGGGAGAAAAATTTGGAGGAAGTTATGCTTTGGTAGCTCTCAAAATATGGTGAGAGCTCAGAGGTTCTCACTTCAGAGTTATGATCCCAATAGGGATTGTATGATTTCCAAGATATGCTATTGACAAAAGTTATTGATTCTTCTTTTGACGGAATTTTCCTTCTGTTAGTTAAACATATTCACATCTAAATGGCCTGCTTGTTCATTCTCATCCTCTTGCAAGGCAAATTGCATCACCTATAGCTTCTATTAAACAGATATTTGTATTTTTTTCCTAAAACTTTCTCATTTCTAGAGTCAGGGGAATGCACTGTACTAAGGAAGCCCAACTGGCTGCTGTGCTTTGAGGTACTTAGTGAGCTGAGGTGAGATAGACCAGAAGATGCAAAATGAAAAGCTCTCACTGGCCAGTAGATCATGTAAAATGCTGAAGAAGTCCGGAGTAACAAGCAGTTTACTTTCTGTTGCTTAGCAGTTCTCTCTCCTCTAAAGTAAGTCCATACAATTGCATAAGGACAAAGCTAATAAACAAAAAAAAAAATCTCACCTTAGTATGGGATACAATAGGAAGGCTGATAACTGGACACAACAAGCTTTGTCTAGGAGGCTATAAGTTAATCAGTGCCAAATAATTCTGACCATTAAAAAATATCTAGTTTTACCAGAATCTCTGTTTTTTTTTTTTTTTTTTTAAATGATGACAGAAATTAGGATTTGGGGTGGGTATAAATTTCTGAATTTTTTAATTTAGGCAATTCATTTTTTTAAGTTCAGCATCATTTCTAATAGCATATGTGCTTAAAAGAGATATGAAGACTTAAAATCACTTATGTGCTACAATGTACAACTTATATAGAGGGGAGCGATTTTACTTTTTGAGAACTTAAAATTAAGATTCAAAAAGAGGCATATAATGGACTTAATGATGAATAAAAACAGGATAGAAAATGACAGAAAATGAGATTGAGTGGAAAATAAAGCAAAAAATGAATTCACCTGTACCTAGACCATAATCCATGCCTAGTAAATATTAGCTTTTCAAATTGAATACATTGAGTAAACAGATCTTCAGGTTAAATATTTGAAATGACATAAAACATGAGTAAGCAGAGTAAGTCAACTGGCAGTAAGTCAACTGAGAGAAGAGAAGAAAAGATACGTAAAGAAAAATAAAACCTGAAATGGAGATGATTTAGTCCATGAGAGAGAAGGGAACAGTTTTTGTTCCCTAGAGTTGCCTCTTTTCATAACGTTGCATCTTGTTCATGGCTTCTTTTCATTCTAGTTCTTGATCTTTGCCACATGGATGTTTAGAATAAATTCTTCTTTCCCTGAACTACTTGGAGCAGATTTCTTTTCTTTGTAATTAGAAGAATCTGCAAAAATATATAAGATTGAAAATACCTAGAATCAGTGAATGCAAGGCCATGCTGGTTAATCTTAGCTATGGGGTTCAAGACAACTCATATGACAAATATATGCAATTCCAGAACATGAGTCGTTCATCATCTAATGATGTATATTGTTGTCAATTAACTTAAAAGTATTAAGATTTTTGCCTGTTATTCAAAGATCCAGATATACTCTTTGGTGTAAGTAATATTTTAATTGGGAAGAATATTGAAAATACAATGTAGTTCTAATAAAAACTATAATTTAATGAAAGAGTTTTAGTTGTATGCTAACAAAATATTTTCAGCACAGTAAACTGTAATCTTGAGTTTCTTTCCACTTAATATTTTAATTACTTGAAATTAATATAACTAAACCTTTCTAAAAACAAATGTTTTACTAAAATCTAATGTCTATGCCTCATAAGAGTGAAGTTTGCCTAACACATCTATGAGCGTGATTATTTTCGTGCTATAATTTCCTATCACATTAAAATATTTTAAATATATATTTCTAGAACAAGTTTTAAATCTATGGAAACCCAGTAGATAAACACTTAGATTTTGATGGATAAGGAGGTCACTGGTTCCACATGCCCTGAGGCAATTTGGCCACTCTAAAACTAAATATCAGATGAATCTGTGCTGGGCCACACATGTCCATTTCAGTCATCCTACTTTTCTGAATAGTGAATTTAACAAAAACAATGATTTGTCATAAGCTGCTGAATAAAATGATGTAATATAGATTGATAATTTCATTAATCCTAGGTTAAGATAAAATAATTTTAAAGACTTTAATCCTAGACTTTCATTTTCACTTGGCAAGTTATTTAAAGAGATCTGGAGAACACATGCAACTTTAGCTATGGCTTCAACACCTGAATACATTGAAGATGAAATAACACATGAACAATTTACTGATGTGATAAAACAAGAAAAAAGTATTAATTATGAGTTAGTCAAACCATTTTGCAATCCTTCTGAAATGACATCTATGTCTTACACAGCAAATATCTCATAATTTGCAGTTTCATGGCAGCCGAACTTTTTCTGAACTGATTTAGAATATGCAATTCTTTTATCACTGATAAAAGCAAACATTGGAAAATCTGGGCCTGTGTTATATGAACTTTCTTTTCCGAACTACTAAGAGTCATTGAGTGTTTATGAACTCTAAGACTCACAACTTTAAATCAAGAAGTAAACAAAACACTAAGCCAGTAAATGTACTGACCCAGCTGTGAAAAAATGATTCTATGAACATTTAAGCCACCAGAGAATGACTTAATAATGGTGAGAACATAATTTAAAACATTTCTTTCAAGAAGTAATGGCATAGGAGATGTGGGGGAAAATACTTTTGTGAAGTAACTTATTTTCTCTATAGTGAATTAATGTGGGTGGCACATGGTAGCTATTACTTACTCATTAACTTGCATTTTGCTGTATAAATTTGCCCCAATGCTTTGAAGCGTTTTGATTACAAATCAAGAAATACACAAAATAAAAGAAGATTATTTAATATAAATTCATTGACAATAGCATTTCATTAATTCTTTTGAACACATTAATATTTCTCTTCAAAATTTTTGGAACTATATTTATTGTCCTAAAGTATGTACTTGTACAGACTTATTTTCGCAAGGAAAAATACATACTAAGAACAAAAACAGTACTATATAACATTATGCAAGAATTTTTGACTTAAGAACACTTGACAATCAGGTCATTATAGGTAATCTGTATAGTATTTCAGTCAATAACTTTCCATGAAGAACCATCTGACCATGATATTCGGGAGAACTATTGACTAACGAAAATCAAAAGTTTGAGCAATCATTTCAACATATGGTTTCTGTGTACATCAGGGTTCAAGCAGAAAAAAAGATGACACATGCAATTGGGTAATTTGAGAAAAGCTTAATAAAGGATAGAGCAGAACCACAAGGGATAATGCAATACACCGAGGCATGTAACAATACCTTTTAGCAACTATGAGGTGAGGACTGCTGGACAGCAAGAAATAAAGTCAGCCCAGAGTTGCCCTGGGAGGAGGTAGTAAGGACACAATTTACCCTGACCTCACTCTCCTGCTTTCCTCTAATCTCCTGATTGTGTTACTCTTTGTAGGTAGTCAATCAAAAGCCTTTCAGACTACAACAGAATACAGAGGACTGAGTGTAATTAAAGAGGCAAATCAAAGGTATTCAACACAGATTCTAAACTGGTATTTTCAGTCCTCCCCTCCCCTACCTTTTTTATGTGTGTATAACCTTGGAAAGTTACTTAATTTTCTAGATGTCATAATTCTTATTACTTAAAGATCCCTTATAATTTTAAATTGTCATGAGTCTCTGAACACAATTTCAAAATCAAGTGTGTCTTAATTTGCAGTATTCTACATTACTAAATGGAATATGTTTTAAAATCTCTTAATTTAAAAGTTTGTTTTCAGTTACAGCTATTATTTATATAGTTTCATGACTCTATTACTTACTCTTGGCAAATTAACTTGAACTTTAAGTACAAAAGTGCTACAGAAAGGACTTTAAATTATTTGATTATTTTCCTTCTAATAAAGGATTTCTTTTGAATTCCAAGTCATTTATCTACTGATTCATTTTGTTTTATATGTAAAAATGTTATTCACCTTTATAAGTATTCAACTTAAAATATTCTAATATTTTATAATTTAAAACCTAAAATTTCAACATAATTCCATATTATTTCTAGTTATTTTTTGTTAGTAAGGAATTGTTTTCAAAGAATATGAATGAGCAACAAATATTGATTGTACATTTTTACCCAAGTAGATTTTGAGTTAGATATTTTATACATATTATTTCATCACATTTATACACTACTCATGCTACATAAATGTTAAAGAAAGATTATCAGAAAAGAAAAAATAAGAGCAAGGATTTTGTGTTAGGTCACTTACGTAGTAAGTGGGCATGTCAGGATTTGAATATATATCCATCTATTCCAAAGCTGAGGAACTTCCTGAAATACATGGCACAGTAATTAAAGTTTTCCTCCACTCTCTTTAATAATTTTTGCTGTACAATATGTCTCTATGTTTTGAACATGTTCATGGGTTATGGTTAAATTTAAAGTTTAGAGCAGAATATCTGTAAGTACAGAGTTATAGTTCAGTCTTTATTAAGCAGTCTATATACAGCAATATACTTTTGAGATGTAGAAAATTCAAGTTAACACTCAAAACAAAGTACAAAAAAGGTGGTTTTTATATTTGAGATTTTCATTGTTGATATATTTCAGGCTTAGGATTTAATCTTGTAAATCCATGGAAAGACAAATGAAACAAGAACTGAAATCTTAGGAGGTGTACCTTCCACTACAAAAGAACATGTGGTGGACATGGGGGAAGAAGTTGAATGTTTGGACAGCTACTATTTCTATTAATGGTAAAATAACTTGTGGAACAACTAGAAAAGAGAGAAAAAAGAAATTGTGACCCACAACTAGCTGGGTTGACTGCATATGAAGGAAAATGAATAATTGAAATATTCCTGACCGTCTTTATTCCTTTTCATTTAAAAATTATTCACCAATTCAAGGCATGTAGAAATGAGAGGCCAAAAAGCTGAACCCAGGGAGGCACTTAGTGGATAAGGAACTGAACAGTTTTTGACAGTTTCAAGGCTGATGAGACAAATATTGGAGTTTGGGGAGTATCAAAGAGCAGAGGTCCCAGATAATACTCAAGATGTACATTTTAGAACCTGGAAATATCACACCTAAGAGGAAAGGTGAACCTCCACAAGGAGCTGAAAAAGAATTTAAACTGACTCAATACCAAACTAGATGAAGGTCACTTTTTCCTACTTAATCTGTCTTCTATAAAACAAAAATATTCTTGTTTTGTGTAAAGAGATTGCATCAGTCACAACCTTTGTTAATCTTTTATTATTTTATAAACAGGAGTTAGCATGCAACAAAAAATAAAAATATCAAGGATGCCAGAAGAAGGGCACATTCACTAAAGTTCCCAAAGAAAAATCACAAACATAGTGTACTAACTAGGTAATTCAGATATGAAGTAATTATACACTAACTTTAAAGTAACTGAGATTAAAATGTCCATTTGGTGAGATTGAAAATGTTTCAAGAAACTGAAAAATACGAAATAGAATATATCGTATATTCTAGAACTGAAAATAAACCAAATAGCTTTAAATAAGAAGTCATACAGGTATTTAATAGCAAATTGAACATAAAAGAGAATATTAATTAACTGGAAAATATGTCAATATACTGTCATAGTAAGTAAAAATGAATGGAAAATATATTTCATAAGTTTATGAGACACAATCAAAAGATGAAATACTGGTATTTTGTAGATCCCAGAAAAAGAAGAAAGAGAATTAGCTGAAGAAATACTCAAAAATATGGTGCTGAACATTTTCCAGAAATGGTAATTAATACTGTGATTGATAATTTTATGTGTTAACTTCAGTGGATCACCAAGTGTCCAGACATTTGGTCAAACATTATTATTATTATAGTTTTGTCTATGGGAATATTTCTGGGTGCTATTAACATTAGAATTCAAAGCCGGAGCAAAGTAGATTGTCTTCTCTAATGACTGAACTTCATCTAAACAAGTGAAATCTTGAATCTAACAAAATGCTTTATAAAGACCTCTTGTTTGACTGAGCTGGAACATTCCTTTTTTTTCCCAGGTTTTCAGACATTGACTGAAACATTGAATCTTCTTGGGTCTGGAATCTACCAGCTTTCAGACTGGAATTTACACCATTAATGCTCTTGTTCTTAGGCCTTTGGCCTCAGGCTGGAACTACCAGCAGTCTCTCCTGGGTCTTTAGCTTCCTTAATCACAGGCTGAGCCAAATCTATTGCACTGCCAAACACAAATAAATGATAAAAACACCTGGAGGAAAACCTATTATTTTCAAAGAAAAAAAAAAAAGTAAGACAGAGAGCTGATTTCTCAACAGAAATAAAGCCAAAATTTAAAAAAAGTGCAGTGACATGTTTTAGGGACAAGAAACTGCCAACCCAGAATTCTAAATCCACTAAAAATATCAGTCTAGAATAAAAGCTTAGGAAAGGAAAGGTTTTTCAGCATAACAACAATTCACAGATTTCTTTATCAGCAGATAGGTACTAAAAAGAAATATTAAGGAAAGGATTTTTAAAACCAGAAGCAAAAGAATTTCTTATGAAAATACGATACAGTAATAAATGAAGATGTATGAAAAATATAAATACATGTGAAAATCAAAATGGATGTTTTGTAAAATACTAGCAATGATTGCTTCTGTGGCTTAATATATATAGATTTCAAGTAGAGAACTGCAATATATATATATATATATATATATAAATGTGTGTGTGTATGTTTATGAACATACATATCACACAGATATATTGGATCCCAAGCTAAAAAGGAACATAGAACACATACCAATGGAGGGAAAGAAAGAGAGTTTTCAAAAACATTACCAACACCAAGGAAGAGATAAAAGTAGAATACATATTGAATATCTACAAGAGTTCATTAACGAAAGAAAATGAATAATTAGCAAGTTAATGATAGTTAAAAGTGATAAAAATAGCTGAATAATCATAAGAAAGGAAAATAAGAAAATGGACTGTTAGATTTAAACTTGAGAAATTGCATTAATACAAATGATCTAAATAATTTAATTTGAAATTACCAATAGGTAATTTTTATAAAAAGTTACTTCATGGCACTTATAAAATATGCACTTACTAAGTTTATTTACTCATACTCATGATTAAACCTGGCATACATTATAATCAGTTTGAAAAGAATCCTGGGAATAGACATTTGTAAATCAGGAATAATAGAATGAATATGTACATATGTTAATGGCTCTCTGTGATAAAACAAGTGGACACTCTTTTGGAAGTATTTTAGGAAGATTTATTATGCATGGACTCAGCAGGGTTCCTTCCCACAGAGGTGTGCACAGGCTTCCAGTTAGGGTACACTTACATAGGTTAGAACAATTGCAGGAAGAAAGAGGTATAAATTAGGGGAGGGGGTTTCAAGCTCAGGAAGTTCTTTGTCTGCTGGCAACATTCCAGCAAGCTCAGGTTACAGGGTGTTTTTATGGCTTTGCTAGCTGGGTGTTTTTTTTATGGCTATCTTCATGGCTACTGGAAGCAGTGAACAGGCCTTTTCCTCCCACACATGCTGGTCACACTTCTCCACAGATTAGAGGGAAGACAATTGAATTCCCACAAAATCATACACAATTTGCTTGTCTCAAATGTGTAGTTATAAAATAGCTCAAAGATAATGAAAGAATAGTCCCAGATAACATAGAGGGGTGTCCATAGAAAGCACATTTTTTCTCCAATAAAATTACTCTAATTAATATGAAAATGAAGCATAATTCATGTTGTTTATAAGATAAATATCTTAAATAGAAAGGGTACATGAAAGTTGAAATTAAAAAATTAAAGGAAAAATATATTCCATTATAAACTAAAGAAAAATCCTAGGTAGTCAAATTAATCTCAAGACTTTAATATAAACATCATTACTCAAGCTAGAGAATACATTTAGTAATGATAAAGGAATCTCTCAATCATGATGGATTTTTTAATCCTAATTTTAGTGAATCTAATGCCACATTTCTTCAAATTACATGGAAAGAATGAACAGATTTGAGTAAAAAGATATATCTACAAGCCCAAGGAAGAATTTTAAACACAAGTCTCTTAGCAATTCATATGGGAAACAAATAATTCAATAAAAATATAGAAGATTTGAATAGCATGATTAACAAATATATGTGCTTATGAATACAGAGATACATAACATTGTACCCCAAGCTAAAAAGGAATCAATATAGTGTATACCAATATCTCAACAAATTAAATAGATGATTTTCTCTGATTATAGTAGAATCAATAGCAAAGAGATAACATTAAAAATCCTAGATATTTGGAAATTAAATAACATATTTCCCAATTGTCCAGGGATATAGATGTAATTTTAATGGAATTTAGAAAATATCTTCAGCTAAGTGATAACAAAAATTTAAGATCTATGCAAATTAGTGTTACCCAGCTAATGCACTGCTTAGAGGAAAATGTAGAGCATGTTTTAGTTCTTTTTGTTTTCAGAAGCATTATCTGAATCAAGGATCTGTTGGGAAATGTGTGAGTAAATTGAGAAAGAGGTGGCTGAAATGTAAAAAGCCAAGAAAGTCTTCACCTACAGACTCAGTCTCACCATAATCTTGTGGAGAGATCTACAGATAAACTGCATCTCTATGAGTTTGCTCTGGGAGCAAGAGAGCTGGCTTTTGGATCTCTGAATCAGTGATTGACTGATCTGTGCCATGAGGATGTAAACTTCCATTTCAAGATCACTAAACAATCAAGGTAGCCCAAGTATTCCAAAGTCAATTCTCTGAAGACATTTACAACTATATCAGAAACTGGAACATATGTCAAAGGCACTGCTCAAAGGTATTTGAGGTAATCTACATATGGCACAAAGGGGATTTAAATTTCTATGCACTTGTGGTTCTCCACATGGGTGAGATAGTATCCTTTGAAGAAGGTAAACACTATTAACAGCAAAAAGCACACAGGTGCTCCTGGAAAAGGGGATACAAGAGAATTTGAGCCACAGAACAATGCTGTCCTCTAGATTGTCTCAATCTGAAAATTGGTCTCTAAGATTCTGTATCAAGCGTTTAGAAAAATAAGAATAAATTAAATGCAAATAATGTAGAAAGAATAAATCATAAATATGAAAGTAGAAATTAATGACTAGACAGCAAATGTAGAATAGAGAAAATTAACAAAGTCCAGTGTAGCTTCTTGGAACATACTAATGAAATTAATCTGGTAAAACTATCAATAAAAGAAATTTTAAAATATCATTAAAAGAAATACAAAACACCAATATCAGGAATTTTAGAAAGATGAATATCATGATAGAACTTACAGGTAATGAAAAATAATAAAAATAATACAAAATTATGCCATAAATATGAAAAGTATTTTGAGAAATACTTAGATGGAAATAAGATAAAATTGAAAATTAGAAGTTTTCATAGTTAATGAAATCATTGAAACTATATTTAAAAAACTTCCCCCATTGAAATGACAGGTTCACATGATTTTATTGGTGAATTATACAAAATATGTAAAGAAGAAATTGCACAAAAATTAAAATATTTTCAGAAGATGGAAAAAATTATTTTGCTAATGCCAGTCAATCTTGAATCCAAAACTTGACAAGGACATTATGAAATTGGATAATTACAAGTTATTCTTTCTCATTAGTTTTGCTGCAAATATGTTTAAATGCAACACTAGCAATCAAATCAACAAAACATGCAATAATACTATATGTTATAGTATAATACTCTATATATCTAGACCAATGTGACTATGTAAAGTTGCTTTACCAGTGAACAATGTTGTATTCATCACATGACAGAATAAGGGGGTTAAAAACTATATTATCATTTCAAAAGATGCAGAAAAAAAATTTGAGGAAAGTTAAAATATATTTATGACAACACTAGAAGAAAATACCTCAAACTGAAAAATGATCACAGAAACCTACAACTGTAATCCTACTTAATAGTGAAAAAGCAAAGGCTTTCTTTTAGAGAATAGAAACAAGATGACAAATGTATACTCTTAAACCTTTTACTTAATAGTGAACTGAGGCCAATATTATAATCTTGCTTAGCAGTGAAATGAGGTAAGTAAAGGGAATGAAAGTACAAGACTGAAAAGTCCTGTTGTAGCAAAATGTATGAAATAATGTTTTTCAGACAATGATTACTGGGCAGGGGAAGAGAGTAATCTCTGAGAAAGGGTTAACAAAAAAGACTAATCCTACAATTGCTCTAGTTTATGAGCTTGATAATACAGGGATGGCTTACAGCAGTGTATAACTGGGAGTTATATAACTGGGAGTCCAGGGAGGCCAAAGCATTAGAATTTGCAGCAGCAGAAATTTGGGGAGTAGAGAACTATACTGAGAACTACAAAAATCTATAATGAATTCTTTTAAATAGTCAGCGGAATACTAAGTTTGTAAAAACACTACCTGAAGCCTACCCAATGAAGAAAAAAGGGCAGAAGGAGCAATCTATAGAGCTTACACAGGTCTAGGCATAGCTTTTGTTCTTCCCAGTAGGATATTGAATAGAATAAACATAATGGTTTCATCTCAAAAATGGGGAAAAAGTCCTAGAATAAAGGCTTTTCTAGTCCTTCCTAATAAAGCATAAAAACTGGTCTTAAAAAGATAAAAGTATTACTAAACAAATTAACTCTGTTTCAGAACAAATTCAAGGAAATTCATAGAAATAAAAAAAATTTTACTGCTCATTAAAATTCACGTTATCTGTCAACAACTCAAGAACCACTATATGGGTACCCTGGTGGAGTAATGCTTGAGACTACCACCTCCAGCCAGGTGTAATCCACATGCATTCCAAGGACTGAATTTGTGTTCCAGGCCTTGGGTGGTGGGGAGGTAGGGGGTGGGATGGGGAGGACAGGGGGTGGACAACGAAGATGAACAACTAAATAAAAGAAATAAAAATGCTTCTTTTTCCTCTCTATTACTGCCTGACTTTGCCTGCCTGCTTGCCTTCATTCCTGCTTGCATACTTCCTTAAAAAAAATGAAAGAAGCAATATATGATTCATAACACAGTGAAAATAAGTAGATGATAATTAGTGGATAATTATGGATGATAATAAGTGACCATAGACAGTAAAACAATGTTATAACTGGATTACATATATTTAAGATTGTAGAAGAAATGATGAGATAAGAAATACACAGAATTAGATCAACTATAGAAAAGAATTTGTAGAACAGATGAATAAACTTGAATAATAGTAACAGAAACTAAAAATAATGATGCAGTTAGTAAAAAACTAAAAATGAAAAACAATGAAAGCACATCAGAATTTTTGGCATCTTCAAGTAGCATTGATATAATAGAGGCCCCAAATATTCTCTATAAAGAAAATGTTGAAAATATTATGGCAGACTTACCAAATTTGATTGAAGCTATAAATTCGTGGTTGCCAGAATTTCAATAATCCCAACACAAGAATAAAAAGAAAGCTCTACCATAACTTTTCATAATCATTACTTATTTTAAGAAATTTAAATAGGCAATATAGAAAATCTTAAAATTAACCAGAGTAAAACTACATGATACAATATACATATACAGAAAAAAGATAATAAATTTCTTATTGGCTATAATTCAAACCACACAGGAGCAAAGTAATAGTTTCAGAGTATTGAAAGAAAAGCACAATTAATCTTGAAATTCTATGTATTATTATATTATATAAAAGGGAAGATATCTTACAAGAAAGTAGACAAAATAAGGATGTTTAGACACAGAAAACTGAAAGAATTCATTTCCAGCAGACCTCCTCTAAAGAAAGTGGCAATGATGTTCCTTTAGACAGAAAATTATACCAGACAAATACTAACATATACATAAATAAAGAGCATCACATTATCAATACAGATATAAATACAGTATATATGTAAAGATAATTTTTCTTAGTTAAAATATTTTAACATAATGAACCATTTAAAGCAAGAGCAATAATAATGTATTGCGAAGTTTATACAATATGAATAAATAAAATATACAACAAGAATAGCACAAAACCTGCAAAGGGAAAATGAAATATATTATTAAAAATCTGTTCAACATGTGAGATGCTAGAATGTTTCTTGACTATGGTACTACAATAAGTTAAAAACATATATTTACCTTAAATTATCTGCCAAAAAAACAAATAGTTATAACTCATAATTAGAAAGAGCTATAATGAAGACATGAAAACTCATTTTAAAAGGAGGCAGAAATATGGTATAAAGGAAACAAAAATATGTAATAAATAGATGCAAAGAGCGAAAGTTGTAGATTAAACTAAACCATATCACTAATCACATTACGTGCAGATACACTGAACATGTAATGTTGAGATTGCCAAATTGGCTTAAAAGGAAAAAGCACCCAACTACATGCTGCCTATAAGGATAATTTTAAAATATATAATAATAACACTAATCAAAAGAAGCCTGTGATGGTTATACTTATGTTAGATGAACTAGATTAGACAGTCAATAAGATTTTCAGAGGTTCAAATATACAGAACTAATAAGAGAAAGGTATTTGCAATAGATGGAGATTTGAACAATGATCTCTCAGCAACTGATAGAAAAAATACTTGGAAATCTGTTGTTTATAAAAGACTTGACAATCAGTTGATATTATTTAATTGAAATTTATCAAACAATTCATACAGCAAAAACAGAATACACTGTGTGAAATGGTTTATATATTGAAGAAAGCAGTATGGCAATTTCTTAAAACTTTCAAAATATAGCAACCATATAACCTGGTATTTAACTCTTATTTAAGCAAAAGAAATGAAAGCATATATTAACACAAAGCCCTGTACACAATGTTCATAGAATATCTGTTTGTAAGAGCCCAAACCTGAAAACATCCCAAGTACCCAAGAGCAATAAAGGGATCAACATAGCTATATATATATATATTTATCAGTATATGTGTGAGTATGTGTATGTATATGTTGTACATGTATACATACATGTTTTATATGAATATATTTTTGTGCAAATTCCTTTTTAATATTTATTAAGGTAACTTGGATTTACAAAATAACATAAACCCAGATGTGCAGGTTCCTTATTCCTTGGATACTTGACAACACACCATGCCCATACAAAAAGTTCTTCACAGTTGTTGATTGAACCCCACCACTACACGTCCCTTACTCCCACACTGTTCCCCACTGGTAATCTCAGCTCTATTGTTAATGTCCAAGAGTTGTTTTGGTTTAGTCTGGTCCTTTGCTTTATTTCTTTATATTCGACATAAAAGTTAATTTGACATTTGTCTTTCTCCTTCTGATTTATTGTACTTAGCACCATCCCCTCTAGTCCCATTCATGTTGTCACAAATGACAAGACTTCATCGTTTTAGGGCTGTGTAGCATTCCATTGTGTATATATACCACATTTTCTTTATCCACTCATCTGATGATGGGCACTTAGGTACTTTCTAATTCTCAGCTATTGTAAATAATACTGCAATAAACATGGGGGTACATATTTGTATTTAATTTGCTCTTCATATTAGATGTATGATGTGCAAAATTTTCTCCCATTCAGTAGGTTGTCTTTCTGTTTTTGTGATAGTTCCTTTCACTGTGCAGAAAGAAGTTTTTCAATTTGATACAGTCCCATTTGTTTATTTGTGGTTCTCTTTCTAGAGTTGAGTGCCCAAAGACTTCTCTAAGACTTTTGTCACTGAATGCTTTTTCTGTGCTATTTTCCAAATATTTTATGGTTTCTGGTCTTACATTCAAGTCTATAATCCATTTTGCACTAATTTTTATGTATGGTGCTAGCATCGTCCTTTCATGTGTGGCTGTGCAGTGTTCCTAACACCACTGGCTAAAAAGACTTCTCCATTGTATGCTTTTGGTTCCTTTGTCATAAATTAAATTAACTGACCATATGTGTGTTAGTTTCTGATGAATCAGTTTTATTCCAAGGAATTTAATTATTTTTTTATATTGCAAGTTGAATTGTATTTTTTATTTTATGTATGGTTTGCATATAAAATTAAACCATTTTTTGAATACTGATTTTACAACCTGCGACTTTACTGTACTCGTAGATGACTTAAATAGGTTTTTGATGGAGTTTTTAGGGTTTTCTACATATATTATCATGCCATCTATGAATAGTGATAGCTTAATTTCTGCTTCTCCAATTTGGATTCATTTTATTTCTTCCTCTTGTGTGTGTTTTTCTGAATACTCTTCAGCAATGAAAAAGACTGAACTATTGATACAAGCAGCAACATAGATAAAACTCAAAATTAATTAAAAACCTAATGCTGAGTGAAAAAAACTCAGATAAAAGTAATATATATTCTGATTCATTTATATAAAATTCTAGAAAACAATAATCTATAGTGATGAATGTATACTAATGGTTGCCTAAGAATGTGAAAGGGATTTGTGTGAGACTTATGAAGGAGTGATTATAAAAACCACTTTAAAAATAAAACAACTTTGTGGGCTGTGGACATGTTCACTTTATTAATCATTCACTGTGGTGGTAATTTTAAGACTATGTATATATGTATTAATGCATATATATATATAATTAATCGAATTCTGCTCTTTAAATCTGTGAAGTTTACTGCATATTTATTATGCCTCAATAAATCTATAAATATATAATTATTGGAAAAAGAAATAAATAGCAATTATTGCAAATAACATAATCAACAACCTGGAAAATCCAAATGTAACCACAGATAAATTGTTAGAGCAAATATATTGCTTGATACAAAATAAATGTATGAAAACCAGTATGTTTCTACATATCAACGTAATTAAAAATAAATATAAAATAGTTTATATTATCAAATAAAATTCCTCAGAATGTAAAGAAATGTTACAAGATATCTATGAAGACAACGTCAAATACATTTTAAAGAAAGCAAATAAGATTGAAGAAATGACATTCTATAATGTAAAAATGCATTTAAAGTATTAATATATTAAAGATTCAACTCTGCACAAATTAATATGTGGTTACAGTAAAATTCAAACAGAATGAAGCAAAAATTTGAGATAAAATTGCATGTTGGTTTTAGAATGTATATAAAATACAAAAGATGGAGAATAATCAGGTCAATATTGATAAAAAGGATGAAAAATGCACAACTTCTATTAGAGAAATCAAAATTTTATCATATTACATTAAATTAGCAATGTGATATTGCTATTAAATGATGTTTCAATGGTATAAACTCCAGTAACACTCATGAATAAATAAAGATATATGTATATATATGTACATTCATACATATTGAATTTCTGATAAAGTTAGAACTTAAATACAGTAGGAAATAGATTGTTTTCCCAATAAACAATGTTGAATCAATTAAATATCATGTGGAAAGATTTAATCTTGATTTACACCATACATGAAAATTCATTCTAACACAATAGAGATTCAAATTTCAAAGGTAATCTGTAATGTTTAGAACTTAACATCAGAGAATTTCTTCATGCCCTAGAAATTGGGAAAGAATTCCTCAGCATGGTCTCTGCTATACTAAACAAACACAAAATTAAGAATTCATATAACAGCAATAAAAATAATAATCTGATTTTAAATGGACAAAGGAAAAACAAACAAACATGGGCAAAGGACCTGAATCGATATTCCTCCAAAGATTATAAATACCAATAAGCAAGCAAAAATCATTATATCGTTAGCCATCAGAGAAATTCAAATCAAAAGCACAATGAGATATCATGTCATACCTACTAAGATGGCTATAATCATTAGGATATAATAACTACTGTTGTCAAGGATATGGATAAATTGTAACCCTTGTACAATTGCTGGTAGAACTATAAAATGGTACAGCTGCTCTGAAAAACAGTGGCTAGTCTTCAAAATGTTAAACATGGAGGTGCCATAGGGCCCAACAATTCCACTCCTAGGTACATACACAAGAAAAATGAAAAGTGCACACAAAAACTTGTAAATAAATGTTCATAGCAACATTATTCAAAATAGCCAAAAGTTAGAAATAACTCAGGTGTCGAATGACTAAGTAAAATACTTCTTTATCACTGAATATTATTCAGCTTTTGAAAGAATAAAATACTGATTTAAGATACCAAACGGATGACCTTCAAAATATTATACTAAGTGGAAGAAATATCCATATTATATTTATATGAAAAGTATAAAATAGGTAAATATTTAGTGACAGAAAATTTGTGATGTCTAAAGCTGGTAAGGACTGAAGAAACTAGGAATGACTTCAGAAGAACATGGGTTTTATTTTGGGGAAGTTGAAAACATTCTAGAATTTTTATTGCCTATAAATAAAAAAAATTATGCACTTTAAGTGGGTGAATTACAAAGTTAAGTGGATTATACATTAATACAACTGTGATAGGTAGAGAGATGACAGATGTGTATGTCTGTGTGTGTGTGAGAGAGAGAGAAACTTACATTCGTTGAATAATTCCATTAAGAGCATTAATAAAACAAGTCCCATAGTGGGAAAAGATATTTTTACTACATATATTTAACAAAGGTCAGTATTCTACAGGAAAAAAAAGTTCAACAAAAGTCTATGTATAAATCAACCATACAACCTGAAGAAAAATGGACCTAAGACTTAATATTGAGAATATTCAAATGTTTCACTAAACATGAAAACATACTCCATCTTATGAATAAATTAGATAAAACCTGAAATCTAAATGGGTTATAGCATACCCAGATATATACAATTTTAACTGCCAATTCCTTGCCTAGATGAAGATGTGGAAAAACTAGAATTCTCACGCACTTAAACAGTAGAATAAGTTCATGCAATTACTTTGGAACTCCTTTTTCTTTTCTTTTCTCTTCTTTGCTTTTGAATAAACCTGATGGGTTCTCTGATCCATCAGTTTTCTAAGAAGGTGTGATGAGTATTCAACACAGAAATAAGTACATGGATTCACTAAAGAATGCATGAATTTTCATAAAAATGTTACTTGTAACTACCAACAACTAGAAACAAATCACCCTTGCCAACTCAAAGGATATATAAATTACAGTATTATATAGAGAATTTTTCTAACTACACTAATAATTAATGATCTACCTCTACTTGTAAAATAGGTACATTTCATAAAATTAAAATTGAGAGAAAGAAATCACATGCAAAAAAGTATTTTCTTCTACATTAAGTAAAAAATAAGTGTTAGAAGCCAGATATTGGTTACCTGTAGGAGAGGAAAGTAGCAACTGGGGAGAAACATGGTAGAGCTTCTTGGGTTTCAGTGATATGCTGCAAATGTCTTAAATCAAGTTGCAAGAATTGATAAACTTTTTAAATGTTGCAAGCTGGCTGGCATCATTTGTAGCTTAAAATTGGCTGTGCTGAAAGTATTCATGCCATGTGAATTGTGTTTTATCAAGGTGTTTCTGTTTTGTTTTGTGGTGGGGTTATTAGATAATTACCAGCATGATAGTGGCATAGAATGTGTTCATCTTCTAAATTCTCAGAAATAGGCACACATGATGTGTGAACTTTTCTGTGATATGTTAACAGATCATTCATATTTTAAAGAAGAAAAAATAGGTCACTATAATTTCAAACAAATATCTTTATAGAGTATTGACTAATTCAAATGCAGTGAAATGGGGCAGGAGTGCTAAGTGGACAGTAGTGAGAAAAATAATAGGGTCAAATCAATAATAAAAACATTGATTTCATCTCAATTTTCACCACTTAGATCCAGGGCCATGATCTTTTGTTTTTCACAGAGGTAGAAGAATGAAGACAGACTCTGCATGTTTATTCACATAGGAACATTCTGATTTCACACAGAAATATATTTTTGTTTTCCTTGGAAATCACATACCTTTTCTTGTTACATTTGTAACCTGATGATTAGAAGATTGAATCCTGGTATCAGACCACCACGGTTTGAAGGTAGGCTCTTTATTTTTGATGTTAGACAAATTAAATAACTGTTGCTTCTAGTTTCTTTATTGGCAAAGTGGGAGGAATAGTAATACCCCATCACTTATTCATTCAAAACAATTTATGGTTTAAGGGAAATGTGCCAAGTATGATTCTTGAGTGGGGAATATAGCAAGAAGTAAAATATACAAAAATTGTTCCATGAGCTAAAGTCACTTACATTATAAGTGGGACACAATAAATAATACATGTAAGTAAAATCTATATGTGATGATAATCATGATAGGGTATTAGTTGAGTATTAAATTGGTTTCATTGAGAAGATGACATTTACATTAAGATGAATAAAATGAAAGAGCAAGGTGCAATGTTTGTGGGGAAATGCAGTACAGCCAAAGGAGAAAGGAAGGGCAACCACGGCATATGCTTGCTTCAATTACCTGAGAAATAGCAAGGGGGCCAATGTGACTGGAGCAAAGTGAGAAAGGATTAGATAGATAAGTCACCTTAAGTGCTCTGAATTTTACTCTGAATGAGATGTGGTGAATGGAGTTTCAAGCAGTATAGTGATGTGAGTGATTAAACTTGGGTTTAATGATATTAGTTCAGATGTTTTCTTGAGACTAGATTCAAGGACAGTGAAGATGGAAACAACAGTCTATTTAATCCATGTGAGAACTGATAGCTGCTTAGTCCAGTGAAATAGACGAATTTTTCATTTAGCAAAGTAGGTTATTACATTTTTGAGAATTTCTAATCTGTAAAAAGCAGATTTCAAGAATTTTTGATGAAAAATTTTCTGATTGTCCAATATTAGATCTATTTGATTTGCTTTGTTTCTTTCAACAAGTGAAAATACACGTACACAACTTCCATGGGTACGGATTTTATTTACAAGAATCATTGTATTCCTGGTATAATACTTATAGCCTTTTTGACTGCTCTTTGTCAGCAGATCTTTTCTCCATAAACAGGTGAATCTTCAATCAGGTCCCAGCTTGATACCTCTCTACTTTTTCTATACCATTTGGAATTGACTTTTATTTCCCTTACTGAATCTTGAAACATGACTAGTTAATTGAGAAACATACTCTTTACTGTGACACAAATGAGAAATTGACTAAGAATTTTAGTCTTAGTGAGCTAACTTTGGCGTCATTTTCCCTTGATGTTTACCTCAAAATACGTGTATGAGAGGTTATTAATTGAAAACTTTAATGAATAAAACACTAAATTTTACTTGAGATTTGGAGATAAAAAGCAACAACATAAATTGGTACTTAAATATATATATACACACACATATATGTATATATATATGTAGTGGTTATAGAAGCAAATTGAGAACATTTTCTAAATGCTATTGAAATGTAGAACTTACCATTCAAAGAATACATATTTATTTTGAAATCTAAAAACAATCACTTCTATATTCGCTAAGAGAAAACTGCAAAGCCTTGTATAAATGCTATGAAACTTTTCAGTAATTGTCAGAATAATTGTTTTAAAATTCTATTCAAATAGCATTGTAGGTGGTATATCATGGATGAAGCTTAAAATTCACATGTACAAAATGGTTTCTATTTCCATTGCCACTAATAACAAAAAGCAATAGTTAAAGGGTAAAATTTAAAAAGTGGGAAATAGAACTTCTAGACAATCCATTTCTTAGTGAGTAGTAAATTGCATGTACATATAGGAATATATTCATCAATTTATACTTCTAAAACTTTTGAATGGGGCTGAAAAAAGGCAAAGTATTATGCTAAAATGGAAGTTATTTTCCCTAATGCTTTGTAAAGGAAAACTGAACTGGCACAATGTTGGCATTTTTATCAAAGTGCTTTGCGTTCTAGTGAACAGATGATAATGCTTCTGTTCCTGTTTGTTCTCAAGAACTTTCTACCTTTTTCACATCTTAAGCAGTTTAGGAATCCTGTACTGGCTTGAGTTAACTAAACAAATGTCTAGTCAACCTAGGAATACGAAATAGTCACCTGAATATTTATTTGATAAAAAATTGGTTGAATTCTATCCTCTTCTGTGTAAAGTTTATGGGGGATTCCGCAGGTGGTTGCTTGAAAGATGCTCTTGTCCACAGAGAGAAGCATTCCTTGCCTAACTAGGAGACTATTAGAAAGGCTGATCATGAAAGAGACTGATTAAAAAGCCTGTTTTCCTTTAGTAAGCAGGGGTTTAGGAGAGAAGAAAATAGCACTACATGATGATACAAGCTATTTTGGGGACTCTTATTAAGAGACAGATACTCAGTTGTATCTACTGGTATATTCCATGACCAATGCAGTCAGGAAATACAGGACTTACATTTGAAGGTGACAATCTGTATGCATATGTGTGTTCATGTATGATTGTGCGTGAGGCTTCTAGAAGTGTGGTTTATAACAATTAGCAGTTAGTTCTAGGTGCTTATTTATATTACAAATGTTTATTGTAATTTTAAGTGAAGGTAACTCTTTAGTTTATAGAGATTTGAAGAGCAGGAAAGCAGAAAATTTCTGATTATGTAGGCAATAATGTTGATCACCTTGATTCCTCCTCCAAACTTGTCATCATAGCATATCTTCCTTGACATACCTTAAATACCAACTGTATTTGAAAACTGACAGTAACAGTATTTAAAATTCAGGAAACTTAGAAAGAGTATCACTAATTGAACACAATATGAACCAATTATATATACTGCATTATTTAATCCTTTAAAACAATTTGTTACGTTTTAAAGTATATATTTAATTGACCAATGAAAAAACTACTTCTCAGAGAGGTACATGATAATGTCATTCTACTGCTGTGACAGAACTAGACATTGAATCCGTTTGTTTTTTCTTTAAAGCTACAGACTGTTGGCGCCTAAGTCAGAGAAGCAAGATGATATTTAGATGAAAAAATCAATTTACATACAATTTTGTATAGGTTGATGAGTGAACATGAATATGTGATCTTTTTTTATTTATTGATTTCTATGTTTTATGATAAAAATAAAGCATAAACATACCTTTTGAAAAGTTGAGTCTAATACAGTTACTTTTAGTGGTATTTTTCTTTCTTTAATTGGTTTATATATAATGGTATCGATTTTATATCAATTTTTAAAATAGAGATATTTGCTACTCACATAGTTTTCAGATTTGTTGAAAGGGAAACATTCTTTGAAGTCTTTAATATTTTGTGACAGAAAAATTTTCATTGAGTATCAAAGAATCATCAAAAGTCAGTATAACACTTTATATATGACACGCTGAGTCTAGTAAAAGGTAATTATAAATGCTAACTTTCACATTCAAAAATCTTATAGAAAATCACACTTAGAAAGATAATTCTGAGCATTCACTTGCTAAAAATAAATTACACTACAATGCATAGAGTCTATCACACATATATACATGTATATTTACATACATATCAACTGATTGTTTAGAGAGGCAGCACGAAGATGTCAAATTGATATAACTGAATTGTAGAAAGAATTTTTAGAACTGTTTTGTATAATTCAGGGGCAATGCTACACTTAAATATTTGTTTTATTTATTTATTGAAGCATCATTGGTTAAAAATATTACATGGGTTTCAGGTGTTCAGCCTTATAAATCAAAATCTTTATATACTAGCTTATGTTTACCACTAGAAGTCAAATTTCTATCCATCACTAAAGAATCAACCACTTTTACCTACCTCCTTCCTCCTTTTTAGAACAACTGTTTTGATCTTATATTCTAAGAGTTTGGTTTTGTTTGCTTGTTCATTCATCTGTTTTGTTTATCTACTACATAGGAGTGAAATCAGACAATATTTGTTTTTCTACTTCTGACTTAATTTAGCATAATAAATACCTTTAAGCTTTTAAATCTATCCACATTTTTGCAAATGGCAGAATTTCATTCATTTTTATAGCTGAGTAGTATTCCTCTTATCTATAAATGTATGTACATATATATGTACATATCACATTTCCTTTATCCATTTATCTATATAAGGGCACTTAGATTGTTTACAATTAGTGACTTTGTTGATAACGGTACTTTGAACATGGGGGTACAATATGTCTTCAAATAATGCTTAGTAGTGGGCAGCTGAATCATTTATTTCTTCTTATCTTTTTGAGGAATCTCTATGTTTTTTATATAATGGTTGCAGCAATTTACATTCCTACCAATAGTGTATATAGGTTTCTTATCTTATACATTCTAACACTTGTTTTCAGTCTTTTGAATAAGTCTCACATGTGCGAAGGTATATTTTATTGTTGTTTTGATTTGCAGTTCTCTAATAATAAGAGATGAACATATTTTCAAGTGCCTGTGGCCATCTGTTTGTCTTTGGAGAACACTTAAATATTTTAAATGTTTTATTTGAATAATTGTTAATTTAGTATATAAATTGTGAAAAATCATTCTAATGCTTATGGAATTCTTCTTGTAGAGTCTACCATTATGTTTTTAATTACTAAATACACTTGACTATTTTGATATGATACTGATGAGTTTTGCAGGCAATAGTACTCTAAAACATGTACACACTATACCCAAACATGTGTTCCTTAACTTTAGAAATATAGGGCCTATTGTTTAATGTTTCAACATTTTTTTTCTCATCATGATTTGTTGTTTTTCCTCTAAGCTTATTATTCTGATTTCTCACATTTGCTAAATGTTTTGCACTTTTCACAAAACTACATGTATTATATTTCCTACATATTCCACAAAGTAATTATTTCATATTCTGAGTAGATATTATGCATGCTAAATTAATGAATGAAAAATTCTAGTAACATGTTTCTTTGCCTATTTAATCTGCAGTGTAATCGCTAATGCATTCCTTTATTCATTTGTTTAATTCCAATGCCTTTCCCTCAGTTTATTTTAGTCACCTTTTCTTACTAAATGATAGTCATTCTATCATTTAATGTTGGGACATTTGTCTCTCTACATTATTTTGGCCACAGAGGTAGATTTAAAGTGAAGTAACTTCTCTGGTATTGGACCAAAACGACTAACATTCCGCTTAACACTTTTTACTCCCTGTTCTCTGTTAAACATTGAATAATTTATGAGTTTACATATTTAAATTTTTCTTGTCCAATATTCATTCACTTTATTTTGTAAATCATGTAGCAACAATAATATCTTGCTTTGAAAGGAATAGCTGAAGAAAAATGAAGCTGAAAAAGAAAACAAGATAGTTCTGGAAATCATTAGAAATATATAAATTTAAATATAGTGAATTTGCTTTTTTTTATTTCTATCTGACTTGCTCTGTCTCCAAGACAATAAATTTTGTATTTGTGTATTTATGGAACTAGAGATCTATGTTAGTTTATTGTTGGCTAAAGGATTTTGTTGTTGTTACATTTAGTGTATTCAAGGTATGAGTAAAAATCAAATGACTAATGAAAACACACTGGAAAATCCATTATAAGAAGGCCGTATTTTAAATATAGTTTTAAATTATGAAAATAATCTGATGTAATCCTTTTTGATAAACATTTATATTTAATAGTTATTTAGAAATCATTAGATTTTTAAATGTGTAAATAATTTTGCCAATGTCATGTATTATTTATGGGTTTTAATAAGCAAGTGAAATATTATTGATATTTTGCAATTTAGTGCATATATTAAGTGAATAAATGATGATCTATTATTTGCCAGACATTGTTGTAAGTCCTTAAAAGCAGTGATAAAAGTTCCTGCTTTCTAGAGATTTATCTTCTAAGAAGGAAAATATCCATAAGTATATATTAATGAAAAACTCTTGATGCTGTAGATATGGAATTGCTTCATGCTTTGAACTCTGATGGTACTTAAGGTTTTAATTGATATTTGCCTTTTGATTTAATGGAAATACAGAAAGGTTAAGTGACAGCAAAACCACATTCCCTTAAGTGAATGCCAATGCTTTTTCACATTTTCCTGCTTTCCATTATTGTTTATCTTCGTTTATGAATACCGAATGATGGTAGAGTTAGTATTTTACACATTTTTCTATTTTCTACGTATTTACTTATCCATGGCAATGCATGCTAAATAGCAGCATAGTCTGGCTTGGGTAAACATCACATTGGTGGTAGACTGGCGTTTGTCGCTCTCCGTGGTGCTGAAAGATCATGTAGGTTAAAAATTAGATTTTTCTATTACTTTGACAAAAATAATTAATGCCTGATCAAGGTTTTATAGCTGAGATAAGGTAGAGAAAATATGAATTGGTCAATGTGGCTGTTGGCTAAAACTAATTACATTTTCTTCATATTATTAAATTATTATTAGAAAAATAATATACAAAAGAAGATAAGATCTAAACTGTATAAGACTTTCAAAAAAAATCTTTAAAAATAATTTAATGAGAGCTTACTTTGATTGTCTCATTAATATGTCAAAATATATATAGAAATGTAAAATATATACAATGCATTAAAATATATTATATAAAATTAAATTTTATTAAATATATTGAAATGTTTTATGAGATTTTGCCTCATGGAGGAAGATATGTTTTAATAATAGATTTTATACATAAAATAAGTATAATATTTCTTTATGATAATACTTGAAATGGTAATATAATTAACCAGCTGTGAAAAATATATTGTACAATTAAAAAGATTTTTAACATTTGCTTGAGTCAAACATTTATATCAGTCAAAATGGTATCTATATATCAGTCTAATAGTCTTTTATTAATAATTATTATTTTGAATTTTGAAAATGGATTTCAAATCTATCCCAAATTTGCATCAGAAAATTCAAAATAATAATAAAGTTTGAATTTAAAGATTGCCCCAGCATTATTAGAAAAGATACTCCTCAGCTGACAAGGCTGCCCACACCTCCACCACCAATAACATCAGCAGCCCACATGTTGCTAGAGTTTTTGGTCATTAACTGGAGCTATGCTCACTAGAAGTTACTTCTCAAACTACTTGCTTTCTCGTTTTCAATAGGCTATGCTTTGAACTGCATGAAATGTTCCTTAGCCACTGAAAAAATCCTCAAACTACTCCAAGAGCCCTTGTCAGCAGTCTGCTAAACAGTGAAGTAAAAATCCAAAGTAGATGCTGCTTTATCTATGGCACTTTCAGGAGCGATGGGACACATTTAGACCCCACTCTCCACAGGTCATCCTCCAAGACCCCTGAACAAGTTTTTGATGACCAGAGACTATCTGGTTATGAACTCTGGAAGCTATAAGTCACCTTATTTGATCACTCCTTATGAAAGAGGTGAACAATCTAGCATGGGATATCTTAAATTATCTGTAGCTAACTGGTTGGAAAGCTCAGCTCTTAGCCTGTGCCAACTTTCTTTTGAGTATTTAAGACCACCTGATATAAATATATGCCTGCTTATTTGTTTAGGACATACCACAATGAAATGTAGCATCCATGAGATGAGTGTCTTTGCTTTTTGATTCATTATTATATTCTTAGTGCATGGTGTAAGCACTCATTTCATATTTACAATACATATATATAGGAACAGATGAAGTTCCATAAGGCTGTCTTTATTTTCCTTTTTATCTTCAGTGCCCTTCTCAATGTTTAGCTCATTATAGGTACTAAAGAAGTAAGCAGGGTTCAGATTATAAAGATCTTGTAGAACTTGTTAATGATTTTAGACCAATTCCTAAAGGCAATGAGAAGCCACTGAAGCATTGCAATTAAAAAGAACTATTAATTTTTCATTTTAAAAGATACAATAATGGTATCACCATGGTGCTACACATCTAGTGTTAAATTCCCAAAATTATATAACACTTCTCCTTCATTGCTAATAATTTGCCCAAATCTGATAAATTAACTTCAACAAGCTATATCTATCATCTGTCTTACCCTTTTTAATACAGGTTTGGTTTAACACAGGATGGACAATCAGACCTGCTAAACACATATCCCTGTCTTTAGTATAGTCTTCATCTAAATTACAGTATGCCTCATAGTGGATTAGTTATATGGGTTGGTGACCTCATTTATATAAACAAATACTTGCAAAGCTCCTCACCAATTAAAGATAAATACCTAATTTTCTATTTGGAAAAATGTACAGTATTCATTTTTATAACTTTTAACACTCACTCACTTAAATTATTGCATTTAATCTTACTGTGATCTAATCAAATAGTTTTCTCTCATTTAAAAGTAACTACAAATTTAAAAATGCTTAAGACTTACTATAAATTCATATAAAACTTTCACTCAAATTTAACAATTAAAATTATTTCACATTTTCTTCATCATTCTTTTTATAGGTATTTCTGAACTATTGTGAGTAAACTGCAGCCACTATGCCTTTTTTCTCCAAAATATTTTATTAGAGAAATCACAGTAAAATGATCAAAGCTAGAACTTTTAAATTTCATACAAACTAATTGTAATTTAACATAAATAAAATACCTATAGATTATTTATCATAGATTTTTTTTTTATCACAGTAGTCTTTTTGAAAATTAAAGACAAGGTATTTGTTAATGTTCCCTCAGTTTGGATTTCTCTTTTGCTTCCTCATGATTACTGAAAATTATGCATTTAAAAAATCTGGAATATTAAATAAATTACATTGTGTTCCTTAGTGCATCACATCATGAGGCTCATGATGTCATCTGGTTCCATTATTGGAACTTTGATCACTTGGTTAAGATAAAGCCTACAAGATTTATTCATTACCAGTATTTTTAAAATTCTTTTTCGTTAATAAGAATCTATAGCAGATTATAAAAAAAATGGCCTCAAATACTTCTGATTTGTATGTGCATTCTTTTTTGCAATTTGATATAGAATATACCTACCCTTCAAATCTGGTCTTGGCCATGTGACTTCCTTGGACTAATGGGACATTCACAAATGAGTGTCAGCAGAACCTTGAAAAATGAAGTTCAGTGGAGTTTGTGTTTCATTGTTATTTTTTGGAATTCTGCAAATACCGCTGGTGAAAAGAAAGGGCTAGCTTACTGAAGGATGACAAGACAGATTGAACAAAGATAAGTCCCAGCCCTAATCAGTTTGTCCACCACCAGTCATATGAATAAAGCCAGCTTAAAATATTCAGCCCAAAAGCAGCTAGCCAGAGTTGGAAACCAAGAAAGGAACCCAGAGAAATTTGAGAAATTATAGATTTTTGTACTTTGGAACTACATATCTTATTGCACATATGATTTTTACTACTAGATTTGTGATTCTTGTCTTAGTTAAATATTACTACAAAGATTATAAAATGGCTTTACTATCTTTTTGAAAGATAAGTAAAGTAAGGATGGGGATTTATATGTCTTCCAAGGTCATATGGTTAGTAAGTGGTTTTGCAAGCATTAGAATTCTAAATTTTACCTTAAGCTTAAGTTTAAGAAGCTTAAAGTTCATGGCTTTTCTCAATATGCTCTGCAGACTTGAGTGGTCTGATACCCCGACCTAAGCCCTACAAACGCAAGCAGTAGAAAGTACCCCATGTTGAGTGTCACACTTTGTCCTCAGGTAAGCTCAGAAGAACCTCTGGTAGATGCTCCATAATTGGTAGTGTATTAGAAGTGTCAAGATGGACAATGTAGCAAGAGCCTTAATAGGTATTATTATACCAATTTAGATTATAATTATTCATGAATAAAGAAAACATTTCTAGAAACAGCCTTTCATAAACTGAGTATAATAAAAATGCCATTGACACAGTAGATTATAATTAATAAATATATGATATACTTAATATTTTTAAAGTAACTCATATCCTCCCCAGTTTTGCCAAATAGAGAGCTAATACATATGAAGTGACATTGTGAGAGGAGAAAAAGACCACCTATCGCACCTCACTCTTACAAATAAGAAAACAGAATACAGAACGCCAGGGTCAAAATTGTGAACCAACAATGACAAAGCAGGGAACTGAACTCAGAAATCCCAATTTTATAGGGGAGTCCCTTCTACATGGAAATAGGGGCTAGGTCGCAGATGATAGTAGTGTCAGAGTCTTCGTAGTTATCAGTGACTTGTGCCAGGCACTGTTGTGTAATGCTTTCATATACCTTACCTCATTTAGTGCCCTGGGCTTTTCTGATATGCTACACATTATTTAGAAATGTTTGCCAGTTAACCATATCTTTCTGGTTGAGAAAGGAATCCAAAGCACCACTTTTTTTTTCTTTACCTCTCCTTAGAAAAATGAAGAGCACTGGAAAATGCTTTGCATTCTCACTTCGCTCACACACAGTGAGTTCCCCAGCAGCAGCTGTCGCCAACCAGAACACAAGGATCCCGTCAGGATGAAAGCACTGTAAATGACAAGAAGCCAAACTCTAGTCTGTCCTTTCGGCTTCAGGGCGCCCAAACCTCAAGTTCCCCGCCGTCTGTCTTCGTGGGCAAGTCCAAGACAGGGCGGCGTCGCCGGGGCTTTCCCCGAAGGCAGTCCCGGGCCCTCCCACACTCCTGTAAGAGGCTCGCTGATACACTAGGCGAACACAAGGAACGAAAGCCAGCTTGTGCACTGCGGGGCCCCAGGGCGGCCAGGGGTCGGGAGGCGCTCACCCTGGGTAGGAGCCTACCCCACAGTGGTCCTAGGAGGCCGTGCCTGCCAAGTATCGCGGGACTTGTGCACATTGCTGGAGCGGCGGCTCCAACAGCAGCTGGAGCGCTCTCATTGCACCGCCCCAGCCAGGGAGGAGCGGGAGCCGGGAGGAGGAGGGCTGGGGTGCCGGTTACGTAAATGATACTAGCCCAGTGAGAGGCCTCCAGGCTGGGGCTACGGGAGGGGGAGGGGCCGCGGGAGGAGGAGGGGCTGGGAGGGAGCGGGCCGGGGTGGGGAGGTGGGGAGGGGGAGGGGGCGGGGGCCGGAGGCGAAGTGACCAGGCGGCGGCGAAGGCGGCGGCGGCGGCGGCGGCGGCGCCGGCTGTGCTGAAGTGACAATGTGCTAGGAGCCCTCTCTCGGTCTCCTGTGCTTCCTCGGCCTCGGCGCCCGCTCTCGCCGCGCTCGCAGAGACCTCCATCCCGCCGCCGCGCTATGAGGGCGCCTCTCAGGGGCTGGCTGAGGCCGGAGCCGGCTCGCACTGCTCGCGGGGAAGTGTGAAGAGAGGCGCGGGCGGGAGCCGGGACCACGCGCGGCGCTTCCTGGCCGGCGCGGGTTCCAGGTGAGAGCGGGCTTGGCACGCCCAGCGCTCGGCGCGGCTGGCGGGTCTGGGTCGGAGACTGAATTCTGTGCGTGGACCTCCGTTCTCTCTTCGCGGGATCCTTGGCCACGATAGCAGGTCTCTCTTGCTAACCTCTCCCTACCTCCTAATTATATGGGGCGAGTACCCTCTGGGTGGCTAGAGTGTCCGGGTGGGCGCCGCAAAGTCGTGCAGTCAGTGCCGGGGCGCTGGGTCCCAGGGCAGGGACTCTGGCGGAGCCGGCATCGCGGCCTCCCTGGTGCTCGGAGCGAGTTCGCCCGCAGCTGCAGGTGCTGGAGGATCGCGAGGCGCGCAACTTTCTGCCGCCTTCCGCCCCTGCTCCGCTTTCTCTGCTGAGGGCTGAGCTGGGGGGGCGCTGGCCACCCGCTGAGCTCTGGTGTCGCTGGGCCACCGGAACGGCTTGGCCTCCCCGCCCGGGCAACTTTCTCTCTCCAGCTGCGTGTGGCTGGGGTCTGAGGTGCGGTCGCTTCTACTGGCCAGACGCCGGGGACACTAAATCTTGGGTGTCGTCCTCGACGGTTGCCTCTCTTTACTTCTCTTTCAGTGCTCCTCTGCCTCTTATTCTCTATGTGTTTCACTGTTTCTGACACAGTTTCTGTCTCACTGTCTGGCTCTCGTCCTCCGAGATGCCACCCCCGACTCTCATCTCCGTTTCTTTCTTGGGATGAATGTCTCCATGTCCCTGATAGTCTGTCTTTCTGCTCCTCTAGTCTTTCCATATATTTTCTCTGTCTTTCTTTCTCTCCCTCTCTTTTCTCCTGCCCCGCTGAGCACCAGAGCTTCTTGAACTGTGGTGTCAATTCCACCTTTTGGACACGTCCAGGAGAAGAGACCTGTCTGCTCCGGGGTAGAAGGGACCTGGGGATGGAAGCCTCCGGCCCCTTTCCGGGCGGTCTTAGAGCAAGAGGGCTAAATAAGAAGCACCAAGTGTCTGCTTTTCTACCCGGGTTCGAGGGTGGAGCGCTGGTCTGCACTGACAGCAAAGATTCAGGCGCCCCTTGGCATCCCCTGTTCTTTGACTACTCTCAGTCAGTTAATCAGTTAAATTTCCAAGTGGCGATTCTACATCTCCATCCTTTATAAAAAGCCACTGGGGAAAGACTATGGGCAAACACGGAAGCTTCGGGATTCAGAGAAAACTAACCTCAAAACGGGAGGAGCTTTCTCGAGGCAAAGGTGTTGCTAGCGGAGGAGGGTAGCATTGGTGACTGCCTTCCTTAAACTGCTTGTAACACTCAATCCTTGAGCGGTTTCCTTGGGAGAAATCGCGGTCAAATTCCCCAGAAACACCGCTTAGAGATTTTATTTGCCAGGCTAAAAGCACTTGGTTTCCCAGCCCCCAGAAAATTTGGATTTCCTTGGGGACCCTCACATCTTCAGCTTTATATAAAGACCACCTTTTCTCAGGATCTGCACAGCACCGCCCCCTCCACCCCTAGGGTGTGTGTGTGTGTGTGTGTGTGTGTGTGTGTGTGTGTGTGTGTGTGTGTACAGGCGCGCTGTAGCTCACCTTTGAATTAATCCCCTCTAGTGTTAAAGAAACCCACTGATTTGTGAATATTGAAAAGTAAGGTCATCCTATTGGTGACATTCTTTTGGACCTCTCGCTTTTCGTGGTGATCATTCTCCTGGCCTTCACCATCCTTTCCTTTTCCTTATTTTGACTTTTGCTTTGTCTTACTGACCTTTCCATGATCTCTACAAATGCCTCCTCATGCAGAATTAGAAGCTGCTTAATATTGAAACCCTGTTTTGCTATCAGAAATGGGTGGATTTGCAGAATTTTCTTATCCTAAGGCAGGATTTGAACTTACGAAATACGCATTTTATGCACTGTTTTCCACAAACCACAATTTTACATCCCTTCCTTAGACACTGCCCACCTTCAGCTCCATTGAGAATTTCCCCTGACTGCTCCTGCTTGTTTAAATAAATGGTTTGAATCCACCATTTCTGTGATGCTTATCCTATTCCAGGACTTAAGCTGCTTGCTTAAGTAGAGGCACTATGTCTAAGACCAGGTTTGTGGAGGAAGAAAACATTTCAAAGGAAGTCCAGCATTGCTGTTGTAGATTAATTCCAGATTCCAGAGTCCAGAGTGAAACTGATGCTGTCTCAGATATACAAACCTTAGCACTGTGTGGGAAAACTCGTAAAAGCAAAATAAAAACTTGTTGGTTAATTGATTATAAACAGCATGCATCTGATTATAGGCTTAAAGTCACCCTGCTTTGCTAATGAGCCTATGAACAAAAGTTGAACTCTCCCTCCTCTTTTCTATTTCATTTAGTCTCTTTATGAATGGGAGTGAAGGATTTGTAGAATGGATATTGAAATATGAGTCCTCTGTGTCTTTTTAGCTCATTCACTGTTTGAATTGCCCCTCTCTTCAAGTCTGAATTGACTGATGTTTTTAAAGAGTCATTGCAAAATTGAAGAGATTAGATTCTCTGGTGGGTGGCATCTCTCTACTTTGTTATCTGAAAGTAAACTGAGACATGACATCAATTTTTAGTGAATTCTTCGGTTTTTTTTTTTAGCAAATGTTAAATTCCCTCTTTTTAATAAAAAGAACAGATATATCAGCTTAAATATTTGGTGACTATAAATTGATCTGTAAATGGAATCACTTACTTTAAATAATTTATGGGTTTCCTTACTGCTTCAAATATATATGAGAGGTGTGATACTACATGCATATGAGAATTTGCCAAAGTACCTGGAAATGTAATGCCCCTGCATACAAGCTTCTAGTAGGAGTCCATGAACTGCTATCTAGTTTTTTTCGTGATAGCTATTCAACTCTTAAAACAGATGGAGATTTATTATGAATGCTGGGCAGGATTCTGGGAAAGGCAGTTTTGCCTAAAAAATATTTCTTGTGAATTATTTGATACTTCTGATTTTTTTGTATTTTAAAATAGCAAAGGCATAGTGAAGGTGGAGATTCTGATATTGGTTGAAATATATTCTGATTTCTTATTGTTAAGAACTTTGAGACACATTTAGGTAACTTCATGTATATTGACCTCAGGTTAGATAGTTATGCCAGTGAAATGCAATGTTTCCATTTTGCCAGCTTGATTTTTAGAAGTAGTAGTTGTAGCAGGATCCTTTCTATTTAATGGAGATGGTGCAGATTTTTTAAACAATGGCATTTTAGGAAGAGGGCAAATGAACAAGCAATGAATGTTTGTATTCCTTCTGATTGGGCAGATGAAGGGACTAATCAGAAAAGTAAAGAAAATGTTTGATAGTCAAGTATGAACAAAATCCTCCCATGTGAATTAATAAGCTTACATGTCTCTGCTAAGTGTTCATTATACTTATGAAAATGATCAGTCTTATAGTTTTATCCTTTAATTAATTTGCTTTGTTAGTCACTGTATTCTCAAGTAACACCTCTTGGAGTAAACAACAGCATTCTTGACTGTGACTTTTAACACATCATATACTTTAGTTTGAGTCACTATTAGAAGTAGGAGCATGTAGACTTCTTAAATCTATTGGGATCTAACAGGATCATTACTTTGAAGTTTGAGTGACCATATGCCTAATTTTCAAAGAATTTTAACTGTACTTTGGTTCTAACTCCTTTCTTATCACCACAGTAAACACATGTGAAACATCAAATCAAGACTTAAGTGTATATTGACTGACAGTCTATTTGATGACATTTCTTAATATTATAGCTCCCTCCCTCTAATACACAAAAAGCATATGTTTGAACACAGAAATCCAATGTAAAGATGCAGTATTGTCTTCCTCGATAAACCATTTATCATTTTAGCAAATTAGACTTCTATTTGTAATTTCCATTTGAAAAACATTATTTAATTAAGAACTTCTGCCATTTAATTGTAAGCATATCATTTTTGAAGAGTCTAGCTTTCCACTGTAAAATTTAATACTTAGAGAATTCAAAGAAATTTGTGCAAATGAATACACACAGCAATTCAATGAGAGTTGGTTATTCACTTGGGACATTGTGAGCAATTATCTTTGAGAACTAATTATAAATCTAACAGACTTTATATATCATCTGATACTTATTTTTTCTTAATTCAGATTTAGACATATCTGTGTTTTAAATGCAGTATATATAGTTATATATTTTATTGACCTTAACTTAATTACTAAGGCATGATTACAGGTTATTGAAGATCTCTGTGTTATTAATATATGTATTAATGTCCCTTGTAAGTCCATTGGCATTCACTTTTAGCTCTGAATTTTTCAATTTTATTTTCTTATTGCATCTAAATACCTGTTTATTTAAACTAGATTTTTTAATCTTTAAGCATTATTATTACATATTATTAAGAGATTACTGGGGCTTAAGATTTAATGTAAGTTAAAGTAGGAAGACATGCTTTTTCTCTAAAGGGCCAACATTACACAGGTGTCCATAGAATAATGGTCCTCATGTACTATCAGACTCAACGTCTGCTATAGTGATCTACCCTTCATAAAGACCTTAAAAACAATTAGAAATCTTAATCGTAAAATGTTGTTACATATTAATGCTTAACCCCCACAGCGTAGCTTGAGAGGAGTGTAGTGAAAGTAGTGACCGTTACTATCATAAATGTGATCATAGTTGTGATCATGTTTTCTGTTGTGTGAGAAAATTAAACTATATTAAATATTCAGATTTATTTTTCATTTCTTCAACGTGCTTACTATTATGATGGATGAGAGCTGTCCAAGCTATGTCATATCAGTATTTAATATGATATGTAATCAGTTGGGACTCTGTTTGATACACTAAACTACATTCAGTTGTCACTGAAATCTTACTTAGGCTCTTGTGGAACATTATAGGAAGAGTATGATTAAGCTGTTGGTTGGCACTTTGGTGAACATAATATATATTCAGAATAGCTTCTATAAACAGAAGAACTTAAAACACAGCCTACACATTCAAAATCACCTGGATTCATCTCAATGATAGTAGTAAATGTCAGCAATACTCTCTTCTCATATTAATTACCTTGATACTATAAGCATAGCACCTCTGTTTTTGTTAAAAATGGACTTTGACATATGGAGGTATTAGGTATCCCTTGTAAATCAAAAGACGAATAACTGACTTCATTTCTTCTTGAGATTTTTATGACATAATTAGCTTCAGATTGAGAAGGTGAGATTTATGTGACTACCTCCTTTTGAAAAATTACCATTAGTTCAAATAAGGAAGAATGGGGAAAACACTTGGAAGCAAATATACATAAAGGTGAAAACATTTCAATTTATTTATGGAGTTAATTATTGTGAAGTGAGTTAAAATTTTCTAAAATAACTTACATTTATTAAGATTCTTACCTTGTACTTCTACTGAAGGTGAGTAAACATCTGATAGATCTTACCTTGTTTTGTCCTCATAATCACTTGTGTAGTAAGAAATATTACTATCGCCACAGTATAAATTAGGACTCAATCAAAATCACACAATTAATGTGTATAAGGGATGGCCAGAGATCTCATAATTTCTCTCTGTCATTGAAAACAATTCTTAAATGTTTCTTAGTCTGGCATTTTCACTGACTAATAATTTTTTTAAATGAGTGCCAACCATGTGTATATCTTCTTTCATACAGTAAGAATGATTTAAAATTTTTCTTGCATCACCACTATTTCTTAACAGTGGACCTTTTAAGACTAACTAAAATGGCAGAAAAGTATCTCAATGAAGAGTTCCTAGAATAGAATAAATATAACTTTCTGTATTTTTTCTTCTTTTCACTTACTTTCCTAATTTAACAATGACTGATGGAGATTTCATCACAGCCTGGTAATTTATTTCCCCAAGTTTTGTTGACTGTGCGTAGGAACCCTTCTTAGTCTGAATCACCGTAAGGTGCTGCCGACTCTGATGCTCTGCACCTGTACAGCCGGCATGGTCATCATAGCCATGACTTAATGAAACTTTGTACTTAGAGACTATTCCATTCTCTGACTGGTTGCAAAGCTGGGCAATACGATTTGGACCTAGAGAAGATGTTAGCATTTGCTCTAACTTCAGTTTATTGAGTTAGTGTTTGTTAAAAGATTAGAGGATTGCAGATGACTGTTCCTTTGTGGTAGTTAACCAAAAATCAAGATGGTGCAAATCTGTATCTCAAGACAAGGAATGACTGTTGAACAGAAACAAAAGGACCATGTCTCAAGACCTTATTCCTCTCTTTCCTCTAACCAGTGTGTTCCAAGTGGAATCAGTTCTCTCCTTTTTTCCTTCTTTTTTTGCCATGATGAGAATAAAACAATTTTGCTTTAGATAAGAAAGAAAATTTCAAAGCTCAACTTTAAACACCTTTGGAAAATAGACTTATGCTGTTAAATCCCAAGTCGCTTTGGCCAGTGACTATTATGATCCTAAGAGGAAAAGATAACTAGTGAGATTTGGGAAATGTAGCTAAATTGACTTAAGGTATGGCTTAATGCCATTGCTAACAAACCATTTATAACTTGAAACTACATTTTTATGCATTTATTTATTTTAATATCAGTTGTCAGGTCCTGCTGATCTGGTTTTTCATTTTTCTAGATGATTCTGATGTACAATGAATCCACATGTAACTGGGTCTATTTTTAGTACCTACTGTTTCAGATTAAGTTTTGTTAAACAAAATATAGATGTTACTATGTTCTGAACTCTTAGTGCTTTACAGATATTAACGTACTTGATCATAACAAGCATATTAAGTAGGTTTTATTATCATCTCCATTTTATAAGTGAGGAAATTGAGACATAGAAATGTTACATAAGTTATTCAGAGTGAGGTGATAAGTGGCAGGGCAAGGAATATGCTTTTATATTGATGTACCATTGACTTATAACATAAGTTTGAGGTATACAGTTCTATACATTGGTATCTCTAAATAATAGACTATTTTTACCACCAAAATCTAATGTTCATCCACCACCATACAATTGACCCTTTTTATCTGATTTACCTACTCCCACCGATAACCACTATATTGTTCATGTAGCTTAAAACTTTTTCTTTGTTCATTCATTTTTGTTTCTTTATCTGCCACATGTGAGTGCTGTCATATGTTTGGGATTATGCTCTTTTAATTAAATGCTTAAAATGACCTGCTTTAAGTCACAGGGCTTGAAGTAGCAGAAATGAAAATGGAACTCAGATATCTATGACTGTCCTATTTGAAGAAAATACTGCCTTTGAAAGTGAAGTAAGAAAATCTGACAAAACTCCCGTTCTAGAGTCAGAAACAAAAATCTTTACCTTTTAGAAGTCATAGCACTAGAATAAAAAACTTAATTACAAAGGGGACAATAAACATGGAAAACTCAGTTTTCTTCTTATAGACTCATTGATTTTTCTACTTAGATGCAGACTCCCCCCTAACCTGGCACAAAGAAAAGAAAAAATAGAAACACATCAAGAAACAAACACATAGTGATGAATATAAAAAATAAATCCTTAATAAAATAAAAATTTTATATAGAGAGATTTCATAACTAAGATCTACATCCATAACTAATCTAGTAAAAGTAGCTTATTTCCCTATAATACTGCAGAAAAAATTCTTCAAATTAGGAAATACTTGTGTTTGTAAAAGGATTGAGGAAATCCTATTGGAATTACAATTTTTCTTATCAGATGTGTTTTTGGGAAGCTTTTTATATGATGGAATATCTATAGTAATTTGTAAAGAATTGTACAGAATTTGTAAAGAACTGATGTGTTAGTCTTCGATGAGGTGCATTTTCTAACTACTTCTTGTATTTGATACTAATTTTCTGTTACTTAATATTTTTGTTGATGCTCTAAGATAGTGTTTCAATATGACTTTTTTCTTTTTAAGTAAATTTGTTTTTAGATTGGTGCTTGATTAGGATATAGAAATTATTTTAATTAGAGACTCCCAATAATATTTGATTTTTTATAAAATATTAATCTACACTTAAAATGCTCTTTTCAGATTCTATAAATGAAGTAAGGGCTTATGGGCTTACTGACTTGCTTAGTTTCAAAACTCTGTAAGTCTTTTCACTTTTTCATAAAAATTCCACATCTTTTTCTGAATTATCAAGGCTCATATTTCTTGATTCTCTCGATAGTTCAGTCTCAGTGGGACTATTCCTCACTTATTAGAAATGTTAGAAGCCAACCTGTTTCTAATCATGTTCCTCTTTTTCAGTGTGCGTCTGTATTTTATTTGTAATTCAATACTGTTGTTTATTCTTCACTACTTTTTTTCTTCTCTATCTTTTTTTCTTCCTGGTACATTCTGTTTTAAGTTGTCTTTTTTTTTTTCTTTGACTTAATAAATCATCATTTAGGAGAATAAATTAAAAAAATAATTCCATTTTGTCTGTGAGTAGGTAAGAGACAGACGTTTTAGCTCTTGCATCTGGGTCATTTAGCAGAAGGCTGGGGATGCTAAATTTGCATCTCATTACCTTTGTCTACTTTTAGAATTGTGTGCTTGGGCCCTGTGGTCAGTAGGCAGTTGGCAGGCTCATGGCTCCAGGGGAATGCTATGTTATTTGAGGGAATGCCAATTTCAATTGCTACACAGTGCCATCATCCTTGATCAGATTTTCCTTCTAAAATATCCAATATATGTTTCATTACTAACTCTAAACTAATGACTTCTTGTCAAAATTCAATAATGATATTTATTGATAGACTGTGATGAGCAACATTAATAATTTCAATTATCTGGCCCTTACTCTTGATTTGGGGTAGTATTTTTCCTATTTGGTAAATGTAGAACAGCCATTTCATCACAGTTTTAAAGAGTTTTCTTGTTATGTACTAAGTTGAGATGAATCGAAGGTAATTGGATGGTGCAGCTGTAATAGTGCATTGAATTTCTAGTTATAAGACACTTCATTGGCTGTTGCAGACAACAATAGGCCCATTTTGCTTCTTCAGTACAAATTCATACTATCTATATAAAGTTCTAATTCAAATAAAGTAACATGTATGCTTCATTTTAATTACTTTTGTAAGAATAAAAATAATCTTCAAAATGTAAGATATTTGCAGCTATCTCATTAAATAATTTTGAACTTCAATAAATCTTTTTTTTTTTTTTTTGAGGATGGTAATCAGTTATCTCATTCCTCACCAACAAACAATAAGGCATTTTAGAAACAAGAAAACAGTAGTCCCACTTTTACCTTCTGTACCTTAAGATCTGTGCAGATGTGAAATTTGCATTTATTTAAACAGAGAGCCTTCTTTGAGTCATTCTGAACAGCATAATTGCTATCATAATTAAGGTTACAAGCAACAATGCAATCATTGTTTTGGGGGTTCTTATTTTACATGCTTTAAGGGGAGCTTTTTTAGGTCAGTGGAGTTACTTCTAAACAGGTGAGTACTTTGGGAGGACAGATTGAGACATCTTTATCTAAACTCCCTCCTGAAACTTCATTAATTTAGACATTCAATTAAGGGGTTTAAAAGATGTCAAACTGTTACAAATTGTATGAAGTGAAGCAAGGCAGAGGAATCTGCCCAAGATACAGGGATGTGGTCAGAAATTGAGGAAGGAGCCACTCTGACTCGAAGAAATCCCCAAATGTTTGAGACTCAATAATGCCAAGAAAAAATAGGGGGCAGAAATGAGACACCGGGGCTGAAAGAGAATTATCAACATGCATGGATGGAATAGCCTTCTATTTTTCAATTCTCCTTCCTATGTAAGCATGCCTGTAACAGAGCCTCTCCCAATCACATCCTTTAATGAATATGAGAACTGCTGAGGCACAATAGGGCAAATAGAGATACAACTTAGAACTATTGAATAAAATCCCCTTTATTTTGGCAGAAATCGTTTTTAAGTCTAAAGATCGGCTCTTTCCCTACCTTAAAGCAAAGATCTAATGAACAATACCTGCTGAAGTATGGAGAGCTCATCATTTTCAATACCTTCATTCTTAACTATAAAACATTAGCCAAGAAAAATTACACATTTATGAAATAATGAGAAAAACTCAAGAAAAGTCTGCAGAGGGCCAACCCCTGTAGCTGAGGCAGCTTCAACAATGGCATGAGTACTATTTAAAACCCAAGTACCTGGGTTTGTTATCCTGGGTTGGGATGAAGAACTTAAATAAATCAGTAAATCACTAAATTAGTCGATAAATAAAGATTTTTTTCCTTCTCTCCATTCTTGCCTTCCTTAAATATTTCTTCTTTTTCTCTCTTCCTTTTATCCTCTCTTTAAAATAAAGCTTGCAACATACAAAAACAAAAACCAAACCAAACAAAAAAAAACAAAACAAGGTAAATGAAACCAACAGCAATAAAATGATCTTTCAGGGACTAAGAAATTAAAAGATTATAAAAGACAAAAAATTAGAAAGCTTGAGATTCAAGAAGTTATTGCATACATAAAATAAGGGGGATATGGAAAATACAAAATAAATGAACAAGAAAAATCAATGGAAATTAAAGGTTCAAATTGGCACACCCCAGTAGAGTAGTGATTTGCTTTGCTGCCTCTGGTTGAGTGTAGTCCACTTACATCCCAAGTACCTGGGTTCATGTCATAGGACTGGGGGAAACCATCGAGATAAAAAAAAAAGAAAGAAAATAGATAAAAATGCTTTCGTCTTTCTCTTTTCGCCTTCCTACTTGCCTTAATTCCTGCCTGTACCTCTCCTTAAAATATACATGAAAAAAAAATTCAAGTCAGTAGTTTAAGGGAAAATTTGTAATTTCTAATAGAGAAAATCTCCAAAATATAAGAAAAAAATATGAAAAACATAGAATCACAGTGAATCTCCATGAAGTGTGACTTCCTATTAATGGAAGTTCTATAAGGAAATAAAAGATGTAGTTAAAAAAACTATTAAAAAATTAATAGACTCATCCTGAAATTTCTGAAAGATGATAATTGACAGTTCAAAATTCTATGTCCATTCAGCATATCAGTTAAACGCAAGATAGATTATTGATATTTTCAAACATATAAAGACAAAGCATTTTATTCAAATGCAAACTTTCTTGCAAAATTATTTGAGGTCATCCTTAGAAAAGAAAAAGAGAAAGGGATACTATGAGTAATGAAATAATTCTAGAAGGCAAACAGTCTGGTGTGGACAGTATAAAACATGGAGGGGTTTTGCTATTGGGAGGCTCTGCAACAAAAGTAGGATGTTATAGAACATTTAATGTTCAAGGAATATTTGAAAAGACAAAAAAGGTGTGAAAAATGAAAGATTAGAAACTTTAGGAAAACTATTCAAGAAAGGACAATAATCAGAAAAATTTAGTGTCTGTGAAATGAACATTTTTTATGTTGAATGTAAATAATATTTGCTCATTTTCAACTTTTAATATCCCTCTTTCTACAGTATGTGGAATGTAATTATGGTTCTAGAACAGAATGCAGATATTACCGACAATAGTAATATCACTGTACATATACAGATAGGTAGACATTGAGAATTAGTTATGAGAGTTGGAAAAGGGAAAGGAAAGGATTGGAAGATTAACATATTACAAAATAGGATAAAGAGACAGCAACTATAGTTGATACAAGAAATATCAGTGATAATATATTCCTTGAAGTTACAAAGATTAACTGAGGAGGAATGACTATATTAAGACAGAGTATGGGGAAGTGGGGAGTTTGGTAAGTGGCATAATTTAGATAATGTTGGGAAATGTTTTGGGTTCATTTGATCAAAATATGCTTTAATTTGATTTTTTTAAAGATACAGTTGCATTTAAGTGAGTATGCTTTCTACAGATTACCACTATTCTTTATTGAATCACTCTGGTTCAATATAGGCAGTTGAATTTAAGGTGCCTATTATAGAACTAATAATGAAAAGTGATTTCCTCTAAGGACTAGAACTTGTTGGGATTTGGGGAGAGGATTGTATTATATAAAAAAATATAAATACTTTGGGTTTTTACCACTTTACACAGCAGTCATCCCCTACAGTATTATTAAGATTGTTGGGCTAAGTGGAGAGAATTGGATTCTAGTTCAGATAAAATCATTAATAAGCTCTATTGCATGGCACTTAAGATTGCTGCATCTGTTTCCTCATTTCAGAGAAGCAATTGGTATAGAAAATAATCAGTATCACGTCTATATTCTAGTCTTTGTTTATTTTTACAAAGATAGGCTTATCATTTTCTTTGAGAATAAATGAACTCATTAGGCATAAATTTCAGGACTGATTCTGGATTCTTGTTTTAGCTCTTTATTTGAATATAGAGGTTAAATAATTAACTTTTTAAGAAGAGGAGGAAGTAGTGCTTTTATTTGCTTACATATTTTTGGTCCTTTGGCTTTATGTGGTCCAGGTCAGCCAACTGAGCCACAAGGGCATGCCTAATTAACATTTTTTTTTTTAAAGGAAAGGGGCAGGGAGGAATGAAGGTGAGAAGGCAGGCAGGCAGGCAGAAAGAGAGAGAGTGCTTGTTTATATTTATTTAGTTGTTCATGTTGATTGTCCTCCCACCACAACCCCTACATCCCCTTACCCCGACTGCCTGCTGCCTGCCTGCCTGCCTGCTTCTCCAGACCTTGGGTCTTGAACCTGGGACCCTAGGATGTATGAGGGACAGCTCCCAGGTGTACTAGACTGCTAGGTCAGCAGGGTAAGCCCTTAGTTAACATTTTAACAGTGGTCCTTGGTCTTTTTGAATTCTTTTTTTTTTACTTTGTGACTAAATGAAAATTGACCACTCAAATCAAAATAATCACTTCCCAAGTAAAGTTGCTTGAGAGAATTTTTCACTATTAAGGGACTTATTTTTTTATAATTGAAAAAAAAATTTTTTTTTTTGCAAAAGCAAAATTGGAAACACTTATCAAATGCTTCTTTAAAATATTCTTTGTCTATCCCAACTTTGTTTTCTTGAACATTTTGATAGTGCTAAACAATTTTAAACAACATTGTATAGTGATTTCCAGATATAAATGGTAAATTTTATAGCCTGTTATTTGTTGTTATGATAGTTACTGTGATTGTCTGTTTTGTCTTCAGGCTCAGGGAAGAATTGATAGATGGTTGGCCATTGCAGCATTACACAGATGTGAAGATATTGCCATCTTAGATTGGCAGTTCTTGAAGTTCTCACTGCATCTTATGTTTGGGTTAACACTTTTAATTTTGTAACTAAGCAGAAAATAGTTGCCTTAAAGATGCTAGCTATTCCTAATGAATGTGAGAACACAGATGGGTCCCACAAGAAATTTCTAACCTGCTATTTGTTAGAGAATTCTGTGTGTGTGTGTGTGCGCGCGCGTGTGTGTGTGTGCACTTTAGCAACCTTTAATTATGAACATCAATTAAAAAACAAATATATGTATGTATATATATGAGAGAAAAAGAGAATGGAATGAGCGTTCTTATTTCTCCCCACATTGATTACGATCTGTGAATACAAAAATATGGAAAATTAGAAACAAAAACTACTTTTAATTTAGCCGATATGCTAAAACCTAGTATTTTTATGATATGTAAGGAGAGGAGATTCTGAAATGAGAAAAAGAAATGAACAGCGACACCTTTAAAACTGTGAATATCTGGTTTCTGCTGACAGGTTGTGATTACGATCTCTCTTGGTTCACCTCCTTTTACTATTTTGAGTGATCTGTTTTTTGGACCTTGACTTTGGGCCATTTAGAACTAGTTTGTCCTATTCACTCACCTGTTCTGATACATCATAAACCCATTACATTTCCTTTTAAAAGTGAAGTTCTTGGCAACTAATTAGAACCTGTAGCATATGAACTGCCCTTGATTCGAAGATAGAAAGATGTGGAAATTCAAGACTGAAGGAGGAAATAGAACATAGCTGTTAAAGACACAAGTGTAAGACTGTGGTGCCACCATAAATGAATGCAGTTCAAAAAGTTCTGATTCATTCAATTCCTAGCAGATTGTCAAAGGACAGTTACACAGCCTTTATGGAATTTGGTTACCTAATTTTTTATAATTGGAGTACTATAATAATATCTAACACTAATACAGCCTAGGTTTCTAATTAGGCATGAGTTATGATTTACCTTTGCCTTCACGCATTTACCTTCTCTCTCTTAAATAAGATTTTTAAATATTTCTGTTTCTATTGTGGTTGGCTTCAATTCATCTTTGACTTTTATTTATTTTACCTATTTTTATTTGTTTTAGTTATTGAAAGTTCTCTTTTAAGTGCTTTATATTAATACAAATTTATTTATTTCTCACAATACAAAGAATAAGATATTTATTTTTATCGACCTAATAATTGCAACTGATGGGTTGTCATTAGGATCGAAGTGTATGTAATATACTGATTATTGTTCTTAACTTTTTCAGTGCTTAATGCTAGCTATTAGTTTATCTTCTCTTCTGTGACCTCTACTGGTACTTAGTGTGACAGTTTTCTAGTAAAATTTAGCCTGCTTAACTGATTTCTGAAGTAAAATGCTCAGACCTGGAAGAGTTCTTGTTAGGAGCAACTGCAAAGTCAGATCCCAGGAGACAATACATAAATAAAAGTCAAAGATGGATTGAAGCAAACCACAATAGAAACAGAAATATTTAAAAGCCTTATTTAATAGGGAAGAGAAGGTAAATGTGTGAAGGCAAAGGTATATCATAATAAATATTGTATCATATTGCTTACGTTTTATACAGCACTTAATAATGAAATGCCACTTTCCTTAAGTACATCTGCTTCAAAAAACAGCGATAAGCATCTTCTTTTCTCTTTATTTGGAAAATTCCAATGTCACTGCTGATTTTTGTTAGGCGTTCTTGGTAAAATTAATAGTCACCCTCCATTTGCTCCTTATTTTTTCTGATCAGCTTTAACTAAAGTGTTAATTTTTCTTGGGGTTGATCCTGAGATAAATTTTAAAATGAGTTTTTTTTGTGTGTTTTTTATGAAAATCAGTAAATTTTTAACACATATTAGCATCTCAACCTTAGTGCCTAAATGAAAAAGATGAAATATCATTATTTTTGTTTCTAAGAGGCACAGATTTAATTGTCAGGATGTGATGTCTAGTTGTTTTCAATGACTTTTTAAATGTTTAACTCAAGACTTTTCATTTTTTATTTAGAGCAGCTGATTTGAAATAACAAATTGTAATTGATAAGTCATAAAATATATTAATCCCAATTATTTTCTTTTATAAGGAAAATATGTTGTTTTGAACAATGATAATTTGTCAGTTCCTTCACAATAATTTGTACAAAATGATAACTATGTATAAATTAATAAACTGCTGGTGGGAATCTAATGATACATCGTGCCGTTTTTGATTTATTTCTGAATCATTTGCAGACTACTGAAATGTACCAGGACTAATTATTTAATGTAAACTACAATGTCTTCATCTTCAAAAACATGTTCAGTAAATTGAATAGTTATTTAAAAAGTGATAAAGCACTAATTTACATTATGTTTTGTGAGATTTTATTATCCAACAAGTGGTATTATAGATTATTAAGAAGTATGTATATTTATCTGTGTTTAAACAACTTTTCATATTACAGGTAATAAAGTTATTTTATTTACCTATTGCTACTTTTCCTAGTGTGATTCAAACAGTTTTCTAGTGCTACCTAAACATATTGGGGCCTCAGTGTTCATTTGCTTAGTACGCCTGTTACGTCCCATTCTGAAATTTTGCATACCACCTAACTATATTTTTGAAGTGACTGAAAAGAAATCTTTATTATAAACTCAACAATCTTGTTACAAATTTTCTATGAGAAATAGTTAAACTCCTAATAACCCTTGCTGTGTCTGGAAACCATGCATGCGTTTAACCATTTTCATTCAAGGTTATTTTTAGTCAGTAGAAGGACGATTTATTTTCTTGGATTGGTGCATCTATTTGCTGATATAGTATATCACCTGCAATTGTTTTATAGTGTAATAATTCACTGATATTTCACTTTGTCAATTTATTTTGTGAACAGTTTTCACTATTCAATAAGAACTTTTGGGTTAATAATTTATAAAAGTATTCTATTTATAAATGAAAAACTAAGATAGGAAGATATAGCAATATGATTAATTTTTAAATGTATTTTTACTAATACTAAATAAAAAAATATACTGTTGCCTGTAATGGAGGTGGGCTACTGCCTGCTACGCCCCCCTATCCATGTGTGTGTGTATGTGTGTGTGTATGTGTGTGTTTGTGTTTGTGTTTCACAGAGGGCTTCTACTGAGAATTGAGTTTTTGTTTTTATAGATTCCCTGGATATTTTTAAATGTGAACCTTCTTGGCCTTATGCTTGTGTACCACTGAAAGTAAATATGATATTATTTTATGATAATTCAGATTTATTCTTAACTTCTAGATTTCTTATTAACTATAGAGTTTGTTTTGGCCTTTTGTCAGCTAACCTAAAGTCTTTTATACACCCTATCACTGAGTTCATTCCACACCACAGTAGCATACCCTAACTCTCCCACACACTTGGTCATTTTTAATGATATTAATGTCTGTTCATCTGTTCTTTAAATCATGTATGTATTTAATATTTTACATGAAAAGTTTATTTTTTATTTTAATCAAGTCGTATGCATTTGCACTTTTTTTAATTCACCAACTATCCATCTACTTTAATTAGCCAAAGATCTATATCTCATCATATCTTGATATATAAAATTGTAAGCCAATAAACTCTTGCCACATCTTAATACAGAAGTATATATTATTGGTGCATGAAATTATTCCTTTTTAAGCAGTCAGTTAACAGTCAGTTAATAAATCTGGCCAGTGGTTTTGTGATCAACTTAGTTTAAGCCTCTCTGCAAATGGAGATCAGGTACTTCCAAAATTTCATTAAGAGGCACATACTTACAAATGGGTTTTCAGCAGTAGGTTCATGTTCATGGCATGCAATTAATAAGTATTTTTGCAATTCTAAAACCCTGGGGGGTCTACTAGGAAAAATCCTTATTTCTGTGTGTCTGCACTTACGCTTGCTTTCTGTCAAGTCTGTCTACTGTAGTCTTGTACTACTAAAACAGATGATTTTCTCATTCCTACTTCTGAGGATTAGAATCCTCACTCAAAGATTAACAGCATCTGTAAAATAGAGCTATATATTTTCATAAGGCTGTGTTGTTCTATCAGGAAAGGGCCTCATATACTATAAATATAAATGTCATTTCTCTATGAACAATTATACATTTATAAATTATGAATTTCTGATTACATATTTGTTATCTTGTAAAATGATTACTTTTTCTGTGCTCTGATTTTCAGAAATTGTGTTCATTCGATGTTATTCATGGCTGTATTTTGTTGAAAATTTTTTCTCATTTGTTCGTTTACCAATATGTGAGGGATTCAAGGACAGTGAGTTTCTTTAATATCTGGAATTCTGACCTGATGATATGCCTGGCTGATAGCCATCAAGCAATTCATTCAAAGGACTTAAGAATTCTGATGTCACACACAATGTACTACTTAATCTCATGGATAAATTCACACTTTGCCCAATTTTTAACATTTTCACGTTACTTTCTCAATCTAGTTTATATTTATTAGAAATTTCACAGATTCCTCACTTTTTACAGATACTTACATATATAGACTTCCTTCTGCAAGATAAAATGTGCTCATTGGAATGGCCCCCACACCACCCCAACCAAAAATACCAAAATGGATGGGAGGAAAGAAACGAAGCTTGCATCCCCAGATTGATGCTGTGTCTTGGGTGACTGTTTCTCCTCATTTTAGGCACCTGTAATCCGGTGGCATGTTGATCCTTATATAGCTTCACTGACCTTGACTTTCAGTGCTGTTAAAGTTGAGTAGGGAAGGGACTTCTTTTCACTTCCAGTAGGTCTCAGGAGTGAGCTCTGGTCACTGGCATTTATTCTCTGACTCTTTAGTTATGTTTCCCCTTGAAATGGAACTAATCAAGGACTTCTTTCTCATATTAATGTTTATGTAACATCATTTATTTTTGCCCGTTCTTATAGTTTAATGAATTCTTTTTTATATATTCCTAAATTATAGTTGTGTATCTATATCTACTAGTCTTTTGTAAATTATGAAATCCAAGGAGGCAGTTGAATACGATTCTTTTTGTGTGTGCCTAGCAAAACATCTTAACACAATTAAGTCCTTATTACATGCATTTAATTAGATTGCACATGTACAGATAGGTCCCATGGGCCTTCCAAAACACTGCTTTGGAAAATGATGGCAAGCCATAGGATTTAGATCAGTCAAAAAAATTTTATCCATCATTTCCAGTAGTGTAGTTGTAAATGCCTTTCCATTGTGCTATATTAATGTCTGTGGTGTGATTTTTTTTCTTTTCAAATTCTTTTATCAGCTAGTCAAAGATTGTGCACTTCATATATTTCTTGTCAAATTCATTGGGTATTTGAAATATCATTGCCTTTATGATTTTCGCTAAAGTGGCCTGAGAGGCTTACCACCTCTGTCGTTTATAAGAATTTAGAAATTGTTTCCTTTGCAAAGGACATAAGTCAAAAGTTTAAGGATGAATGGAATCTCCAGCAGTGATCTTGTCACCCACTTGCCCTCAGTTAAGGTTGTCCCTAGTCTAAACAAGACTGATGTGTTTCTCTAAAGTAAATCTACCCCGCATTGTGTAGTCTATTACAAAGTGTACATTGACAGTAGAGAGATCTCTCTAATATAATGCTGAGCATGTAACTCCTGGGTATAAAAACCTTTGAAAACTCTTCAGGTTAAATTTCTAATTCTTTAACTTATCATTCAGAGCTCTTTATAGAAATCTATCCCAAATGACCTTTGCAATCTCATAGTTCATCTTTTACCCTCTTGTAATCTATTTTCAAGATTTGCTGAATTACTTCTCTGTCATCTGGACATGTCATAGCTGTCCATCACTCTTTGCTCACACTGCTTTTAAGCCTTGAATTGCTTAGTTTCTTATTTCAAGAATCAGCAAGAATGATACATCTTTTAAAAGGATTTTCCAGTATCTCCAAAGCAGAATTATCCTACTTTTTTGTGTTCTCATAGCACATCGTTTCTAGTGCTGTTGCTAACTTATACCACGTTATCTCAGCTGCATGCTCATCTGTTTCTCACTTTATTTTTTATTTTGTTTTGATTTTCTTCTTTCTCCCTGCTCTAGGTCTTTAACTGGAATCCTTGGCCCTTACATAACCTGCACCTTAGCTACCGAGACATTGGGGTGCGGCTGTCTCTCATTTTAATTGACAAACTTTTTAACAGTGGTGGCATCCAATTCTTTATTGTTCCCCTGAAGTCTACCAAGTAGTCATTCAATAAATGTCTTGAAAAATTGTGAAATATTGATTCAGTAGGATAAAGGGCTATGAACTTAATGATGCTCTATTGAATGAATCTTTGTGATGCTCCTGGTATCGTTTTTTGTAATGTGATGAGGATATAAAATATTAAAATAATCTGTTGCAAAAACAATTACAACAGATTTATCAAAATAGTGGATTCAAGAGGATGCTTAGGAACCATTTAATCCCAGCAACTAGTCAGTATTTGAATTCCCTTTCAATACTTGTCGAGAATAGACATTCAACTTCTTGAACTTTTCCTTTGACCTGTTCTTAGGGTAGCCAATTCTATTTTAGATTTCTTCACACTGAGAGCTGTTCCTTGTACTGAGCTTAAGTTTGATTTCTTATAAATTTTTCTCATTTCGTTTTATTGGTCTTACTTCTTTTGGGGAGTACAGAAAGCAAATGTAAACTGCTTTCCACATTTTTATAAGTTCTTCACATAGGAACAGTATTCATCTTTCTGCTACATATCCCATTTTACAAGATGGATAGCCCCAGACACACACACAGACACATGAATATTATTCTGTGTTAATACACATAGCAGGAACATAGCCAGAAAATAAACAATTGGAAATAGTTTGAATTGAGAGATGAGTTAACTTGCATGGATACAGAGGCAGAAAAAGAGATGTATATTAGTCAAACAATTAACATTCTAGTAAGTACATCTTCATATATATGCATATGTATATATGTGTATATATAATTACAGGGTTAGAAATAAATGAATTCCTGATTATTGCAATATAATTCCACATTCTAGACTTTAGGATGATTTCTCCCTCCTCACCCTCATGTCTTGAACTGAGGTCCTTGGGCTTTACATGTCTGTACTTTAGCTGTCTCGGCCACTTGAGCACCACATTGGGTGCACCACATTTTTAAGTTTTATCTTGGTGCTGTGTGAGAAATAATCTTGAAATTTAGTGATTTAAAGCTGTAGCACATTGTAATTTATCACAGTTTTCTGGGATGATTAGACTCATCTGGGAGAGTCCATTTAGTGCTACCAAGTGCTGGCTGGGACTGGAGTCCTCTGAAAGCTGGATGAACTGGATATTTGATATGGTTTCTTTACTCACATATGTAATGCCTGAGTGCTTTTCAACATGGCTTCCCTTGCCAAGAGAAAAACCTGTTATTTTTGCATGGTTATGAAAGCTCCAAGAGGCAGAATAGAAGATGCTAGATCAGTAAGGACTATCCTGGAACTGTTATATTATTGCTTTCACCATATCTTTTGGGTTGAAAGAGTCCCAGGGGGCTGCTCAGATTCCATTTTCATCTATGATGGGTGAATGTCGAGGTCACATCACAGAAGACCATATGGGATGGGAGATGTGGCCAGCTTTGGAAAATACCACGTCCTATGGCATATATTTGGATGTTATGGTGTAATGGAGTAAAGGATGCTTTTCAATCAGTTTTAATATATTATCATAAGAAATAGATATAAATATGTTTAAATAATAGTGAAAAACATAAGGAAATCACAAATATTTATTATGAAACACCATAAAGCTAACATACATTCTGCCTAAAGTTTATCACATATTCATACCATATTTCTAACTGGATCATGTAATTTGACAAAAACTAGTTCTACATTTAGGTTTAAGATGTTCAAAAGAAACTTTACTTTTAAAAATAATAATTTTTATCTATATAGTTTCTGAATATTAATTTTTAGTGTGTACTGTTAAAGATGTTTTACCGAAAACCTAATTTTTAAAAGAATTCTTCATAAGGTTAAATATAATTAAACTACTAAATATTTCTTATGGATAATATAGGTTTATCTATTTGAGTCATTATTAATGTATCCTGATTTTGTAAATGTTAATTCTCTCCTCTTCTTCTGTATTTTCCTCATTTTAAGTATGGTTTAACTTCTGAACTCTAATATTTGGTAATATGTAAGCTGATATGGCATATCCTGGTAGAGTAGCAGTTAGTTTAATTACTTCCAAAGAATCTCGGCCACATATCCTGGGTTTGAGTCCCAGGCTAGGGAGGAACAACTCAGTGTGAATAACTAAATGAAAAATAAAGTGCTTCTTCCTCCTTTCTCTTCTTGCCTGCTTGCCTACTACTGTCTTTACTCATGCCTGCACCTTTCTTTAAAAGAAAAAAATTGTTAAATCCATGACAGAGAAAATTTTTAATTCTCATTTGCAAATTTATAGATAGTATGTGTCAATTAGAAATTATGTCCCTCGTATACCCAGAATGGACAAAAGAAATTATTGCTTTATTTTTCCTCACAATATATAAAATCTTTTTACAATGTAATATATATTTGTATTTAGTATCTATTTAAAACAATATATGAAAACTGGATGTTGTTAGGCCAAGTCTGATAAGATGGCTTTATAATGTCACCAAGAATCTCGAATCTTTGTAGCCATTGTAGATCCATACACTCAAAACAGCTGCTAGAGTTCCAGCCATTGTATGGACATTTTAGGCAGGCAAAGTCCAAAGAGCATAAATATGCATAGTGCCTAAGGGAGGAGAGAAAATAGAGGGTGGACAACTGGCAGGGCTAGCAGTTTTATCTATAATAATTTCCAGCTCTTTTATTAAAATTGAAGTCCTGGCTTATTCATAGCTATGTGATTGATTCTTACCTATGTACTTTGTTGTTTTGTTTCTTCAGTTTTAAAATAATTTATGTATTTTTGCAGAAGATTTGAAATATTAGGAAAGGTATTAAAAATAAAATTAATGTTGCATTTTGCATCATTCAGAGGTAATAACTGTTCGCAGTTTATACTGAAAACTTCCTGAATTTTAAATTTATGTATATTCATGTGTATATCTAGAGACATGATTAATTATACAGTTGCTACCTATATTATTTTTAAAAAGTATGTTGTTTTAAAATATATATGGAGGATGTCTGTTTATCAGTAACCATTTGGGAAATGAATTTTGTCACTGCATGGCATTCTATCATCCACAGAAATCACAACTTACTTAGTTGATCCCTACTTGTTAGACATTTTAATTGCTTTCAAAGATTTATAACTATAAATGTTAAAAAGAACATGGATAAGTTCTCTAAAATAAATCTTTGCCTATATCTGATTTAGTTCTTAAGGATATGTAAAGGAAAAAGGTAAACTACACAGACTAGAAAATGTTAAAGTGAGGATATAAAATATGCTGTGCTTTAGCATGGTTTTGCTGGATATATGATGGAGTGAGATAGGTAAACATGTTTCAACTTGCATTTCTTAGGCAGAAAGAACAACATTTTCTCCTCAGCTGGATAGGACCAGATGATGAAAGAGGCCTTCAACACTCTTCACAAAGAAAAACTGACGAATAGAGGGATAACCTCTTTGCCAATTCTATAAACATTCAACAAGGAATGATATAAAGGGAACAAAGAACTTCCTGAGAACCCTATTGAATTAGGACGCATATCTCATTTCTCCCCAATTGGCTGGATAGAATAGCATGGATGAAATAGTCTTCAGTTAGGGAATGACAAAATGTAAGCATTGCCTATGATGTAGTTACACGGTCAACTATCAAGGACAAGCATATCCAGGATCTTAGTCAAGCCCTTACCTAGACATTTAACCATAGTGCATAGATTGGGTATAGAATTATACTGATATCAGTTGACCAATGGACTTCAGGAGGATTATATTTCAATAATGTACATTATTCAGAAAATTCTGATTTCTCTTGACTTTCATAACTGTAATTATCAGACAGACTATTTTCAAGCCATTTTTACAATAGAATGTGTGTGACGGTATTAGCTCAGTGTTCCTGAAAGTCAAATGAAAGAGAGGGGTCAGGAAGAGGTACAATATTAATGATGACAGTAAAAGATGCAGCATATTCATTTTGCTTTGATATTTAGGAAAATAGAGGAATAAACAAGGAAAACAGAATATAACAAATGTGGACAACCACCAACTTGACTGAGAAAAGTAAATCACTGACTAATCTAATTGTATTTTCAATGACACTGTGACAGGACTTAAATATAAGAGAAAACAAAAGAAGTTAATACAGCTTTATTTCAGTACAGTTTAGTTTTTGTTGCATACAATGTTTTTATCAACTAGTAAATAAAATGTAATCTTGTGCAGAGGGATGCATAGGTTTTTATTTGTCATTTAATCTGTGACCTGCTGGGGTACACCAAATAAAAGTTCAAAAGGGTTTTTTGGGTGCTTATACTGAATTATCTCTGCATTCATCTCTAGAGTGTAAGACTGCAAAGTAAGGTATCTACAGTCTAGGACAGTTTTTATATTTGAGAATTTGCAAAAAATCCAAAGTGAATATGGGAAGAAAGAAAAGTGGTTTATGTAAGTTGAAGGTTGATGAAAACCATGCATTAAAATGACACTTAAAATGATAATAGCTCATATAATAAAATATAAAACATATCTAGTGTTTTTAAAAAAAATAACAGCTAGGCATTTTGATATATATATATATATTGCTATACATTAGAAATAAGAGCTGCTAAAACTTCTTAGATTTTTCATAGAAATCTCTAGTGTTTTCTGACTTAATTTGTGTACCTGATCATGTGATAATCAATTTTCTTGTTTGTTCTCTATTGCAAAATTCTAACACATTTTAATCAGTATGTAGATTTTGTTGCTTCTTTAGGTCTTATAAAGTACTTGACTGTTCATTGTAAAGCAGTCAGGTATTGTGTTAATTTCTCCCAAGATGCTTGTCCATGTAAACTATTAAAAAATAGTGTCAAATTGTTGGGAATTCTCTTTGAAGGGATTTTAAAATACAACATGTATAAATATAAAAAAGTATAAAACTCAATTTAAGCCATGATATGAAGAGTGAGGGTCAAGTTAGGGTAAACAAGCAACAAATACTGTCACAACTACCTCTGGTTGCAGTGATTTTAACCTTTTACTATTTGCTACAGCAATTCCCCTTCTGGGTATTTTCTGCCAAGAAAACCATGCTGTTGTAGAAGATATATACAAAAGGATCTTTGCTGTGTTTTTTGTTTCTTTTATTTTTAATTTTAATGTTTTTTATGTTTTTATTTTTGTGTATATATATCTATATATGCAATACACACACATATTTTATAACACACACATATATATATTTTAAGAAAAAATGGTGACATGTATGCGATACCAATCAGTGGAATGATCTTGCATTGTCATAATATAAAAAATTGATATTGCCAAAAAAATAAATTCACCATTCTCACCAAATGAGAATTTAATCACAAAATAGTTTATGTGGCATAACTCTTTAATCGATAGTCTGGAAGTAAAGACATAGCAGTAGGTTAAAATATTATAGGAATTAAGGAGGAATCATTTTTCTTGATTTTTGTGCATTAAATCAAGAAGTTAGCAATTTTGATTTAGAAAAAATTATGTAAGGAAAAACCACTTACATTGATCATCTTTAAAATTGTTTGATAGCATTCTTTTTCTTTATTTTTTATTTAATTGTGAACTACTTTTATTTCTTTTTTGAATGTTATTTCATTATTTAACTTTGATTAATTTCATAAATATGATAAAGTTGTCTTTTTGGTTTATTTAAAAACCACAAACCAGATTCTACATTTATTTTTGGTCACCTGTACTTTATATACTTAATATGTAGTTATAATGTATAAATTATAAAGTAGAACATGTATTTACTTCTACATTTTCCCACCTAATTTGTAATTTTTCTTATTTCATGCATGCAAAATTTTGCAGTTAGTGTATTCAAAAACCCTGAATACCATCTGTCTAGATTCATTGGTTCTTTATCTCTTGTTCCCTTTGCTTTATTATTTCTCTCTCCCCATATATGCAACAATAATAAAATTATCTAGACATATTTTTTCACTGAATCATTTGAGAATAAGATGCAGAATAGTATGCTTCTTTACTAGAAGAATTTTAGCGTGTATTTCCTAAGAATAAAGGCATTATCCTATATAGCCACATTACAATGATGAAAATTACTAGGTTCATTATTAACAGAATAGCATTTTGTAACTCATAGTGCATCTAGGTTCACATACGCATTTGATTGTCATGTCAGTTATACTACTTCTTTTAATCTGGGATATTTTCTTCATCTTTAATAATTTTGAATTTGAAACATTTAGGCCAGATATTTTTAGACTTTCCTCAGTAAGGGTTTACCCAGTGTATCCTGGTTGGTGATTGATTCAGGTTATGTAATTTTGGCAGACATGCCCTAGAAGTAATGCTGTGTCCTTCTAAAGTGCACCACACTTGGAGGGTGTCATGTGTACTTGTCCCACTATTGATAATGTTGTCTTTGATCATTTAGTTAAGGAGGTCTCCACTGAGGCTGAACAGTTAACAGTGAACATAATGTAGTATATTGATTTTATTTACAATAACACATACCTTGAATCCATATTATGTTATAACACAATGTTATTTCAATAAAATATAAAAAATAAAAAGTACTGTCTTCCCCATTGTGTTAATACATGATTGTGGGCCAATACATTAGGAATAAGGACAATTTCTTGTTTCATATCATACTTTCACCCATGAATGCTGAACCATTGATGATTTTGTTTTCTTGACTGAATCAGTTAATGATGATATTTACTTAATAGTGATTTTATAACTATACTTTTAGAGGACATTCTACAAAACAGTTTTCTTATATACTTTTTAGATTTTATTTTACATAGTTTTAATTCATTAGGAATTATTTATTTTGATTTTTTTTTAGTTTTCCAGATTTGACCAGTTTCCAGTTTGGCATGTTTCTTGCACCTGGGACTACATCTTTTTGACAAATCCTCATCGATTTTTAAATGCCTTACTTTTCCTCCAGGAAAAAAATTAGTTGACACCTCAAATTCCATTTAAGACTTTTAAGTGTTCTCCTTACATATGTGTTCTAATATGAAGTTTTTCGATGTTTTCAGTTTCAGTGGATTTTTTTGAAAGTTTTGTGTCATATTTAGGGCCTTTGTTTTCCTCTTTTCTCTTCACAGTGTTTCTGTACCCTGTACATCTCTGTAGTGCTTATTATAGGAGCTTGAAATAATTCTGTTAGGAAGTGGTGTTTAACTTTCTGTTTATTAGTAATTTGACATTTTTGTTTTTCTTTAACTTCTAGTTATGTTGATGTTCTGGAATTTGCGTGTCTTTATTTGCTTTTGTGGACTGTATATTCCTTGTTGGATGTGCAGAATTTCACACATTTGGGTGTCTGATATTACCACAGCTACCCAGAATTCCAGGTCCATATTTTTAAGCATTTTATAAAACATATTGATAATTCAAAATAATTTGAAATATGTTATGATGTAACCAGAATCAGTAGTTGTAGTTTCACTTTAAGTCGTCAGTGTTCTCTAAATCTATTTATCGAAGGGCTTTGAAAAAATTATTATAAAATCATTGTAATTCTTTTATCAAATGCTACTTCTGAAAATTCAGTAAGTACCTCTCTGAAATTTCTGTCCATGGTAAATGTAAAATTGTTATTTTAGATCATTAATTCCCTTGATTTTGTACAAATCAGTTATTTTTACAAAATTTTCCCTTAACTTTAAGGTAACAATTATGTATGCTTAAATAAATGCAAATTCATATTTTTACCAGCTCTGCCCATCTCTCTTGCTGTTCCTGTCTACCAGACAGGAACTAATTTGATTCTATAATTTGATTCACTAATTTGATTCTATAGACTAAAAGTCTATTTTTGTTTGACTTGGTTCGTTCGTTTGTTTTTTCTATATCCGACATATAAGTAAAATTATACAGTTTGTCTTTCGCCTTCTGATTTATTTCACTAAAAGCAATTCCCTCTAGGTCCATCTATTTTGCTGCAAATAGCAGGAGTTCATCTTTTTTAAATAGCTGAGTAGTATTCCATTGCATGTATCATATTTTATCCACTTATCTGTTGATGGGAAATAGGTTATTATTTTCAGCTCTTGGCTATTGCAAATAATGCTGCACTGAATGTGCAAAATGTGTAACTCATTGAATTAGTGCTTTTTTGTTTTGTGTGAAAATATCCAAAAAAAAAGGATAATATCAAATTTCTATTTTCAATTTTTTAAGGACGCTTAATACTGATTTTCATAATGGTTGCACTAATTTCCACTCTCACTAATAGTGTATAAGTATTTCCTTTTTTCCCATCCTTACCAATGTTTGTTTCCAGTCTTTTGGATAGTATCCATTCTTACAGGTTTGAGGTGATACTGCACTGTTGTTTTGATTTGCATTCCCTAATAATGAGAGGTGGAACATCTTTCATGTTGCATATCTTCTTTGGAGAAATGACTGTTCAGATCCTCTGCACATTTATTTTAATTGATTGTTTTGTTATTGCTATCAAGTTTTATGAGTTTTTAATATATTTTGTATGTTAACCCATTAATGGATGTGCTGTGGGCAAATATCTTCTTCCATTTAGTAACATGTCTTATGATTTGATGGTAATTTATTTTTTGTGAAGAAGCTTGTAATTTGGTCATAAATTTAGTATATAAAGATTTTGATTTAAGATGATGTACAACTTAACCTATAACATGTTATGCTACAGTGTTCTTCAGTAAAATTTGAAAAAATACATGAAATTTTAAACCATGTACATAGCTTAAAACAAGATAATTAATCAATAACTCCTGATTATAAGTGTCCTGTGAAATGTAGTTTTGTAGTTTTATTACTTCAACTAATGAAATACTCTTTTTGGAGTATAATTAAGAAAAGTCCTTTCTCCAGTTTCACGTATAGGGTAGATTGTAGTCAGTAGGGGAAAAAAAAAAGAGAGGACTTGGATCAGGAGAAAACACTCCAGTGCTTGAAAATTTGGGTAGAAGACAGTTTGCAAAAGTAGCAAATAGGTGAGACTAGGAAGCACTTTCCAGTCAAGTGAAGCAGTCATTTCTCTGTGTTCTGGAGACTGTGAGAAATGCCTTTCAAAATATTTGTTCTTTCAGAAAAGGTAGAAATGAGGATTGTTTGAGAAATCTCCTGCTTTGAATGTTGTCCAATATCTTTGAAAACCATGCTGCGGGATAAAGCGTGTTGGTGAGCCAGGTTTCAATATTATGCCTCAATTTGCAACCTTTGATCTGGATGTGATGTAGGGACTAGCAAGTGTGTGCTGAGAATAAATCTGGGTCAGGGAGCTGGTTGTGAGCCCAGAATCACCTGTTATTAGCCATGTCCAATTGGGCAAGTCGTGTGATTATTGTATACTTCAGTTCTCTTGCTTATGAGGATGCCTATGCTAACTGATGAAGAAATACACAGATATGCTAATTCTTATACCATTGTAATTCTAGCAAAATTGTATGAGGACATGCATTTGTATCTTCTGTTAAGCTCCATATTTTAAACTTAAAAATTGAAATTGATAACAATGCAGTTTCTTAAATGTTTCTTGATTCACTTTTAGCATTGAACTTTAACATGCTGTCTACCACAGGTCCCATAATACATTGTTTCATTCAATGACTTTCATTCATTGTCATTTCCTTATAATGTTAAAAAATATAGCCAATCAAATAAATGACTTTATTCTAGTACCTGCTTTCTTTATACATCCTTTAATGTTAAGTCCCAGTTTCCAAAATCCTATCTACGACCTTAAGTGAGGACTTATTATATATCTAGTTTCTCCTTGTTTGAAAGGTTCTCTTTTGAGCCTTAGTAAAACCATGAATTCCTATGCCAGGTAGAGGCCAGTGCTATCCCACTGTCATTCACACACCAGAGGAAGATAAATTAGACTTTCAACTCAGAAGAGTTGTTCTGCTTGTTGAACTGTTGATTTGGTTGCAATTGGTTTTTGTAAACATGAAAGCATACCTCCTATATAAACAAAATGGTATTTCTGATTAGTACTTGAAAGAATCAAATCTCTGGGAAGAAATTTTGTTGGTTGTGGAGAACTAATGTCACTCTAAAAATGCTTGCTATTTAGGGAAATTTTTGTATGTATTGTCCATAGTGTGTAGATAAAACTGCTGGGCTACCTGGAGTCACCCTGGTGAAGTAGTAATTATATCACCACAGCTCATCACAATTCACTTACATCCCAAGGATCTGGGTTTGCACTCCAGATCTGGGGGTGGCTGGGGAAACCAAGTGAAAAACTAAATAACGATGAATAAAAAAATGTTTCTTCCTCCTTTCTTCCTGCCTGCTTGCCCACTCATCTTCATTTGTGCCTACGCCTTTCCTAAAAAAAAATAAAAATAAAAAAAAGGAGAAAACAGAAGACCAAGTTGTTTTAATAGTTTGCTCATTATCTAATCAAAGTGATGTCTGCGTGCTTGAACACAAGACTTTTCAACAAATGTTGCCACCACCAATAACTTAGAAGTTGAATATCTTTAAGAGCCAGAATACTTTAGAATTCAAACACGTTCTGTTTATTTCTTTGGATTTTTATTTTTTTTAAGCATTATCCAGAAAATATTGCTGATTTGATTTCTGTATTACTGTCATGTCATTGCTTTCATTTCAAATGGTGCTTTCAAATGCCTTCACTTGGACTGGTTTGAACTTGTGGGAAATAAGGGAAAAATGTAGATTCTGAAAGAAAATTTACAAATTATGTAAGTTACAGTGTGATAAAAATGTTCAGAACCAGGGTTCCAAAGTTCTCACACACCATTAAATACTGTGTTTTGATTTTTCTCCTGAAGGTTGGAAGGGATTATAGAGTTACAGAGTCCTGGACTCTACATGCTCAAATTTCTTGTTTGATGGAGCAGGATGATATGGAGGATAATTCAAAAATAGGATTTCCAGATGAGAAGCAATGATGACAGAGCACTGGTGGTATATGCTGTCAGCCAATATAATTACCACACACATACACAAAAGGTGACATAGTGTAGTACTTTAAGATTTCAAACTCTAGTGTCAGATCACCTAGTTTTAAATACTGAGTTTATCTCTTATTGCCTGGGTGACTAAATAAAAAGCTTATTTGAAATGGATATAAGATTCTGAACTACTTCACTTGTGGTAACTTAGAACTTGTTAGGTGTAGTACAGTTTCATTAATTAGTAAATGGACATTTTAAGTCAAATATGTATGTTTGTTAATAAGCATCACAATTTCATAATCATATCATATAAAACATGCAACAAAGTTTCTCATGAATATTTGGCATGTTCAAAAATGAACTAAACCAGGCTCTTTTAGAAACAGCAAGATGTTTTTAGTAGACATGTTTACGTTTTTGAACTTTTAATGAAGAAATAAACCAGCATGTCAAACAGCATGTATATAAAATGAACATAAGTATCTCGCAATGTGCGTTAATTGCATACTTAGGCTGAAAGCGTGTTATGTGCTTTTTGGAGAAAAGATAAGGCAGTTGTGATGTGCTTGTGGTTTCTGAAAGCTGATTTTGAAGCAGACAGGCAAACTTAAAGATACAAAGTATATAGTCAAAACAATTGTTTAATAACTTAGAAGAACTATCTCACCCATTGTTTCATTAAACAATTCATGGAAAGTGAAAGTATGGGGATAAAAAAAACTATTTAGTAAGCATTTTCTTTAGTCCATGTGCTTAACATTCAACATCTCAGTTAATCTAAGCAATAAGGCACATATGATATTTTCCCATTATATGAGGAAAATATACAACAGATTTATTTAAATTTGTTATTTGTGGTGATGAAACTTAAGGCCCATCTAATTCCAAATCTTTTCTTTATCCTCTTAAGCTGGGCATGAAACACTGACATTCTGCGGATCTAACTTTGGTTTTATTTGCATGAAACATTACTCCCAAACTTCAGACAGACTCTCCATATTTTTAGTAAATAAGCAGTTGATAATTGAATTTCAACTAAAATGGCTGTTACCTTATATTAAGTTTTGATAGGCTCACTCAGCAAGCCAAAACTAATTGCCTTGTAAAAAATGCTGTTTGGATACCGAAAATTTTAAAACTATAAAAACGTTCTTTCTCTAAGGGCAGAGACAGTATCTTACACTTCTACTATTCTTCTCATTTTTAAAGTGAATGACCAAACCTTTTCTTATAGTCCTTTAGCCACTTTATGCAATGCAGTGGAGTTTGAAGAATTCACCTTGATTAATCATTCTTCCTATGTGTCCTCCTTAGGTGTGCCAGTGTTCAAAGCCAACCTTTACAACACACTGGCCACACTGTTGCTCTTTCTCTTTTCAGCACTTGATGACCTTCACCTTCTACCATTTTAGCCATTTACTGTCCCCAGTCCTTTTATACTTTAATTATTGAAACAAACCATCAGCAACAGGGATATTTTCAAACTTGCTAGTATTTAAACATATCGGTCAACCTATTGTTCAAATCTTTTGTATTCTCACACTAATCTTGATTTTAAGACTAGAGGGTATATAGAATGTTTCTACTTTCCGTTTCCAGGTCTGGTTTCTAAAAGACAAAGCTAGTGATTACAATTAGAAACTCCATTTTATTTACTTAATAAATATTGACTACATACTCCTATAATATAAGGGGCAGTGGTTTAAGTACTAGAAAGGCAAAAATTACTCTTAAAAACATCTCTCTTCAGTTGGAGAACATAGATATTCAGGCTTAAATAAGGCAGAGAGTATGGTATTAGAGTATGATGCCATAAGCATGCCCTATATTAATCAAATTAGTAAAATTATTTTAAAAAATGATGAGGTTATGTGTGTGTGTGTGTGTGTGTATGTATGTGTGTAACAAAAGCATTAGAGGAGATCTGAGAATGAAGATATTGTGAATTATACTGGTTCAAAATTTTCTCTTGGCGGTTACATTTAGACTGGGCTGGATTTTGATGCAGGTAGAAAATTCTCACAGATCTGTCATGCAAGTGGCCTAGCAAAGTTTAGAGTGAAGAAGCATAACTCACATTTAATGAATGGCAAATGAATAAGTTTAACAACAGAATAAATGTGTTATGTTGGACTGAAAACATAACAGTAAAAATTAAGGCTAGGTTGTATGGAACACTGGTCATCAGCATTAAGAAATTTGAATTTAATTAGTAGGTAATTGAAATAAGAAATTTTGTGAGGGAGTCCTATGAACAGAAAATTTCTTCTGTGACTATTAGTCTGGCATAGTCTTCAGAATTAATTCCGGTTGTAAGACTTATAGACAAGAATCTTTTTTAGAAAAATGTAGCAGTATAGGAAGGAAGAGCTTAGGGCAAGAGCTGAGGTTGTAACTGTGGAAATGAGTGAGAAGAGTAAAGTCAGGGAGTTATAATAATAATTAACACTTGTGACATTCACTATTTATTAGGCTGTTTTAAAAGATTGCTGTTTATTATTTAATTTAAACTGAAAAAACCTGATTGTTAGATACTAATGCCATTCCATTGTGCACAAGAGAAACCTAAGTCAGAAGTTAGCTGGTAAATTGTCCAGGTCAAATAACTAGAAAATAGCAGGTCTGATATGTGAGCCTTTTCAGTCACACTCCAAGGTCTCTGCAGTTAAACACTGTACCTTTATTCCTCTAAAAAAACAACTGAGATTTCCAGGTTGATTGAACTGGAAAACTATGTTACCAACAGTCAAAAAACTTTTTTTTTTTCCTTCAGAATTTACCCCTTCTTTCGTTCAAGGTAGAAAAAAAAAAAACCTTCTGGCCTTTAGGGAGAAGTAGCCCTTATGGTTAGTGTTGAATCTCTTGTATACAATCACTTTTGCACTACACAACAGGAGCAGTGTAATTTGTGATATTGCTCAATTATAAATTAAAATAGTAAATATGTCAGCTTAATGTGATTTGTCTTTTTCAGAAGAGCTTAAAACGAAGCAAGGAGAGAGTGCTAAATTAAAGATGGAATATCTTAGGTCTATGAAAGACCAATATTTTAGTCTTAGTTTACCTATCATACTAAATAATTTTGACAAGGGAAAAATAAAACACTAAGACTAGAGAATCCTTCTCCTTTTCTATAGTAGAGAAGTAGCATAATGTACTGCATCAGTACATAGGCTTCAGACTCATACTACTACTGCATGGTTTCAGATCTTCTTTAGCTGTGTGATTTTGTGTGTAAGCTCCTTGTATCTCAATCTCTTCATTTTGAAATGTGATAGTAATAGTACTGCCTTGAATATTGTAAAAGTTACATGAGATATAGCTAAAACAGTGGCTTCCTAACACATAGTAAATTCTCAATAGATATTAGCTATGTGCATTGAACTTTATCTTATGTATTTTCACTTATAAAATTGAATTATAAAATAATTCCTTTTTCAGCTATTTTGCTATGAAATTTTGTATATTAAGGGCACAAAACAGTGGTGATTTTTATAAGTACAGACCCATGTAACCAGCAGACGATCAAGAAGTAGAATATTTTCTGTATTCTAGAAACCTTACCTTTTCTGTCTCTCAAACATAATCTCTTTGCATCAATTCCTTACTTTTTATAATTTTTGTAATTTTATGCTAATCATGTCCTTACTTTTTATGATTTTAAGATTTCATAATGTATCCCTAAATATAAAACTTTATTTTAGCTTGGTTTTTGAATTTATACACAGACTAGTTATGCAATATGCTTTTTTTTGTGCATGTCTGATTTCTTTGCTTGAACACATAGTCCCAAATTTTATTAATGCTTTCGTGAGGTTAATTTTCATTGCTATGTATTATTCCATTGTATAAATACCACAAAATATTGTATTTTGTTGTATTCTGTTGGAAAATTGGACTGTGGTTTAGGTTTGGGCAATTGGCAAATGACAAATGTTAAAAACATTATTTTATGTTTTTCTTGTTATACATGTATTTACATTTCTGTTGGATATAAACACAACAATGAAATTGCTCAATTACAGTGCCTGAAAACTTGCAAAGTTTAGCAGCTTTCCAAAATAGTTATACTAATATACTACAGTCAGTAGTATATGAGAGCTCCTATTATTCCATTCTACCAATAGTTGGTATAATTGATCGTTTTTATGTTAACCATTCTAATGAGAGTATAATTTATGTTTGTCTGTTGAATAATGTGGTTGTTAAGTGATTTAATTGCCCTATAGCCCATTCAGATAGCTTTTGTATATTTCATTTATTTGTCTATCTGTCTATCTAATTATTTATTTACTTATTTATAGTTAATATGTCAGGCCCTGGGCTAGGAAAGGGATGTGGAAATTGAGGTCCTTGTTCATATACACTTCCATTGAGCTCTGTTCTTCCAATTCTGAGCAAGATTATCTTGCTCAGAAAAGAGATTACTTGAATGTCTCCTGAGGAGGGGGATCTTTTGCTCAATAACAGGACTTGGAAAGCCCAAAGAGAATGAATCCTTAAGCTAATGTGTGTATGGAACTCCAGCATGAGTTTTGCAGAGAGAGTAGCACATAAAGCCTGCACACTCTGCAGACATGACTAAGAGCAGATCTCAGTACCTTCACATTACATCATCAGAGAGGAATCACAGGGCAACTCCGCTGGCATTTAAATCACAGGATATTATATTTGCCCATTTTTCTTTTGCATTGATGTTTTATTATTAATATGTAGAAATTAGTTATATTTAGATCTAGAGACTTTTCAGTGAATTACTGCAACTATCTTTTCCCTCTCTGTGGCTTATGTTTTCAATTTCTTAATGGAGTTTTAGGAGGAAATATTTCTAATTTAAATTTTAATCGTATTTTTCTACCTCTTTACATTTAAATCATTCCACTTACAACTGACTTTTGCAAATAGTTTGAGGTAAAAATCAAGTTCCATTTTCCTTCCAAATGAATATCCAGTTGTTATAGAATCATATGGAAAACTATTATTTGACATTACTTTTCAATGCTTTATTTTTCTTAAATCAAAATCCATACATACCTGTGTTTTGGGAAGCCAGTTACTCTTTATAATTTGTCTATTAATCTCTAACTTTCTAGAGCACAATTTTAACTATGTCACCTTATAATTTCTCATGTTATCTATTAAAACAAATTTTCTATCATGTATATTCAGACATCTTTACTCTTCCTTATTTCATCTGTATTTATAGAATTACTTTCTCGAGTTTGACAAAAAATTGACTTGGAATTTTAGTTGAGATATTTTAAGTCTGTTAAGTAAATTTTAAAATTGGCGTAATAGCAATATTCTTCATAATCTATGAATATAGTATATAATTCATATATTTAGGTCTTTTTAATTTTTCTCATATTTTAGGATTTTCTACATAGCTCTCATACATTGTTTTTAACTTGTTGCTAGAAATTCTATGCAGTTTGATACTATTATATATTTCAAATATATTTTCTTTTTTAAAAACCTGTATTTATGTCGATATTGTATATATCAGATTGTAAACTTACTGATTATAATATTTTTTCAGTATATTATTTTGGATTTTCAACCTAAGGAACTTTATTGTTTGTTAGCTAAGATAATATTGCTTAACACTTTTCACACTTCATTTTTCAATCTTGTTAAATTGGCTGGACTATCCAGAAAATGTTGAATGCAAGTGGGAAGAAAGGAATTTCTGGTTTTATTCACAAATCAAAGGGAACATTTTCACAATTTCATTACTGAGAACTGTGTTTATTGTAAATTTTTCATAAATATATTAGATTGAGAAATTGATACTTATTCTCACTTTGCTTATTTTGCTTATTTTTAATAATAACTGGATTTTGAACTTTATCAAATGCTCTGTCTCTATCAAGATCATGAAATGATTTTTAGCTTTGTTAATATGACAATTTATATTGATTTTTAAAGCAGATTTAAAATTCCAGCTATAGAGCTGCTGCTCCCTTAGTCTGAGACCTTGAATAAGAGGGTGCTTCTGAGTTCTTGTTCTCCACTCTTCTCTTAGCTCGTGCCACATGTCTGCATAGTAGAGGAAGCCTCTTGATGCCCTCTTGTACCTGGTGATACATTCCCACAAGTGTTACTTGTGCTCCTGGTGGGGACAGGAGGGTTCTGGGTTCTCATACACCAGTCATAATTTTAGACATGTCATGTGTACCTGGGTCTTCAGTATGTGTCTGTTTAAGCATTCCCGGCCATTTCTTCCATGGTACATAAACTCCTTTTTGAATCTTGTGGGATTACATGGCGAGACAGAAGATCCTGTTCCTTCCTTAGCTGTAGCAGATCTCTGCTTTTGTGGATGTAAGATTCTGGGTTTAAGAGAGTGACCTAGTCAACAGGGCCCTATAACTTTTCCTTCTACCTCTTTCTTTGAAATTATTGATCTGCTCCAGGGTCATGTTCCAAGAGGGTTTTCTGTCTTAAGGGACTTATATTAAAGAAGGGTCTGGGAAATCTGAAAGGATGTTTGTGTTATTGTGACACCAAAGTTCTCTCTGTGTCTCCTGCTTTGGTCTCAAACTTTTTTATGAACAGCTGGTATATGCCTGAAAAAAAAAGAAAGAAAAGAAAAAAGACAAAGAAAGTAAGAAAGAAAAAGAAAGGAAAAAGAAACATGGCTTATGAATGGGTGACTATCCCTTTGTCTTCAAGGGAAACCAAGGGTGACTATATGGTTCTGTTGGGCCATTCTGACCTCAAGTTTTTGTTATAATTTTTGAAGCCTTCTTACTTTCATAATAAGCACCTATTCCTCCTGTCAAAGGTGAAATGGTTCATATGTCCTTTCTTTCCTCAGAGTCTCTATTGCTCTCTGAAATTTAATTTCTTTACCTTGCTACCCCAACTCTCTGCTGGGCTCATGAAAAATTAGTATTTTGTAGATTATCTGACATTTTTTTCATTGTTAAGATAAAAATCATGTTCTATTGTGGTTCTTAACCCAAGTGTAAATAAAATTGCAAAAATTTTTTATGTGTATTTTAGCCCAGCTTTTCAAGTTTTCCAAAACAGGATGTGTTTTATTGCCCTAAAATTATCTAGTCCTCATTTACCGGAGCCAGAGGTCCTGAATTAAAGTTATTTTTAGTAGTCCTTCCATGCAAAAATGAATTGTTACTATCACAGTTGTGAGCAACTTAAGTCCAATTGTTTATATGTAACAATTTCATTGGTTTAAACAAGATAGAGTTTTAAGTTCTTTCCTCTATAGGGAAGGTTTGACCATTGGTATCATTGGTCTGGAATTGTGGTATCTTGGTCATTAGGGAATCTGTTGTTATTATATAGTCATGTTCTACTATCTTAGACATATGAATTTCTCTAGGATTTAAGATGAGGCCTTTTTGGCTTCATGGCTTTTTGTTACTGTAGAAGTTGTTACACATAGTATTTAAGCCACACACAAAGCTTCTTTGAATGTATCTCTAACCAGACAGCAGAAGAAAGGTATTGGGCAGGCATTTAGCAATCACAGTCACAATGAAATGATGGGTCCACATTTAGAAAATCTAACATTTGAGATAGGATGACATGGATTCTGTCATCAAACAGAACTGGATTCTGATCTTAGTTATACAAATTACTAGCTCAATGGCCTTGAGTAAGATTCCACCCTATCTAATTCTTTTTTTTTTTTTTTTTCCAGCTGGAAAGGGCAGATAATAACTACTTGAAAACATTTTGGTGAGGATTGAATATGATAATACATGCAAATATCTTTCACATAGAAAGCATCAATAAATGGTGTATTTAATATTACCAGGCTTATACTAATATAATTCAATTATTTAAGGAAGGACAGAGTCTATTCATGCGTAATTCAGATTGATAGGCTGGAAAGGTAATGTACCTTAATTCTCTTGGGTAAAGATTTATATTTTAGGTAGATTGAGAGTCTCAGTTTCTGCCCTTTAAGCATATTAATTTTTGTATTCTAAACTATATTGAAATATTGCTTAAAATTTAGTATTATGATAGCACATTTTGTAATGTCAAAGCAAGAAATAGATGAGCTGCAGTTTGAATTCTATCACTAGAAATTTGGAAACTTTTGAAAGTCATTACAATCCTCTGGAGCTCAGTTTTGTCAGTTGACATCAATTAGGTGGACTAGTTGACCTCTACCTCCTACCTCTTTGGCAGCTGTAAAACAGTGCATTTCTGTGAATTTTTATTTGCCCCAGCTTCTCTTGTCAAAAGAAATAATTGTTAGGTCAGAAAATAAAGTAATAAAGACTTATTTAATCAAACCAAAGTTGAATTTTTACAGGAACTGGCTTTGTTGAGGGTTTTTTCCAATTCTGAAATGAAACAATAGACATTAACTTAATAACACGCGGTTGTCTGTTAGAAAAGTGGCTTCAAATTCTGGTTGTGAAGATTGCTGGTTAGACACACTGTGATGCTTTGGGCAAGTCACTTAAATCTCTGAGCCTTAGATTGCTCAGTTATAAAACAGACAGTGTTTATTAAGGTCATGCTGAATATCAAATGAAATAAGAGTAATATGAAAATACATTAAAAACCTGTACAAGTTCAATGCTGAGCTTTTTATAAGGTCCAATGTGTAAAGTACAGCAAATGATCCACTCTCTGTAGTGGGACTTATACAATAAAGTTTATAATTAAATACATTAAAAGCTACTTGGGATCTTTGTAAAAAACTGTGGCAAATATTGCTAATTTATTTTTCTGCCTGTGCATAGGAAGTTGTGGCAAGTGGGGGTCTTATGCATCCCTCCTAGGCCAGACCAACAAGAGATATGTGACTGTATATGGACGTGTCTCCTTGAGGTATATTTCCAGAAATGCTCTTTCTCTGCATCTGAGGCACTTGGCTTCAGTGAGGCTGAAACAAGTAATTTGGTAATCATTTGTAGTGTGTGACTGTTAGTGCTGTCTGCTCTCTCAATTTGCCCATTTGAATTGACAGTTAAGGCTCCTCTATAAATAGCACTTTATTAGTAAATGCATGGTTGCCATATGGCAAAAGTCTTTATTGTTAAACTGATTAAATGCTGTAGCAGTGCCTTCTCTTTAAGACGTTGATATATTCTGTAATCAAATTCTAGAGATTTCATTTTTTCCAAAAATAATGTATATAAAGGTTAGATAGCCTCTGTTTTTATATGTGTTGTAAGTTTATTCATCTTGTCACCACCCTTTAAAACTCTTGAACTATCCTGTATATGTATTAAAGTGTGGAAAGTGCGCTAATATTAAGTATAAGATCAATAGATTTTTGCATAGTAACATACTTGTCTTGCTACTTCCCTGATCAGGATACAGAACATTTCCAACTCCCAAGAGACTCTCTTTACATAATAATATTTTAGTTTTTAATATTTTTAATTTGGCTTTTTGATAATGAGTATGAAGGGCAATTCCAATGTTCTGAAATTTCTGGAAGATTTTATAATGTCGAAAATGAAAACCTATAAACAACACTGAATAATGCAACAAACTATAGTAATAATAATAAGGGAACTAATAAACTTCATTACACACTCACTAAAAATAAATAATTACAATATGGAAACCTCAGGAAATTCTCTATGAATCTCCCACCTGTAAACCAAAAAATAGAGCTGCCACACAAGCTGGTGAGTGTGTTCTAGCGGTCATGTTGCCAGGCAACCTCAGTCAGTATCAGACTCCCAACTGAGCAGCATAGAGTCAAACTAGAAGGTATCTTGGAGACAGATGGGTTTAACTGAAAGAGATAGAGGGAAGGGGGAGGGAGAAATTTAAAGAAAAAAACAGGGTCACAAGCAATTATTCTTGTTAGTCATGACCACAAACAGTTTTTTTTTTTCAGGTAACATATAGCTAGGTTAGAGTAAAATTCTTTGGGTTTCTACTACTCTTTCTTGCATTTTCCTCCTTTGCTGTGTCTCTAGGTATTAGTGCAATATTTTGGTAAGTTGGAGCATCTGTAGTTTTTTAGGAAAAGAAGATGTCTTTACACAGTATTTTGTTAGATTTATTTATGCTTAAATAAGTAACAATTTATAAATGGAAATACTTTGTTTAAAAAAAGTGGAAAATATAAAGTAAAATACCCTGCCACCTGGAGTTGAAACTTTTCTTGGAAGGCAAAAAAGGAATAAAGAGTGAAGCATGACTGAGTTGCTCTAGGCTGGCCTCAGAGAAGATGATATACATGAAGCAAACAGGATGAAAATCTGGGCCGACAACCTCAACTGAGCCCTCTACTCTGAGGCAGGAAGTGTATGTAGTTTTCTAGGGTGATATCTTCCATTTTCAAAATTTGATAGAAAACTCATTTTCTACTGTCCTATACTCTAACCCCACATTTCTCTCCCTTCTTCCTTCTTCACAGATTCCCTATAGAGAAAATAGCATCTGTGAGAAGAACATGTGAGGTTCCTACTAATTACCACTACCCATAAATCCTTTCCTTCTCCCCCTTCTGTTAGTCTTCCTTTATAAGCTAATGCCTTCATACATGCTCTAAATCTTACACTTTCGTATGTCCTAAGTGCCCCAATACAAATAAATATGTTCTTTCTCTTCTGTAGCTTCAGCCTTCTTTTCTCCCAATTCCCTCCTTTTAGCATTAAACTTGTCAAAGTATGTTTCCTTTTAAAAACAAAAAATACGTCTGTACATGCCTCTACCTTTATTCTATGTATTCAAATGCATAGTGACTTTTATTTCTACTCGCTGTTAAACATTTGCAAGAATTGTCTGTATTCTCTCTTTCAAATTTGCTTCCTCTAGTCACGCCTCAAAACAGTGAAGCTTGCTTAATCTGCTTGCTTTTTCTGAGGTCACTAAAGTTAGTCCTCGGACTATAAATAGCATATGCTGCTTTGCTCTCCTAGTGTGATTTTATCCCATTGATAATGCCCTCTATTTTAAATTATTCTTTCCATGGTAATCTATAACACTGCACTCTCCTGTTTTCCTTTTCCATGATAGCCCTTGCCTCATCTAATCTATGGGTTTATCTCTCAAATTTTTAATTTGAAATATTTTTTGTGGCATTCTCATTTTTTTTCTCACATTCTCACTGAATGGGTTTTTACCATTTTCAGGGGCTTTAATTAAAATCGGCTTGCTGACTTCCTTATCCTTACCTCTCCTAAAATTCAATACTTATGCTGACCTGCCTTCTGAGCAGCCCCTCCCATATGTACTGGAGTCTCAGAATCAACAGTCCACCAACAAATTTATGAATATTCGTATTTTTCTATAACACATTTTATGGAAACATATTAAAATGATGAAGTACATAAAGAACAAAATAAAAACAGTAAAATCAGTTCACTTGGTAATCACCTTGACCCCAAAAATCGTAATCTTGAGCACTTCTTTGATTTTTCTTAAGAATTGCTAGATCATAGACTCCATGAGGTAAGGTATCCCAAGCACGTAGCATAAGGCAGAGAGCATTTCGGCACTTTAAATTGTTCGCCAATTCAATGAAACGAGTAACAAAATATTTCAGTGACTTTTATTTTTATTTAAAACAATTTTATTTGAATAAATTTTAGATACTCTTCACTTTTTGGGTTGTTTTACATTAATTTTCTCTGATGTTATTGATAATACACACAGACAATGCATGGCTAATATGCACTTTTTATTTTCTTTATGCCAGTTACTCCAGTTCTCATTTCATGTGCATTATCTTTACTATGACCCTATAAATTGGTACAAATCTTATTACCATTTAGTAAGTATGAGAACAACTAGAGTCAACTGGGCAAATTAATCATGTATACCAAATGAAAGACTGGTGGAGGTCAGACTTAAAGTCAGTCTAATACACTTAACCATGTTATAGATTTCTGAATTTTTAGAAAAAACACAAAACTTTCTGTATTACTAACTCCTAGATGTGAACATTGATTTCTGTGATTTTTTTTTTTTTTATTATTATCTTCAATCTTCCAATTCTGGCACATAGCTACAAGTACAATGTTTTTAGCTGTTATCGATTATTTTTATTTGATTTGGAAATAAAACTTAGAAAGGAGCTTTTGTAAAATGGTTAGTGGAGAATGTGGAGAAATATTGGTGTAATCAAGAAATACGGTGTTTTTATGTAGAAGAAGAAAGTACAAGGAAGTTGGGAAATGAATGGAGAAAATAACTGACACATGGAAAAACAACAAACAAATATGCCCTACCATGGCGATTCAAATTGAGCTGAACAATCCAAGTTAGGTGATTTCTCTAACTGAAAAAATAGGAGAATTCAGAAAGCAAATGAGGCTGAAAAAAAAGGGAATATAGGAAACATGATAGTTGTGTCCTGTTAACTCTGTCAGGTAAGTTGGAGACTGGGGTTTGCCCTATGTAAAACTCTGGGACCCACTTCAAGACTGAGGGCCAGGGGAAAAATCAAACAAACTGATAAAATCCAACAACAAAAGAAAGGAAATAAAAATTTTCTCTTTTCTCTTTCTCTCCCTTCCTTCCTATTGCCTTCGTTCCTGCCTACCTCCCTTCATCTTTAAAACAAGAAAAGAAATATGAAGAGAAACATGATTTAAAAATAATCAAAGAGAAGTGTAATTCAATAAAATGAGAGGAGTAGGATTAACCTGGAATTAAAAATAGAATAAAGGAATAAGGCCATGCATCAGTTAATGCGTTTCATTGATTCACATTGCTGTTTTTGTACGTGTCTTTTCTAGAAATGTGAAGCACAGAGAAAAAGAAAATTGCTGATTGCTGTTCTGGGAAATTTGAAAGTTTTTATTACTGATTACAGTTTTTTGCAGGAGGAGAATCACACCAGCATTTTCTTTCTCAGTGTGAAAACTGTTTCATTCCATAGAAATTAATAGATAGGAGATTTTGGAATGGAGAACACCTACTGATTTGTTCTGATGTCAATCAGTGGTTAGAATGTATTTACTATGCTTATCAAAATCAAAAGAAAATATTATAACAATTCAGTCACATAAATAGTAGAGCTTTTCCTTGGACTAAAAAGATGCTATTGATCTTGAAGCTTTATGTTTTTGCTGTTTGAGCTATAAAACTGTAAAACCTCTGAAGAAAATTTATGAGCTGGTTGCTTTGAGAATTTAAACCTTGACTTAAAAATAACTGTAATAAGAAAAACTATCTATTAATAACTCATTGTTTCTTGCTGCAATAATATAAACTATAAAGCTTTTATTTCTAGAGTGGAAACCCAACAATTGGGATAAAAATTAAGTAAGGTGCTAATCACCTTTTTCTTACCTCGCTTCTCCCTGAGTCTATCACCATATTCCCTAAAGTTAATTTCTGGTGAATAATTTGAATGAAAAATTATTTCCAGAAGTTGAGTAAGTTGATAATGAATTACACAAATGACAAATGAGCATACTCTTTTTGTGACCTAGAGACAGAATATCATTTAATTATTACATGAAAATGTTAATTAAGGTCATTTAAAAACAGACTGTAGGGTAGATTATAATAGTTCTATATGACATCTTTTTCTTTTTTTCCTTTCTTGTCTCCTAATAAAATGGTAATGTGCTTGTTTTTAGCAGATTTTTTGCTCTTGGTAATTTGATGCTAATATCTAATCATTAATATTTCATCTCAATAATGATGTTTTCAAATGTGTAATATTAATTGGAGATCCTGATTTCCTTAACAACAGTCACTGAAGTTCTCAGGTACTTCAAATGCATGTCATTTTAATCAAATTCATATAAAAGAGAAGAATATTTTGGAACCTTAATAGATATGTCTTTAATATATTAGTGTTTCCCTATTTAGTGGAATATAAGATTCATGTGTGCTGTTTCTTTTATAAAAATTTGGTTATGAAATCTAAGCTACAACAGTGAGAGTGATTAAAAATGAATTGTTAGTTTCAATGATCACTTTTAAATACTGGTCCTGAAAAACTTAAGAGTATTTATTTGGATGGAAGGACACAAATGCAATCAGAAAGAGTTCCTGAATCCTGGGTGAGACTATGTTTGGAAAGGTAGTTACTTTCTTGAAAGGAATTGGAGTTGGAGTTTTAGTAAGATTTGATATGTAGGGAAAATGCTCATTTTTCCGAAGTCCCTAGATTCTGTAATATGGGAACTAGTTAAAAGAGAGAAATCTGGAAACAGAATATTTAAACAATGCTTTGTTTTAATGAAATGTTCTGCCTTCCTCCTCTTTCTCATTTACTCTATGTATAACTTTTGAGAGTCCTTTTGGTCTTCTACTCTATATTTGTTATATTTCATCATAATTATGTGTGCCCATTTACATATGTATCTGTACAAATATCATATAACTCATAATTTTATTCTTTGTATTATTGGTGGTTTGTTATTTCCTTTAAAATAAAACATGTATTTTCTCCATCATTCAGATAATATATACTATTTTTTTCTAAAATTTGGAAATTAAGGTAATAGTAAGAAAAAGGCAAAAACTATCTGCATTTTCCCACCTATTCTTCCCAGCACTTTTCTGTGAAAAAGGTTAAATTAAAAAAGCATTGTGCTAATGGTACATAAAAAAGTCTCATTATTGCATAATTTATTACAAAATATGTTTCTATAGCTATACATTGTACTACAAATTAGCTATGTATTTATGTTGAACTCATTAATTAACAATGCTGTCATAACGTTTATATGCATGACATTTCTCTAACATGAGGGCTTTATTTACATATTGTTTCATTTGTTTATACTATTATATGGTTCCCGGTATTCTTAATTCGTACCTTAATTTGTGTGCACATCACACCCCACACCTGCCCGCAGAGTTCCAGTGTCCATCACCATCACCATATTTATTCTTTCATTCCCTGGTTCCTTTCCCGTCCCTCTCTCCGGGTAACCACAGTCTTGCATCCTGTTAATTTTGTTGTGTTTTGTAGTTTGTTTTGTTTCTTTATAGTCCACATATAAGTGAAACCATCCTGTACTTCTCTTTTTCTTTCTGGTTTATTTTACTCAGCAAAATCACCTCAAGTTCCCCCCGGGTTGTTAAAAGGTACAATTTCATCTTTTTAATGGTTGCATAAAATTCCATTGAGTATGCATACTATATTTTCTTTATCCACTTATATGCAGATGACCATTTAGGTTGTGTCTATACCATGTGGTTTTAAAAAAAGGATTTTTGAGTAGACAAATATTTAGTTCAAAGTGTGTGATTATTTTCAATAAAGCAGATCAAGAATCAAACTCACTTTTAGTGGAACATATTTCTTTCCAAAATTTTTTTACTGATTTGTATTTTCTCCTGCAAAGTAAGAAAATAGACACTTCATACCACCTTTGCCAAAATACAATTTTGTCAAAATAGTATATAATTTTAATGTATAGTTCTTTAATTACCACAATTCCTAATTAAATTAATAGTTTTCCCAGATAACAGAAGGAAAATAATGCCTTCTTTTCTGATCACCTGTTTATATGCTTGTAAGTACAATGGCAATCTTTTCTCAGCTTATGAATCTTGTGAAAAACATTATCTTTCCCCCCTCTCATTTATTGATGACAAATTTCATAGTAATGTTTCGGTATTATTGGATTATATATTTCACTATATTAGACTGCTTATATTTTTATATTGATTTACAATTTGCAGACTAGCTAGTCATATGTCAAGATTGCTCTTCTAATAAGAACATGAACTTTAATTGTTTTACAGATATAACAATTTTACTTAATTTTTAATTAATTGGAGGCTAATGAATCAATATTTTGATTTTTAATTCTTTATTTGTTTATTTCCTCTAACTGCATACCTAAAGCACTTGTGATAAATTATTTCACATGAAATTTGTGGGGAAAAAAAGCAAAATTAAAGCTTCATGTCAAAGTAATAAGTATATAGTAGCTTTAATAAGGTGCTTTTGTTTGAGTGGAAGGAGTTGAATATTTCACTAATTTATACTTCTTCAACTAGTTTTAATAAAAGTATGCATTTCTATAATGTATCAACTATGGTTAAAATGACTAACTGGAAATATTAAAACAAGCAAATAAATTTATTTGCAGTTTTATAGTTTTATAAGATTCTAAGGTGGAGTTCTAACTCAATTTATTTCTACATTTTTTTTTGTTTTTGTTTTTGTTTTTGTTTTTTTGGATCACTTCCCTTCTGCATACTCTTCCTTTTGCAGCTGGGCACCCTGTGTCCTAAAGATATGATGTTTTTTGTTTATTCGTTTGTTTTTTAACTTTACTTGACTTTCTTTTGTCTCCAACATTGCCAGCTGAACTGTCATGAATCTCATATAATTTTACAAGATAATGCCTAAATGAGTATTTAAGGTTTTCAGGTTTCATTAATATTATCACCAATGCATGTTTAATATTCCACACATATTCATTTAAACCTTGGACTTTTCAGCCCTTTTTTTTTTTTTTTTTTGCATTTATTCATTTAACAAATGTTTACCAAGCACCTGTTTGACTCTATTTTTAGTGTCTTAAAGATAGCAGAGAGTAGAGTAGACATAATTCCATGGGGAAATAAACACAAATAACATGTACTAGTGACATGTATTCTGAATAAAACACATAAGTATATGGTTTAAGTGATGGAAAAGTATTACTTTAGATAAGTTGGTCCAGAAAAGAACTCTGGGGACTTGAGCAGAGACCTGGATACAGAGAAAAACGGCAGGCCGCTATGTTCTTGAGCAACGCTCTTCCAGAGGGAGCTTTCAGCTCTGAGGTTCTGGGCACATTAAATGGAAGAGATAGAGTTAGGGTTTGAAATTTGAAAAACTGTCAAGATACAGTTTTGGTTGGGTGTTATAGGTAAAGCAAGGATTTAGAATTTACTTTAAATGTGATCTAAAGCCATTGGTCAATCATGAGCAGGATAGAAAAAAACCTGATTAAATTTTAACAGAATTAATCTGCCCTCTGTGTGGAGAATTGATTATTATGGGAATGTGTTTAGGAAGATAAGGAATAACATATAATTGAGTGACCCTTTCTTAGGCATATACTAAAAAACCGTATATGTCCATGTAAAACTTTTACATAAATGTTATGTAGCACATTAGCTATGATAACCAAAATATGGATCAATTCATAAATGAATAAGCAACATATGATATATACATGCAATGGGATATCATTTGGCAAGAAAAAAATGAAATATTGGTATATTATACAATATAGATAAATCTTGAAAATATTATGTTAAGGAAAGAAGACTTTCACAAAGAACTACCTATCACATTGTTCCATTTATATGAAATGTTCAGAACATACAGATCTCTAGAGACAGAAATTAGATTAGTGGTTATCCAGGGCTAAGGACATGAAGGATTGGGAAGTATAACAAAGAGGAGCTATTTGCTTTTGAGCTAATGCAAGTTTTCTAAAATTGACTGTGGCAATGGATGCATAGCTCTGTGACTGTGCTATAATTCTCTGCACTGTAAATTTGAATGTGTGAACTGTATAGTATGTGAATATATCTCAAGGTGTTTTTTTAATAAGAGTATAACAGTATATAAAAGCATGGTGGTTTGGTCTAGAGTAGTAGTAGTGCAGTAGATGAGAAATGGTCAAACCTGAGAAAGGCTTGAGCTGACAGGAAAAGAACACAAGGTGTTTTGACAAAATTGTACCAAATGTTGCTTAGGACTTATATAATACAATGACTGAAAATTTATCGTTGGATCTGACTGTGACCATATCAAGTAAACTTTCCATATAATGGCAAGGGTTGAAACCTTGTTGAGCTTATGAGAATTGGAAGATAGGAATAGAAGATGTGTAAATAATATTTGTAAATAATTCTCTCTAGAAGTTTTGCATTAAAGGTGAGAAGAGCGCTGGAGGAAAAGCTGAATTGGGGTATGGGATCACATTAGTTTAATTATTCATAAAACATCTTTGTGTTGATAGCAATAACTTATTAGAGAAGAAAATATGAGGCAGAAGAAATATGTACATCAGTGAATCTATGACTATGTAAGAGCAGAGGTTGTTGCCCTCCGACAAGGACATTGCAGAATATTCAGACTTGAGGATTTGGAGGTTTCAGTAATAGAAGCAAGCAAGTTGATAATTCAGCATGGAAGTCTGCAGAATTCTCTTCTGATTGTTTATATCTTCTCCAACAAATGTAGACACGTAGGGATGAATGGAGATAAAAAGCCCTAGCGATGGTAGCAGTTTGAGGAAGGCAAGCAAGATACAAACAATTTTTGAGGGATGGAGATCGATTTGATTAAGAACTGTAGCAAGATTTCTGTGAGGCTCTGAAAATCCACTTGTGTAAGTTCAGAGATTTAAATTGAGAACAGGTGGCATGTTTTCAGGGTTCCTTTCCAGCCATGTTCATCTGCTTGCATGTAGGAGGGGAATAGATGAAATTTGGATTTATTCAGTGTATTAGTTTTATAGGGCTGCCAAAACAGAAAATCACAGACTGGTGTTGCTTAAACAACAGCAATTTATTTTCTCACAGATTTTAGTTCAAAAACAATGTGTCAGCAGAGCTAAGTTTCATCTGAGGCCTCTCTCCATGACATGTAGACAGCTGCCTTCTCTATCTTCACTTGAATTTTCTCTGTGTGTCTATATCCTGATCATTCATATTGTCCTATAATTAATCATTGGATTAAGGCTCACAAGTGGGAACTCATTTTACCTTAACTACCCATCTATTGACCCTATCTCAAAATAATCACAGTTGAAAGTACTGAAAATTAGAGCTTTGCATATGAATTTTATTTTTGTGGGATGGGTGTGTTCACAAGGTTATAATTCAGCCCATTACAACCAGTGGAGGGGTTTTAAAACAAATATATTGGAGTAATACAGGACAAATACAAGAGGTGTGAAACCCTGTTTTCTTATCGCTTACTATTTAAGAAAGGGATTAAAAAAAGACCAATACCGTTTTAATATGTTGGGACATGATTAAGTGCTAAGAAGAAAAATAAAGTGGAGATAGGAAGATAAATAGTGGTGAAGGTGTGTGCAAGTTCATAGGAAAGCTCTGCAGGATTTGACATTTGAGGAGGAAGAGAATAAGACCTGAAGGAAGTGAGAATTGGGAGCCCTCATCATTTCAGTGAGCAGGGGAAACACCATACACACATGCCCCAAAGCAAGGCAGTGATCTGTATATTCAGGGAACAGCCCAGAAGCCCAAGGAACTGGCTTGTAGAACAATCACAGAAAAATTAGAAACACATCAGAACATTGAGTAGAAGCCCTATTATCTGATGCAATTAATGACTATACTTTTAAATCAAATGTGATCGAATCAGCAAAACATATGATAGGTACATAAACATTTTATATTTGCTTTAGAAATGAAGTATAATTTTATAATGTGAAATTTACAGGTCATTGAGTTTTGACTATTGTAAAATTCTATGTAATTCATACTCCATCAGAAGGAACTATATCTGTTAAATTTATTGGTGATTATTAAATATAAAATTATTAGTCATGTTCACAAATATTAATTTTCAATGTAATTATGATGCTCAGTTTATCTTCTGACCCTACAGACATACTGAATGTACCTTCTTCTGGAGGGAAATGGGAGAATGTCTGTTCTTTTTTCTTGATTATTTTTGATGTTCATGATGATGACAGTATAGCTACTGATTATTCCAATCATGACATTGTAATTCTATTATATATATATATTATGTATGTATATATAGAAGCTTATGTAGGGTTCTTCCTAATAATCAAATGTTATACTATGAATATTTGCAATTTCCTTTATTTATTCATTTTTAAAGTAAAGGTGCACGCAGGAATGCAAGTGAGTAGGCAAACAGGCAGGAGAGGAAGAAGTATTTTATATTTATTTTACTTTTTGTTCATCTTGACTGTTCTTCTGGCTTTGGACATGAATCTGGGACTTGGGGATATATGTGGACTGGGTCCAACCACTACTCCATCAGGGCATGCACATTTTTCTTAGTTTAAATGCAAGGGAGCACTTAGGAGTTTCACGTCTTTTCTACCACCGTTCTACATAAGGAATTTATTTCACATTTTTCTTCTCTGCTTCTTTTTAGCTGAGTGTCTTACAGTGTGGCCTGGTTTTTACAGTGGACCTTTACAGTGGAACTTGTCTTAGGCTGTTGGTATATTCTGCTTGGTCACCTTAATTTTTAATCTTTATTCCTACCAAACTCAGTCTTCCTGTCAACCAGAACTATAGCTAATTCAGGATATTTTAAGTGCTTACTCACTAGATTTATCAATCCATAGTTAGACTCCGCAAAGTTGTTCAGTCATCAGCTCACAGACGCTTCTGCATAGCCATTGCTCTATAAAACATTTAAAATGTGTGTTCTGTACTTGCAACTTCTGAGAGTACTATCAGCTGTCTTACATAGTTTCCAGGATCCTTTGGCAGACATAAGGGCGGCCTCATAAAATGGATGGAATAAATTTGCACCTGTATGTATATGTATATGTATATATATTATGTAGATATATCTGATATCTACATAATACATATATTTATATATGACCTAAATGTATGATTACAGATAAAAATTGTCTACTAACAAGAAATGGGATTTTCTAAATAGGTGAAGAACTCCTTAAAAACAAAAACATTCTTATTTTGCAAACATACTTATCAAACTCCTAAGCTTTATCTAGATATTTGAAATTCATTTTTGATTAAAATAGAAAAGTGCTACATTTTAAAACAAAAATCCTATAATCACATAGAATACCATATTGCTACATTTTTAGAGGACAGGAAAGAAAAGAGAGGCAATCTGACAAGCAAGATGGTGCTGGATATTTTTCTAACACTTGATGTTTCCCTATCTAGAGAAATATTTTTAAAGAGATGAACAACTGTGCTCAAAAGATTTTTGAAACACTCAGAAAGGGGTCATATTTGTGATAAAAGAGCCTGTAGTTTATGCAAAGTTGGTCATGGTCCACTTTGACTTGGCAAGCCAGGGATATTGCAGAATTTGGATTTGGCTTGAGAAACAGAGCAGTGTTTGCAAACAAATAGGGGTTTGCTGGAATGAAAACAAAATACAGATGCTGATTCTCTTAAATAAACCTGGACCACAAACTGTGCTTTTGTTTGTTAGTGTTACTGTGTATATGGTAACATCCTTCTGCTCAGTTTCATTCTCTTGAAAGGCAGAGTATTAGAATATATTATATGAAATTACTATTTTACAAACAGCAGATAAAAACCTTATAAAAGCCTGTTTTCAAGGCAGAGCATTTTCAAGGTAGAGATAGAATTAAAAACTTGAATATTTAAGAGTTTCATAAACAAAGATTAAAGCAGTAATTTGGTTTTATCACTTAAAATAGTAATGTTTGATTTCTCTCAGTGTTAACATCTTGACATATAGATCTAGCAGACTATGAAATTAGAGTAATTTGAATAATTCTTAAAGTGGCAGTAAGATGTGATTTTCTCTCTCTGTTATAAAGTTTAAATTCTCAGTAACCTCAACTGTTAGATTCTTATTAGGAAATGAATTATCTTAGACATTTTAATATTTCATATTAAGTGATTTTAGATTTTCTATTATAATAATATTCTTCATATTTTCTTTTTTTAAATGTCTCATTCTTTGTCTGGTTTAAGCCTCATTATATATTGTGGAATGGATATGGCAAGAAATATAAGTGAAAAAAAAATGAAGCACAAAGAGGCAAAATGTCTACGTAAAGTCATCTTTTCATCTCACTACAGAGCCAAGGATGGTGCTGCTTATGGCTCTTCCTATAGATCTCTGTAATAAAATATCTCATGCAATATACAGATCTCACATAAAATATAGATGTTCTATTTTAAAGTGTTCCTTCTACATCTGGGGATGCCATTAGATAACCATCAGTGTTATATATACTTTTTGATAGGACCTTTTTTTTCTACAATAAATGAAAGAAGGAAACTGCTCCCTTTGGGACTACAGAAAACCATAACATTTGATAGCTTGATTAATTTGATAGATTGATAGCTTAATTGTTTTGTATCTGATATTAGATAAAGCATATGCAAAGTTATACAATATATTTATGAGGGAATCTTTTTTTTTGCCAGGTTTAGAGACTGGAATTCAATATTTAGTTACAATTTTTACATTAAAATGAAGTTGACATTAAGTTAATTAGCATGACTTTCATTTCAAGAAAAATAACAATCAAATAAACGCCAAATATCATATAGTTCTTAGGTCATCACATTTTGCAAGTTTTAAAATTTAGGCTGAGTAGAAGAAAATTGTATGTGAATATTGAAAGACTTAAAAATAATTTTTTAAACTATTACTTTATATTCATTTTGAGTTTGTTACTAGTCTGGATAGGTTGTAACAATCAACATTTGTTTTGTTTTATGATGCAAAGTAAGTTGCTATTCATTTAAAAATCTTCTGCTTAAGAAAAAATGTAATTTTTTGTTTTTTTGAGACAAATTAAATATAAAATATTTATGTGATATTACAAGTATCTTTGTACTTAATAGCTATTCTCCCCAAATCTCTCACAAAGCTATGCTGCTTATTCACGTTTTTAAATATATACTATCCATTCTAAAATACCTATCTGTTCAGGTTATTGTCTATGCATACAAGATGAAATTTTTAAGGCTAAGTATTTAATGATTTATTTCATAGTATTTTTCTGCTTTTTTTTAGCTTAATATTAGTAACTATCTGGTCTGCAAGATGCTTTACATGCCATGTGTGGTTAGTCCTCACAGCACATATTTAGGTTTGGCATTGAAATTCATTTTATAGGTGAGAAAACTGAGGCTTGGAAAAGGCTTTCAAAGGTTGATAATAAATAAACATAGGCCTGTCTGTGTATAAAATCAGCTCTTATCTGCTACAATATGTTTTTCCCAGGTAATTTCTTATTCCAGTGGTATTGGCTCCTCAAAAGTGCTGAATCAGAGTAAATTGAGAATTGTATTATTTGACAACCTGGTGTACAGAATTCATGAGTAGGACTTTAAGGAAATGACAAAACAACTTCCTTGAAGAAATCAGAGAACTGTCAAAGCCCAGCTAAGTAGTGGCAGATGTGAAATTAGCTGTGAGAATTTTAGCCACCTGACTCGCTACCACTTTCATTTATTTGGGCTTTAAATTATGAATTTGATGGCCAAGTGCTGATATATATATCTATATATAGATATATATATATAGATATATATATGGGAAAATCAAGTAAGTCTTGTACTTCATGCTATGTCTCTTTTTGTAAAATGATCTGTATAAGATATAATTTTCTTTTCCTTTCTTTTTTCTTAAATTCAGTGGGATGTATCCTGCCTTTTTCTGGAGTTCACCCCTGTGGCTTGGATTGATCACCGTAGCATCTGTTTTTGACGTGCTTGTTAACTAAAAATCAAGGAAAGACATGAGGAGATTTGTTTACTGCAAGGTGGTTCTAGCCACTTCACTGATGTGGGTTCTTGTTGATGTCTTCTTACTCCTGTACTTCAGTGAATGTAACAAATGTGATGATAAGAAGGAGAGATCCCTGCTACCTGCACTCAGGGGTAAGTGCTGATGAAGCAAATAATAATTTTATAGAGATGACAATGGTGGTAACTTGAAAAAACGATGAAACTTCAGAATGTGAGTTGTATAAGCTTATTGAGCTAGAAGAGCATTTTGGCAGAACTATTCATGTACTTGATTCATAAAGAAGCTACTTTATGTTTCTTGGACTTAGGTGTCTTGTTGTAAAAAAAAATGAGAAGGGTTAGCCAACCTCTAAGGTATATTTCAATTATAATAACTCCAGCATCCTGTAACTTTGTGAAAAGAACAAGTTAGTGAGCATTCAAATTAGACAGAATTTTATATTTAGGTTTCCAGAAGCAAAAGTCTGCAGAGACTAAGCAAATAACATGAAAGGGAAAGCTACTAAAGTGAGACAGTGGGGATTGTAGCAAAGTGCAATGACACATAAAAAAGCAATAAAAAACAAGTCTACAGTTTTTAAACACAGCACATATTCAACCTGTGGGCCAGATTGTTGCCTTTTTTTAAGTGCAAAAGATAATTTCAAGTATAAACACTTTAACTCTGTATTTTCCTCTTGAGGGATAGTTTTAATGCATACATGAGAGAATTATAAAGTAGCATAATGCTTTGTTTAATGGTAATTTATTTAGTAAAGTTGTAAAGATTTATTCCCTTCAGTTACTCCAAATGATTTTCTCTATGCCCTTTTTTGAGTTCTAGATCTAGAAACATATTTCTGAAGTATTCCTAGTAAATGAGTGCTTCCAAAGTGCTTAAGAGTGCTTGAAATTAGTTTTATTATCATAAAACTATAGATTTTTTAAAAAATCTAGCTCATGCTAATTCTTCGCTTAGCTAAAGCTTTTTTCTAAATATGATGAAAGTCAAACTTTGAATTCCAGTTGAAATGTTTGTATCTTTTGGAAAAGTAAATCTAAATTCTGAATTGTATTACATTTATTTTATAAATGTAGTCTACTTTTAATCTTATACATGTTTGAGATTATTTATTAATCAAAATATGCTATAGCATAAATTCATTCATATGCTGGTTATAATAGGTGTAGATAAACATAGAAGAATATTTAAAAATTAATATTTGCTAAAAGAACAATTTGGGTAGCTTGAGTTTGCTTCAGATTACAATAATGCTTTTTTTGCTCAATTCTCTTTACTGTCCTCTTTCAAAATCTTTGAAAGTGACTGAGTCCAGACCAAATTAGGTATTCATATGATTTTTTATGCTTTTATATGAGAATGACACAAAGAGCAGAATTTTATGGGTCTATCAGTTTTTGAGACATGAACATGGGGATTTATTTGCTGGGATTTGGTTTAAAATCCCAGAATAAATTAGTCTTGTCTAATTCTTGCTTAGAATCAGTTCAGCTGCTGCTTGTCTGAAAGTGGAAATATGTTTTGATGCGTCACATCAGTTTAGAATGATCAGTTTCTCATTTGTTGAACAGAGACATCTAATTGGTCACAGAAGTTATATTCTGATTCAGCAAGACCATGATAACCTTTTCTGCAAGTACCGATAAAGTTCAGTTTTTCTGATTCAAATCCTTTAATACTTAGTTTTAAATCTCAAATTTGTGAAATTCTAATATGCAAAATAAAAATAGTCATTTTTTCTTCACATTTAAATTTTAAAGTTGTTATGTTATCTTTATTTTTAAAGTGTGTTTTATATTGTACATTAATACTGAGATGGAAAATAGACTTCAGGGTGTCATTTTCTATTGTTACTTATTTTAGTGTATTACTTCACTTAAAATTTTGTGCCATTTGTTTAAATTAACATATTTGTTATAGACGGATGATGCTATGCAGTGTAACTTAATTAAAATTTTCATGTCTTGAATATGCTAGCGACAAAATTTTTGACTTAAAATTATTTCCTGGACCTTTATGTCTCTATTATTAAAACAAAGAGTTTGGACTAAGTAAGATCCCTTTTAGTTCTAAGTTTTAAACACTTTTAAGTAATTGACGCTAGTATATACTGTTAATTATTTTAGGGGATACATTTATTTATTAGATTTTTTGTTAAGTGCCTATCAAATCAACGTGTATACCTTAAAGTTTTGTGATAATATATTATGTCTCAAGTAAAAATAAAAAAGAACACAGCCTCATAATGGGGAGAGAAAAAATAAGTCCATGCATCGGCACTTCTGGGTTCACAAGTGGAATAAGCAAAATAATTTCCACAGAGTAAAAGCCCAGACTTTATTGACCAACCGGATTCTTCCCTCTTGTCCCTTGAATTCATTGTGTAGTTTTTAGAAAATGCCTTAACAAAATGTTAGTGTTCTCACTAAATATGAGAAACTTAGAGGCAATAATTCTGCTACATAGAGTTGCTTGGAGAATTAAAAGAAATGCGGTACACAGAACCCTCCATGGAGTATTGACTTATAGTAACACCGTATCAGTATCTGCTAAATGTCCTGAAGGCACATGAAGTACCTGAAACGGCTTCACTGGCCCTTGATGTCCAGGCTGTTAGTAGGAGGAAAGGGCTAACAGTTTTCTGGGTTTAGGCCCAGTGGAGAAAGTAACTCAATATTCATTTATTAATTTTTTTTAGTTAAGTGTCTACTATGTACTAAGACTTGGCAATACAAGTTTTGTATGGTTGTGGAGCTTGTTGTCAATAAAGTAAACATTTCTTTCTCTCTCAGAACAGTCTGGTGTATAGCGTAGTGAACAAAAGAAGTAATAAATACTACTATGAAAAAGAAGAAAACTAATATTTAGAGGTGCACCCTGGTGGCTTAGTGGTTAAATCTGCAACCTCCAGCTGGCACAGTTATACATCCCAAGGACTCATGGGAACAATCGAGATGAGCAACCTATTAAATAAATTAAATAAAGTGGACATATTATTTAAAAAAAACATAATTATAAATGATTACAAATCATAGTGGATATGATGGGTGTTAGGATTAAGGAAGTGGGATGACCTGAGTCAAGGAAAATGCATCTAGGCTATTAGATAACATTTCATAGAGACGGTGGCCCTTAAACTGGCGTTTATAATATAAAACTGTGAAATAACTAAGTTGAAGAAATTGCTAAAGTGTTTATGGAATGGTAATGGTAAACATTGCAGAATGCTTAGGACAATTTTGAAGGAGAAAATTACAGAAGCCTAATAAATTTAGAGTAATTAAAATGCTAATATTGGCACAAAAGGGCACACAGGGTAGACAAATTACCCAATGAAAAAGAAAGAACCCTAGAAGTAGATTCATTCACATGTGTTTGGAACATTTAGTGTTTAATGGAGGACATACTGGATAAAAATGGGAGAAAATATGACTGTTCAGTAAATAGAGCTGAAAATGAAATAATAATCCATGTGGAAAACAGATGAAATCAAATGACTAATTCAGGTCATAAACCAGGATTAATTTTGATGTCTTAATGTCAACAACAAAATTCAAACTTTTAGAAGGAAATTTTAGGTGTCTGTAAGACCATGATTTATAAAAAATTATAAAATACTGCACCAAATATATTGACCATAAAACATAATCTTGATAAACTTAGCTATAATATTAAAATTGAGAAGATTGATTCATTTAAGTATACTTAAAGACAGTATAAAGAGAAGGTACAAACTGTAGAAGATTTTCCCAGAACGTGCAATTGAGACATTAGTGTCAACTGCATACACACACATGCACGTATGTCTATATGTATATCTATCTATCTATATCTTATATTTATATATCTTATTATTAATAAAAATCCAAATAACCCAGTAGGAAAAAATGGGCAACAGATGTTAATAGGCACTTCTTAGAAAAAGAAGCACATATAGGAAAAAAAAACTTAAGTAAATATTTAGCATTAGTTGTAAGGGAAATGTAGACAAAGGCAATAATGGCATAATTATATCCACTTGATTTGAAATAATTAAAAGCTTTAGAATATCAATTATTAGAGTTGCTGCATCTCCATATTTTTATAACTTCAGATATTGCAGTTTGACACTTCTAAACACTCGTTTGACCCAGAAGTCACAGTCATATGCTCAAGAAAAATGTACAAATATTTCATAGCATTATTGTTATGAAAATAAAATCTGAAAATAATCTGTAAGCCCATCAATGGAAAAGCAAGTTAAAAACCTGTTCCGCAAAAATGATATACATCATAATGTGTGAAGAGCTAAAACCAAGTAAAACATGAAAAAAATACATTTAGAAATATAGAGATCAACAAGACTTCACAATGTAAGCAAAGTCATTTATCAATATGGAATTTAAGATGTTGATTGTCATGTGGTGGGAGGTGGACAGGAATAGGATGCAGTTGAACTTTTTGACTAAATATAAAACATTACTGGATCCTAGATTTTTTCTGAAAGTGGGTTTCATGTGTCTGTAACATTTTATGGACAATTGTATGAATGAATAAGATTTCAAAATTTTGAAGCCACTGAATGGGTATAAAACAGCAGACATGATCACCTCTGTGTTATGGGAAGATCACTGTGATTCTATGTGGAGAATGCATTGGAGAAGAACTGGTTTCTTTAGGAAGGCAGGGTAGGAAGCAGTGGCAGGATTTCAAGAATTCTGTTTAAGAGATGATGCCTTCTTAGAGCATAGTGGTGGCACTGTGGTGTGAGAGAAGTGGGTAAAATGAACAGCATTTGAGGTGTGGAACAAGGCAGATGCTTGAGTGATACTGGTGAGTAAGACCGAGGAAGTGTCAAGGATGAAATCTCTAGTTTCCGGTAGAACAGAATTTTATCCTCTTTCCTGAGAGATAGAAGACTGGGGAGGAAATGATTTGAGAGTGGACATTGAGCTTATTTGGACTTGTGGAGATTGAAACATGTTAGGCAACTGAATGGAAAAGGTCAGTGGGCAGTTGGCTACATTACAATCTTAAAAAACATCACTGTTGTGTACTTTTTTTTTCTCAAATGAATTGCATTATTTGTATTAAATGGAGTATGTGGAATATAATTGAATATTTTTTACTGAGTCAGCATTCTCTTTTTACCCATCAATTATTGAATGATGCTGTGAAACAACAAAAGATTATTTCAAGGACCTTATGGATCATGTTAACCTGTTCCAGTTTAAATACAGACCCATGAACCCTTTTTCTTCTTTTTTATTCTAAATGATTACATTTTGGTAATGTAAATACTTATTAGAATGTGTTAACTTTTTCCTGCCACCTGGGGACATCTAGCACTAAAATGCATTGAAGAATATTTCTAACTCCCAATTGGTATAGAATACTGTCACTCTCCTCCCAAACTGGAAAAGTAGGACTAGATATTTGAGAGACTATGTATTTAAGAAAAACAATGCTGCTGCAGTACACCTATAAACTCTTTGGGAAAATTTGATGTTGTGTGACATGTTTGCATAAGCAATCTGCAATGCTGGACCCTACCTCTGACTCCTCTGCTGAGCACCTGTGTCTTCAGACAAGTTCATTTATCTCTTTGGGCCTCAGTTGCCATCTATACAATTAAAAAATATGAGTCATGATTTAAAACCTTATGCGTCTCCCAATGAGCATTATATATATATATATATATTTTTTTTTTCAATAAAGCAGTGGAAAATGAACTATTTTAGTATCTAGTTTTTGGTCAGATAAATGAGACATGGTGGGCTGGAGGTGACATGATAAAAAATGATCTGTTTAGAAACTTCAGAGAGGCTGTCTGACTGTCTATCACATCAGGTGATAGAAGGGATGTATTATGATTCAAGAAGGGAAGAAACCTGCCTTTCTTTACCTGATACTGAATATTGAGTATATTCCAAAAATGTATGATTGAAGTCAAATATACTTTAAAAAGGGAAATATAAGAAAGAATTTGTGCTTATATATAAAGTCTATTCAATGAAGAGTGATGAAGGATTGATATAAATTTGATGGACGGGTGATGTGATATCATATATTTGGTGAGAGATTCTGTACACCTAAAACTTACTGTTGTAAAACAATGTCACTTCAAATATACATTTAAAAGTTAAATAAATTAAACAACAATGACAACAATAGTAAATATAAACTATAGCTATCTTATATTCTTTACAAATATTAATTGAATTTTCACAAAAAATTCTATCATCTTTCTTTTTCTTTAACATATGAGGAAACTGAGGCAGAGTGAGTTTATGGGAAAAACTTGAATAAGTTCCTCTTTTACTTGCATGCAATACTACTAACATTAGCTGTGTGGGTTTTTATTTCCCCCACAACAAGCAATTCTCTGCTACTTCAGCTGGGTGTCTGACTATATTGACACTATCTGCCTGGAGTTAGCTTTGAGTCGCCCCTCTAGTATGAATTCAGTCCCATAAAACTGTCTCCACTTTAGTCTTCAATTGCAGGTCCTTAGTTTACACCTGCAATTCTGACTCACCAGCTATAAATCAAGATTTCCATGACACCCCTGCCCCCACCCCCCACAAAGGTTTGGCAATTTGATAGACTATCTCACAGAACTTGGGGAGAAGTGATGCATGTTTGTCAATGTATTATAGAAGATATAATAAACATTTTGAATGAGAAACCAGATGAAGAGATTACATAGGCTGAGATCTTGAAGAGTCTCAGTGCAAGAGCTTCTGTTCCCCGTGGAATTGGAGTGTGCCACCTTCCTGTCTTGTAGTGTTCATCAACAAAAAGCTCTCTGAACCTTATACTTTTGGGATATAGAGAGACTTCTTTATTTCAACATGATGGACCATTAATTCAGTCTGCAGTTTCTCTCTCCCTCTTCAGGATTGTAGGAGAAACTAAAAATACTCAACTTCCAATCATGGCTCTTCATCTTGCTAATAACTATCCCCCCATCCAACAGCTATCCAGGATCACACCAAGAAAAAAAGTCACTGCTATCACCCAGGCAATGCCAAGTGATTTAGGAGCTCTGTATCAGGAGCCACTGTCAAAGACCAAATACCAGAACAAAAAGTGTTTCTGTTTTTCTTATTATTTAGGAAATTATTAGGGATAGACTGACTCTGTTCCAGATCCAAGAGCAGAAATAGATAGATAAATGATAGATGATAGACAAGAGAGAGGGAGAGAGGGGGAGAGAGAGAGAGAGAGAGAGAGAGAGAGAGAGAGAGAGAGAGAGAGAGAGAGAGAGAGAGAGAGAGAGAGAGAGAGAGAGAGAAAGAGAGTAAGGCAGATCTGTTTCACAGTGAAGTTAAAGGGAAGTGCAGAATTTTTAAGCAACCAATAGAATAGTATTTCTCTACTATAATTCTAATTTTAACAATCAATTTTGTCATCAATAAGTGTCAACTGCATTGGAGTGAAAGTATTATGTTTCCATTCTGTATCAAAATGGAGTGCATATTCTGAAAATTTGAAGTGAGTGTTTTATCTTCACTCTAAGATATGCCTTATACCAGATCTCCTTGGTTAATGGATGTATAAATTCTAGCCAAGAATTTATTTCCTAGGGATCCTTCTGGTTTCAGATCATTTATAAAATATTATCACATTATCTGGCATTTTAAGGTTCTACAGAGTTACTCTTAGCACTAGACCTCTGCACTATTGCTCTGAATTGGGGAAAGTCAAGAAAATAAGTGAAATTACTGACTAGTAATCTCAATTTGATATCTTCACATTTCCCTTGGTTCCATCTGGGAGCCTAACTGGTTCAATTCAATAAATCCAGGGTCACAGAGAGCCTTACCCTCTTGAAGTGCCCTACTGTGTCAGTCTTTTGTTTCTTTCTAAATCAGCTCCTCATAATTTTAACACCTAGGTGTGTCTTCATCTGTTAAATAAACAATATATGTTGATTTTGACTAATCTTTGGTGCTACCAGGGAGCAATCCTGAGTGTAGGTGTGAGAGAAAACTTAAAACTGGTGAGCTAAAGAGTTAAAACTAACACCAAAATTTCTTGTCATAAAATATGGCTTCACGTTTCAGGGAAAGGCAAAAGAGTGTGATTGATTAAAATGCATTGTCAGTATTGTAATTGCCTGAATAAATTATGATGGCCACAGGAACTTTCAGGTGATAATATTTATAGTCATAGAAAAAGTGGGGCATATAGACACAGTTAACTTGGATTAAGGGCATATATTTCCCAGATAATTTTCCATCAGGTTTATAAATAGTGTTAAAAAATTAAAAGGTCTTATAAAAGTTTGACCTTTGCTATTTACTTTGGACTTTCATACAGTCACGCATTTTATCATGATTTCTATGCTAGTCCCCACAAACATATCAAGAAACAAATAAATTTAATGATGAGTAATTATTACCTTTATTGTACTAAGTGCTTTATATAAATTACTTTGACTATTTCTCAAAATAGCATTGAGGATTGGTGTTAGTATTAGTCTCACTTACATATGAGAAACTGAGATCTGAAAAGGTTGATTAATTTCCTCAAGGCCACACACTGGTTAGAGGGAAGAAAGAACTCATAACCTGGTTTATCAGATTGTTGAGCCCAAACTGTGTCTTTGACTCAGTGTACCTAGAATTCTTTTAAGCAAAATAAAATTTACACAAATAGAGATATTTCTGAAGAATAATCAGGAAGCAACCATTGAGCTTGAGTTAAACAATGTGTTATTTAATGTAACTTTGGAGAAAAGTACAGTGGTCACCTCATCTTGCCTTATTTCAGACTTTAGCAAATTTTCATTAGTGAGTCTCTAAAGCATAGTAATTACTTTAAGTTGGAGTTTTGTCAGCAGTTCCCTTTGGGACCAAATTTCTGAAGTCTCAGAGCAGTTAAAGGTTGTGAATAAGAGAGAAGCAGTATTTTATTCTCTAAACTTAATGAGAACCTAGAAAGAATAATGGTTTGTGAAATCAGTCAGAAGTAGAAAATAAAACATAGCATGATCTCACTCATGTGTGGTATAGAGAAACCAAACAAATGAGCCAAATGAAACAAAAATAGAACTTTATTCAGAAGGACCAAACTAGTGGTTACCAGAAGGGAAAGGGGTGGTGGGGAGAAGTTGGGCAAAATGGATCAATTGTGTGGTAAAGAATAGAATTGGACTGCTTTTGGTGAATTTTATGTATTATATACAGATGTGATTTGTTGGACTTCGATAATGTACACCTCAAACCTATATAATGCAATGTTCCTTCAATAAAATTTTTAATTGGAATAAAAAGCTTAATGAAAACAATTGATCGAATTCCTTCACCCATTTGTTCAATAGGCTACATGCTATTAAATATAGAATTTAATCGAATAGAGTATCTGTCTTCAAGAATCACACAGTCTAATATGAACATGACATGTACAGGTATGATGTACACTAAATGACTATATTACAAAATAGAAAGTGGTGGCTGTTTAAGAGCGGTGGCTGTTTAAAGCCCAACTGAGAAGCTTTAAGGTCTATGTGTCATGTGAAAATTGGAAGGAAACAGATATCGGGAAGAAAAAAAAACACCAGCAGATAGCTATTTTTTCTCAAAATAAAGATGTAAGAATTCAGTGAGTTGGTTGATGAGAGAAGAATTATATATGAAGGCAATGTCTAGATTTTAGGTTGAAAGTTAAAGTAGATTTTAAAGAACTTTGAGTGCTGGGGAAAGGTCTTTAAATTAATTTTATATTTTTTATTGAAGATATGTTACTTCCTGACATTATATAGAGTTAAGGTGTATATAATTGTAAGTCAAAATCTGCATATAATACATTGAGTCTATCACCAATAGTCAGATTCTATCATAACCTTATAATAGACCTTTTCCCCCAATTTTCCCACCTCTCTTCCTTAAGACAACCGCTATTTTTTCCTTTACACTGAAAGATTTTTTTTTTTATTAAATTTGGTTCATTTGTTTAGTTTCTCTCTACATCATATGTGAGTGAAATTATACAATTTTTATCTTTCTCCTCCTAATTTGTCTCATTAAGCGAAAATTCTCCTATGTTCATCTATGTTGTTGCAGTTTGCAAGATTTCAACTTTTTAGGTAACTGGGTAGTATTCCTTCAGTACATATACAGATCTTCTTTTTCCATTCAGTTATTGATGGACATCTAGGTTATTTCCAACTTTTGCTTGCTATAAATAATGCTGCAACAATTTGGGGTACATGGCTCTCTCTAAATTAGTGTTTGTGTGATTTTAACGTTGTTCTCTAGGAATGGGGACCATTGAATGTTTCTAAAAAATGTCTTGATCATCAACTGAGGTTTAAGAGAATGCAGTGCTGTTGATTAAAGATGCAAGACAATAGCACTAAACATTTAAAAATCTTTATTTAAATACACAGATACTGAAGTTTTGTTTATTAATATTTGAATTAGATGGTAACTAAATGATGTTCAAAGTCATTTAAATTATTCACTTTTCAAATTATTGATAAGAATAATTTTTTTTCCATTATGGAAAGTGAATTTAGATAGTGTTTTAAAAATTAACTATTCAAAATCTTATGTAGTATGAAATAAGCTGACGTAATTCATTGAACAAACATTTGAGTGCTTGATTTTCATCAGCATAGAGGATAGAGAAGATATCCTTGTTTCCCTGTTTAGGACAGAATGGAATTCAGAATTATATGAATGAAATGTCAGAATTTCAGTCTGTACTATCGGGAGGAGTGAGGATATTTAAAATCAAGAGGAAAAAAATTCAATAAAATCACATCTATCTTTTGAGGACAAGTTCTAATTTTTAGTTCATTAAAGGCAGAAGTGGATTGAGTGGATTGGGAGGCAAAACTATTTACCTAAATAGTCTGCTAATAAATGGGAATGGACAAATTTCATCTCTACTCACTGGAAAGCATTTTCATTAAAGGCTATGTTGTAGCAGAGACAATTGGTTAAACAGAATTTTTATCAGTTTTATCCACTTTTATCCTCAGCTCCTAAAACTATGTCTGGCTCATAATGTATGCTCAATTAATAATTTTGATATGACTAAACAATAAATGCATCAGCTTAACCCTTTCCAATTTTGTCATGATTATAGGTTATTTAGTATAGATTGGTTATTAAGAAACTTGAAATAACTCAATTATTCTAGGAAAAAAAATTAGTTGATGCTATTGTTTGCACACACAGTGCAAACTTCTCCTTTTATACTTTTTTGTCCCATTTTATTTGGTTTACAACCAAATTAGCAAATTTAGAGCCAGGGTGTTATTGGATCCAGATCTGCTGTTCCGAAAGCCAGTCCTCAAGACAACAAAGTTGCTCAGAGGGAAGTGGGTTTATTACTGAGTGGCACCAGTGGAGGAAGTGGTAGGCCAGCTCTGTCTTAGATCCATTCCACACACTGAAGAGAGTGCAGAGATTATAAAGGCAAAGTGTACAATCAGGGGCAATTTGGGGTAAGTTGAGTCTTTGGGGAATTCTACAGCTGTTGATGATTTCACATAGTGTGGCACTGGCAGGGAATGTGTAGCTGATCAGGCTGATCACAAGTCTTCTTGTCTCAGTGGAAGAAAGTTCCCTTAATTCAATGTGTATTTTTCAGTTTATATGTAATTAGATTATGCATTAATTAAATATCATGAATTCCTCAGTTTTTCTGCATGTTTAGGTTCAGTGGGTCTGATTACTATCCAGTCACTGGGGGTCATTTTCCTTTACAATCTGTCTTGTGTTGCATTGTATTTATACTGTCTCTGTGATGCAGAGGCATACATGATCACAGTACAATGACATGTGGCAGTCCATCAGTGAAGTGCTCACTCGGTGGAGTAAGTGTAGCAGGTGGGATATTTGGAATGAATCAATACTATCTATGGAAGACACAAAGGGACATTTTTGAATGATAGATTGATGCATTTTAAAAAAGGATATACGCATGTATTATACTTAATTCATCTGTAAAAGGAAGATAGGGAAATAGGAAAAATAGAAAATGAATATAAGAAAGTTGTATTGAAATCCAAAAAGAAAATTGCCAAGAATAAGGTGATGTAGCTATAAAATAAGACCCAAGTCAAGTCAGTAACTAAGGCTCTATGTAAGTACAGATTTGGAACAGCTGAGTCTAGTAACTGGAGGGGTATATTATTTTTAAGTTAACTTTATTGAGGAAAAATTTATTGCTCTATTTTGAGTATACAGTTTGATGAATTCTGACAAATGAACCCCTAGTTCAACCTCATAATAGATTCCCTAAAATATTCCCCCATATACCTTTGTTGTTAGTTCTGCCACTCTTTAACTTGAAACAGTTACTTATCTGATTTTTGTGACTTTAGTTAGCTTTCCTTATTCTAGAAACTCTTATGAGTCTGATTGCTTTTCCTTGGCACATCTCCTGGTTTTGCAATTAATCCAGGGTGTTGAGTATATTGGCGAGTCTATTGCTCAGACATATTCTATGGTATGTATATTACAATTTGTTTATTCCTTCACCTTTTGATGGACAATTATTTCCATGAGTGTTGTGAATAAAGCTGCTACTTTTTTGCACAAGTCTTTTTGTGGACACATGTTTTCATAACTCCTGGGTAAATATTGAGGAGTTTGGGAGTGCTGAGTCATATGCCAAGTGTATTTTTATTTCATAGGCTATTGCAAGTCTATTTTCTCAAGTTGTCAGACTGTTCTTCCCATCAGCAACGTAGGTGAGATTTAGTATTCCACATCTTGATCAATACTTTATAACCAGTGTTTTTAGTTTTAGGCAATTTAGTTTGTTTCTCAGTGTGGTTAAAATTCCATGTCTTAATAAATAGTGATATTAAGACCTTTTGTTCATGTGTTTTTGGCCAGTTTATTTTTATGAAGTGCTTGTAAATTATTTTGCCTATTTTGTAATTGGGTTATTTGTGGCCTGCTATTAAATATTTGAAAATGGTATCTTTTCAAAAGCAGATATTTGAAATTTTTATGAAGTTCAATATCTCATTTTATTATTATTTTAGAGTACTATCTAAGAAATTATTTTTAAAAGGAAAGATGTAGGGAGGGATAAAGCAGACAAGAATAGAGAGGAGTAGGAAGAACTGTATTTTATTTAGTTGTTCATCTTGATTGTTTTCCCCAGCCCCGGCTCTTAAACCTGAGTCCTTGGAGTATATCCGAACTAAGTCCAGTGGTCTTGTCTGCTGGACAACCAGGGAGTGCCTATCTAAGAAATCTTTGCCTAGGCAAAGACTATGAAGAATTTTTCTAGAATATTTATGGCTTCAGCTTTTAAGCTTTGATTTTTTTTCTCTTTGTTTTAAGTCAATTTTATTGAAGGAATATTGCATTATAACATTATATAGATTTAAGGTGTACATCACTGTAAATTAACATCTTTGTATAATACATTAAGTTTACCATCACTAATCCAGTACTTTCTTCATCATATAACTGGTCCCTTCCACCCAAGTTGTCTGCCCCCACTCCTCTCTTCCAGCTGCTCATTTTAATTTTAGGCTAAGATAAGTTTTTCAATGTAGAAAAATATAGGAAAGAATAGAAAAATAGCTATATGCTAACTAAATGTAGATTATTATAATTAAATTCTTGGGGTTTTTTGTATAGCTAAAAGAGATCTACTTAATTTCATTTTTATGTCCTACTTTCTCTAAATTTAAAATTTGGATATTTTCCTGCATCATCAAATTTTCCTTAAAACACTTTTACTGGATGCACATTATTCTATCTAATACATCAAAATTTGTTTAATTTTTTCTCCAGCTTTATAAAAAGTGAATGAACATTATAAAAATATTTATTAGCTCTCACTAAAATTGTGCTTAATATTGCTAAAGTTGTAGTTTTTTCCCCCTTTAACCTTTAAACTCTAATTTATTTCATTATTAATATACATATTTTGTGCAAAAAGAATTCTACTTACTAGTTACCATTTGAGATGCAAACTGGATTAAAAAGATAGAGTTCTGGAATTGAGAAATTATTATTGAGGAAATTGATGCTGTTGTTGAATAGGTTTGTGTTTATTTTCAGCATCTTCATCATCATCATATCTTCTGTTTGTTGTATGTATATGCCAATCTCTACACAAAACTCCAATTTATAGAGAAGTTCAGAGAGAATTATCTTGACAGGATTTTCTGTATTCAGCCTTTGAATGATCTCTTTTAAATACACACCATTCCAATTAAGTTCCTTACATTATGACTTCCAAAAAATGTTTTAATGAACACCACCAGTAGCCTGCAACTTGCTAAATCCAATTGCTAAATCTCCACCTTTATCACTGGACTGTGAATATGAAGCATTTTATCATGCCTACTGCCTTATAAAACTTTTGCTACTTATCTTTAGGGCTTCACATTGTGCTGATTTTTTTCTACCTTATTGACTGTTACCTCTCAGTGTCCTATGAAGTTTTTCTCTCTTCCCTTCACCTCTTATTGCTGAGGTACCCAGGAAATGGGATTAGATTTATCTTTTCTTTATAGTTATTCCTTTAGTGATTTCATTCAATCTGATTTTATTATTTTTATGTTATCTTACAGTTTTACAACTTACAAATTTACATATACATCTTAACCTTTTTCTCTTAATATTTGGACATTTATGACAAAGGCATACTTTATATGTTCTTTTGGATTCTAAGAGACATCTTGTCCTAATCTTCCACTAAAACCTTCCCTACCTGCAATCCACTCTGTTATTTTTCAGCGTCTCTGGTACTCCAGTTGCTTAAACCAAACATCTTAATCATTCTTAACTTTCTTTTTTTCACATTCAATATTAGCAGAATTTCTTTAGTCCTCCTTCAAAAATATATTCATAACAAAAAATTCACATAAATTCACTTATTTGCCTGCTTCAAACCTTGCTCACCTATAGTCTATTCTCAACAGAGCAGGCAAATGATTCTTTTATAACATAAATCAGATTATGCCATTTCTTTGCTCAAGAAACTATGCTGGCTCTCTGTTACTCAGAAAAGAAGCTAAAGACCTTAATGTCCTCACCAATTCTATACATGAGAAGTCACTACCAACTTCAAATCCTGTTAATTTCTCCTCCTTCATTCTACTCCATTCATACAAACTTGATTGCCATTCCTGGAACATGCCAGGCGTCCTTTCACTTGAGACCCTCTTGCATGCACTGATTCTTTCTCCGTGTAATGTCTTTTTCCAATATTCCTCATGTCTTATATTTTCCTCACCTCTTTTAGGCACTTCCTGAAATGTAACTGATGGAGTGTAGCCTCCATGGACACGCTATTTGAAAATATAAATGGTTTTTTATTCCTGAGCTTTGTTTTCCCTACTGTACTTTTCACTCTCTGACATATATTTTGCTAATTTACATTATTTTATTTACTTTAATGTTATTGAAGAAACAGTGCATTATAGGTTAAGGTCTGCATCTTTGTAAATCAATATATGTTTCAGTTCACCACTAAGTAGTCCCATTCCATCCTTCACTATATAATTAACCCCTTTTACCTACTCCATTCCCCCTTCCTTTCTAGGGGAATTTTATTCCACAGACTAAAAGTCTGCTTTAGTTTTATTTAGTTCATTAGTTTGGCTGGTTTTTCTATATACCACATTTGAGTGAAATCATACAAAGTTTGTCTTCCTCTGTTTGACTTGTGTCACTAGTGTAACTCCCTCTACATTAATTTATATTCTTTTCTTTTCTACCCCTGTGCTTTATAACAATAGTTAGTCTATTTCGTTTATTGCTATGTCTCTTGTACTTTAGACGTGCCGATAACATCAGATATGTGAATAAGGGAAGGTATACTGAGTAATTACTTGCTTAATGCTATCATGATGGAAGGTTCTAAAAACAAGAATATAACTTTTGATCCATATATTATTAACTACTAGAGGGAATCCTTTTAAGACTCTAACCAGAAATATATAGATACCATAAATATGATCAATATAAAAAGAAAGCATGTCGTTTTCAAAATACAGTCTTACTAAATCTGAAAGTATCAATGATTTTATCTTTTTTAAACATAACTTTATAATAGTAATGAGTTTTTATTATGTATGCTTCACGTATCACACAAATTGGTACAATATTTCATAACCTCTGAAATGAGTAGAATGCTAACTGAAAAAAATTCACATCCACCCTGAACCTCAGAATGTAACTTTTTTTTGAAATTGGATCTTTGTAGATGTAATTACTTAGGATTCTAAATGTAATGACTTGTGTCCTTATAAGAAAAGGAGTGGGCAAAGCGGGACTCACAGGAAGAAGATCATATGAAAAAGGAGGTGGCGATAGTAGCTGTGCAGCCATAAGGCAGGGAATGCTTTCCAGAAGCTGAAGAGACAAGGAAGCGTTCTTCATAGAGTCTTGGAAGGGAACACAAACCCGCTGATATTCTTATTTTATACTTCTATCGTCAAGTATTATTAGACCATACATTTCTTTTAAGTCAAGAGTTTGTGGTAATTTATTATGCATTTCCTAGAAAATACTTACAACCATGTTAAAAGAAATTTTCCTGTCATCAAATTATAGGATAAGTGAAGACATGACTTATCCCAAGACAGGAAGAAATCAACTAGGACACTAAAGTGATATTAAGAAATTTTTATTTCTGGTTCTAGATGCGACTACAAATACACATCTCTATTTTTCTAAACTTAATGCCGGGATAAAAGTAAAATGTTTTAGATTTGCATGATGGTATGAACACATGCTTCAGAAAGTTATCTATACTAGGAAAAAAAAAATATTAAGACATATAAATTTTTTATCAACTTATTTAAGTAAGCAGGCTTCTAGAATGATTGTTATATTTCCTTATTTGAAGTTCTCACTTGTAAAAACAAAATGTGCTACAACAAGTTAGAGGCTATGTCATAATAGGAGCATGTAACTATAGTAGGTATACAGAGTAAAATTTACTAATAGAGATCATCAGTGTTTTCTAGACATGGCCTTATTGATGGAATTCATACTATATAACATTTTTGAAACCCATATGACAAGGATTACATGAAAAGAACAAGAAGATAGTCAACAGTCTTATAAATCATCTAAGCTCTTCTCAAGTTGTTCAGATTTCAATGCCATAGGATAGATTTTCTTTAAATAACATCTTACATAGATACAATTTATCAAGCAATAACATATAATACTTCAGGTGTTAAGGAAAGCTAGTAGTCCACAGCCCTTCCAATATGAAAACGGAAATCTAAATGTTATTGCATCAATGATCAAAGTTAGACAAGTGGTAGAGGCCAAATTAAACATACTGGGAATTTAAGATTCTCTTCTAGTGTCTTATTTAAAAATTAGGGATTTCTCAGGGCTGTATAATTTGCAACTCGGCTTTTGGACTCATGAACTTTATGTCTTCCTGAAAGACATCTCTTTCATTATATCTCCTGTACCCAGTATCATTAAAAGTTACTTATGTTTACCAGGAATTACCCCAAATCCAGTAATATTCTATTTTTATGTACATTGACAGAATATATTTTTAAATCTCAACAAAAAGAAGTTTCCTGTAGATTTCTGCAATTTCAAATTTAAGGTGAACAACTTCTTCTCTCAAACCACATTGTATCTAATCTAAACTTGTTACATATTAATTTGTTTGTTTTCAAGCTACTTCCTGGCAGTTTTAGTTGTCTTTGGGTACTTAAGATCCATCTGCAGCTCAGGAAATTATCTACCAGAATTTCAGAAAGCAGGTAGAGAGCCAAAATTCGGTGAGTGAACAAGCTGGTTTACTTTAGATAGCCTTTCTTTTTCTTATACTGACTCTTTGAAGAACTTAAGTTGTGTATGTCATGTACTTGCCTACCAAGGGTAATGAAATGAGCATGCCCCTGTATAGATGATCTTGTCTTCTCATTTGACATAAAATGCCTGATGGAGTTGGTTGATGACCGTTATGAGCATTGCATGTCCTCAATAAATATTTGTTGAATGAACATTTGTAATGGGTTCGCATCTCAAAGCTGAAGAATAATTTGATGTTGCCAATGATTTATTGACTTTTTACTTTGACTAGTTCCTGATATTAACTTGACATTGTGTTTTTTTTCTTTGCACTATCTTGCTGCCTTGATGTTCTTTCTCTTTCAATCTCTTCTCCAACCCGATGGCAGATAAATCTTCCTGAAACACTATTTTGATGCTGTTATTTGCCTGCTCAGTGTCCTTCAATAATTTTCAACTAATGGCAGCTCAAAGTCATAACTCCTTGCTCTGACTCTGGAGGCTGTCTACAATTGAACCACAGCACAAAATTCTAGTCTTAGTTTTAACTGCTTCACTAAATATTTAGTGTGTAATTGCTAATACACAGACTTTAGTGAAACAAAGATCAGATTTTAATTGTATGTTGTAATTTCCTCAAGATAAGGCCTTGTATAGTCAATTTACAATCGTGAGTGTCAGTTTCTTCATCCTGAAAATAGAAATGATGACCGTATCTACTTTTTTCCCTTCCTTCAGTAACAATCTATTGAGTGTCTACTAAGTGCTAGGCATTTTTCTGGGTACTGGGAACAACAGTAAACAATAATTTTGTCTATTATTGTAGAGCTTGCTTAATAATGGGGAGGAAAGAATAAATAGAATAAGTGACTAAATGATCAATAGAATCTATTAGCTATGGAAAAATGTGGGTAAGGAGTATTAAAATGTAAAGGTATGGCATGAAAATGAAGGGTGGACATTATTAGTCTTGAAACAACTGAGATATTACCTTGCATTCCATAATCATAGAGTTAAGAGAATAATTCAGATTTTAGAAATAAAACCTGGTTGAGTTTCATATTCATTGTTCTGTCATAAGGTCCTAGGTAATCGGAGGTATGTGTAAGGAAAAGAAGTTGGCTTTGATAGTTTAATCTTCCTAGGTCTTTGTAGCAAAAATAATCTCAATGGAGAAAAGTGGATTATTTTCATATGTGATGAGAGGGAACCTTTCAAAATTCTGTATCAGTATATTTCATGGGTATCACCATTAGAAAGAATAAAAATGTTTTATATTATTCCTTGCACATGATGCTTTTTGTTGTTTTCTTTGTATTTGCCTATAAATATATAAATTGCATATGGAAAAATGAAGGATTTGTGAAAGTTTTTTTTTTCTGAATATGAATACAAGGCAAATGTGACATTGTTTCCTTTGATGATAACCTTGTTAGATATTCCTTGGCAACAGACTAAAACTGAAATTTTTGCTGTGCCTTCAAGTCTGTGGATCATTGATTCTTAACACTGGGTGCACATCATATTCACCTGGAGGCACTGAAAACAAATGCTTCAATTTGAATATCACTTCCTCCACTCGCTGCTGATGTAATTGGTCTCTGGGCATTGGTACTGTAAAATTCCTCAGTTACTTTAATGTGCAACCTGGTCTGAGAATGACTGATTTAAGTGAACTGACTCCCACCTCTCTCTCCAATTTCAAATACTACCTTCCAAACATAACTTACCTTCCTCTGCACATATGCCTTTCTTTCCATTCTCCCAAAATGCAAATCAAGCTCATCTCAGAGAGTTTGCATTTTTCACTTTACATTCCCCCAGACTCATTCATTACATTGCAACAGTTATTTACTTAATCACCTCCTCTCCTTGCTGTGGATAAAACTGAAAAAAATTAATAATTCTCCCTTAGCCTGGTTGTCTCTTTCTCATCATTAAAGAATTCAATTTAAATATTAGATACTGACATACCTACCCTGATGATTTCTTCTTAAATATACTTAGAACTATTCTCTGTTGTCTTACTACTTTAAGAGACTTGTTTTTTTTATATTTTCTGGTTTTGTCTTATATTTTTATGTTTTTGTGTCTCTCACCTTTAGAACATATGTTCTGTGAAGATAAAAATGTTCTGTTTCACTCAATATTCCATTTTCAATATCCATAACAGTATTGGCTATTCTATAATGTTGGAATATAGTAGATACCCAGTAATTAATTATTAAACCAATTATGTAATGTAAGTAAATGTAGGTTCAAAAGTTTCTAAGCTGATTCTTATTTATCCATATAGGCATGAACCATTTTTAATTTTGTATTTTTTGTAAAGAGGGCCTATAAAATTAATGTCATGCCTCATAAAACCTGTATGTCTCCTGTTCCTAAATCAAAATTTTTCCCAAGCTCATCAGGTATCAATTTATTAGAATAATATTTGTATTTTTTAAATTAGGCCAGTAAAACAATCCTGCTCTAAAGAATAGGCTATGTTGGAATCATGTGAGTTGAATGAATAAAATATTTAGAACCAGTAATAAATGTTGGAAGTAATAGCTTATTTTGGAAAGCAAAGTCACTTCATTTTTGCTTATTAGAGCAGAAACAAATTTTTCTACCTATATTTTGAGTTGAACTATTTATAGTAAGTTGAATAGCAAAATATTTAATTTCGTAGTTCTAAGTTTTTAATTGCTGAAGAGCGTTTGATGTTTGCATTTCTAAATAACACTGAAATATATGAATTGACAATTTTCAATGCTTGATAAAAGTGGTGTAAAATGGGACTTTAAAAATTTATTCATGTGAATGAACATTTAAAATAAATTAGAGCTTTAGTTAGAATAAAGTATTGAAGTATTTCCTGCTAAAGAATTATTTTAAGGGGACGACCCCTACCTTCTCTAAGAATAGAGGACGTGATAGTCTTAACTAACTCGATGACTCATTTAAGTTGCTTTAAATATTGCTTTTGTCAATTATGGAGTATTTTTTCTTTGAGAAAATCTTGAAACTAAGTATTGCACTTGAAAGTAAGATTTCAGAGTAGTAAGCTGTTATTGAAGGTCATTTTATTTATTATTTATTTATTTACTGTAATTTGATTTAAATATTTCTTTCCAGCTTTTGCTTCTCCAGAAAATGAGTGCTACTGACTCTTCTTCGGAGCATGCATGATTCTGCCCTGTAGATTTGCCCTGCCTTGTAGATTTTCCCATATTATTTTTTGTTACTCACCATGATGTACGAGTAGACTTGTGGAGTTCTGATATCTCTGTATCCAGCCACCAAGCCAGATCGCCTATATATAGGGTGATTTTCTAGTCAGTCTCCCGGCCAATGATACAGGATTTTACATCAAAACTGACCTTCAGCAACAGGGAAGAAGTAGTGGCAGTTCCTAGTGGACCTCAACTTGGAAATCAGGTTCTTAACTATGTGAGAAATAATTCATGAATGAGTCAAAAGAAGATTTGGAGTGAATGTGAGATTTATTGGCAAAGAGAAATTATACAGGCAGAGAGGGACTTGCAGGCACACTCCAAGAGTTGCCTTATGGGAATTTGGAGAGGTTCGCCATCTAGTGCCTTTGGGAAGAATTTCATCAGTTTAGTTTCTAGTCATGAAATTCCTACAAAAAGGATGAGACTTTTTAGGAAAAGGGGAGGTATTTTTCTCATAAAGAGGACATAACATTTAAAACCTTATATGGTTTGTTTCTGAAGTGCCATGGCTCCCGAGGGGGTATCCATGTAACATGCCAATGTAGTAATGGGGTGGAGATGGGTGTATAGCAAATTTTAGGGTTAGACTGTTGGGCACTTCAAGGACATGTTGGTTCCTTCAGGGGCAAACAGTTTTGCAGGTAGTTTACTTTTCACATGTTCGTGATGAGAATTCTTTCTTCTGCTGCCTATATATCAATGACTCTACCTTATACCTCAAGCTTGCTACACAAAGCCTGGTCTTTAAACGAGCAGCAGCAGCAGGATCACCTGGGAGCATTTTTTAACTGTGCAAAATCTTAGATTCCACCTAAATGAACTGAGTCAGAATCTAGGTTATTAATACACCCATTAACATTTTAGAAGGTCCATTACTGAAATCTCATTTTTTTTTTCAACATCACATTCATACCCTTATCTATTGCAGCCTTCTGTGAATCATTGGGAGAGATATTATGTCTCTCAAACCTGTAAATTATTGTATTTTTTAAAATGGTGCCTTTTAGTACTATTATTCAATACAGGATTTTTCCTTGAAAATACTATTTGTGACTAAATCATCTCCTAGGAAAATATGTTTGATAGATTTCCCAAAAATATTGTGTCAGTAATTATATCTATTCTCAGAACAATGCAAATGGAGTACTGAATTTAAGGCAAACTAAATTTCTCTTAGGTACAAAGGCATTATTATCTATAAACTTCCTAGTCAATTACTTAATTTTGGTGTTGCTGGTTTTCAGAGTCAGAAACTTTTTACATTCTCTCTCCATGGTGAAGATAGTAGTAGAGGAACAGAAAGCTGAAGGGATCCCTACATTTTTATTATGGCTATGACCATATAGAGAGTTATGCTGTGGTTATCATCTCTATTTGCAATGAGGCAGGCTGGGCTTCTTGCTTTGGGACTTTACTTTGTTTGGCCTTTTGCAAATACTTTAGTATTCCCTGTCCTTAGTTACCTCATCTATTAAATAGGGATAACAACAATACGGTAATATAATACCATTTAATTCAAAGAGTTATTAGGATTGAAATTAGATCTGCAGAAAATTTTCCACAGTCCATAGAATATAATGAATACTGTGAAGTGACTATTAATTGTTATTTTATTTTGTTTATTAAATCAGCTAATTTTGGATAGCTCTCCTGGAAAATATCATTTAAATTTTAATATTAAATAAGTTCATTTATATTAAGTTTAAATAAGCAACTCAAAAGCAGTGATTTGAACCTTAAATGTGGATATTTTCATGAATTTTGTTAGTAATCTAGCAAATAGTTATACTATTTAAGTAATATGCCAGCTTGCTGAGGGGCAGAGGATCAGAAATTAATGTGGCAATAAAAGGTTGCTTGCTTTTGAGCAGATCAATATTTGTAAGTGAACCAGAGGCACTTACAACTAAATATCCAGAAATGAATTAAAAATAGATTTACTGTTGTTGGATAGAATTATGGATCTTAGATTTTATTATCTGACTGAACCTCATGATTTGAATATATATTCCTCTTCTGCCATCCTCCATGTTTATAATGCTTGTCAATTTCAACAGGTATTGATATGCCTGGATTCTTAAAAGGATATTGAAGAGTCAAGCTTTTTAATCAGTAATAGCTTTGAAAATACAAGTGTAAATCATAATCATTTTCAAGTAAAATCTTTGTGCATAAATAATATGTACATGTAAAATATTTGTATGTATTATTCTAGACATTTTTCAACCACATTAAAGATAAAAACTGAAAAAGATAAAACAGCTTAAAAAAGTAATTTCAGCATTCAAAATGAGTCTGATCTGCTATTTGGAAAGAGACTAAAAAGGATCAATGTTTTAAATCATGTTAAGAGTCTACAAAAATCAAATGGAAGTCAGTCATATTCTTCCCCAGATTCCATATCCTAGAATTATTAATCATTTACTAATTCAACTGATTGGGTTCATAGAACTTTATTTTTTGCAAGACGGTATGTTATGTGTTGGGATATAAAGGCAAGACACAAAGTCTAGACAATGTGGAACATAAACTCAAAAGAAACAAAAACAAAAATAAATATATTTACAATTTTGATAAGTACTTCTAATTCAAAATATGACAGCATGTAACTTGATGTCCTGAGGTTATCAGTGCCAAGGGCATTGGGCAAGGAAGAACAGATGGAATTTTGGGACTTGAGAGAAAGCTAATAATGTTAGAGAAAAGAGACAAAGGGAGTAATGGTGTGGTCAGATCATTCCAGACTATCTTGAAAGTTTTGCTTTTTTACTAAAAGCCGTGAGACACCATTGGAGGATTTTTAAAGAGATAATCTAAGTGCATAAGTAACTGCTATGTGAAAAAATAGACTGGAAAACCTAAAAAGTGGGTGGGAGGGAAGGCCTATTAAAAAGTCATTGTAGTAGGTTGGAAAAAGACATAATAATAGTTTGAACTATTTTAGTGGCAATAGAGATAGAGAATAGAAATATTAGATGGAATTTTCTCAACTCCATTAGTCTTAGGAATAGAATTTGGAAATTAATTATTTGGAGGTGAAAGTGATCAAGATATTTCCAAGTTGCCTGTTAAAACTTTTGCATGGATGAGAGTGATCTTTGTCAAGGAAATGAACTTACTCTTGCTTATATTGCAGTTGAGGTGCTTTTGAAAGATTTATGTAAGAGCGTTGAATAGGCAGTTGAATACACGTTTCTTAAGCTTACAGAACTAAGGGGCAACTTGAAAATTTGAAAACTATCATGTTAGGGCAAATGAAAGGAAATTCTCTGTACTCATTATATAAACCTAGGAAACTTGTCATCTCACCTTTCTTGAAAGGTGAGTAGGAAACAGAAGAAGGCTTTCAAAGGATTTAGCTGCATGTAATGGTTTGCAAACTTTGTTGCTCAGAGTCTGATGCTATCATAAAGGTACATTAGAGCATCCGTGTACTGAGGAGGTGTCTGGTCAAAGGAGGCCAGGTCCTTCACCTACTTCCTTCACCTTCCCCTTCTTCAAGGAAAGAAGTTCTGATTTTATCTACTATATAAGTTCAATTTCAAATTATGTTTTGTTTTTAATTAAAAATTGCTGCATCCATGGATAGAAATTCTTGGACCTGCTGTTAAAGAATAGTGAATGATCTCAGTTCACGTCCCTAACATATAAGGATGAAATCATGAAGGGCAACAACTCATACTTACCTCCCAAATTATTTCTTTTGACACTAGCTTTTGAATTGAAAGGACTATTCATTTGTTTTCATGCAAAATCACTTTCATCCTTATGATATTTTTGAAAGATAATTTTCAGAAAAAATGGGGCAAAAGTTGCTTCAATTCCAGGTTTTATACTTTGAGTTTTGCCTTGCTACTTGAGATCAGCAACTCACTGAACCAAGTTATCTCCTTTAAGCCTGCAGATCTTTTCCAGTTGCATTGAATACAGACAAGTGGTCCATATCCAATATTCTTCTTGAGATGGAATAATCTGAGATATATTTTGTTTTACTGGTTGCTTTTTCTATAGCCTTATTATTAATTTACTGTATTTTTATGATACCTATTGCTGTAGTGTTATTTGAAGAATCAGTGGATAGTCTTGCCCTTGTTCTTGCTATGAAGGGCAAATAATTGCAACACAGAGAATACCCCACTACCACAGAAATATAAAAGTATAATTTCAACTTTCTGATATTCTTTCAAACCAACACTCAGCTCTAACAAATAAATGTGTTAGAGAAACTAATACTTTTTATCTTTCATATTTCTCTACAATCCAGAGGAACAAAACAGTTCCAACATGAATCACTTTACGCCAGTGAAATGTTTAGGAATCAAAGTGATAGGCTCAGAGAGAAGTTACACTGAGGAATTAAATTTTATGATCCATTTGCAGGGATGAAAAAGTACTTTACTCATCTTAGTAAGTAAATACTGCTAAATTTATTTAAATATTGGTTTGTTTTCAGTAGAAGGATTAAATGAATTTCAAAATGCTCAAGTAATGTATGCAAAACATTTTCTACTGTGATACAAATCCTGTGCCATTTCACATGTTGGTAAATAGCTTGCTGACAACCACAAATTCTTTTATAAGTTATAACCATCCTTTATCACCAAGTTTATATGTTGAAGTCAGTGCTCCTAAGAAAATATAGTGACAGGGATAGATTAGTTTTTGCATAGAATATGTCTTTGTGGATGGCTGTCTCATTTTATAGGTGAAGAGCTGAACTCTCTCTAGCAGGTAATATTCTAAGAGTCACTCTCTATTTCCTCTAACAAGTGGCACGATGAAACTGTAACTTTAAACTTGACTTTCAGAGATATATATTGACTGATCTTAATCAAGCACCATGTTACATTTTATTTTTCAGGTAATTTTGTAAATGATCACGTAAATGTAAATTTAAATTCCACATGATAGCCATTTTTTTTTCGGCCTGGGAAGGATTACATGTATTCAATGTAGTTTTGGTTTTTCCTATACCAGAATACTTAGAATATTTAAAGAATTTGGATATAGTTAAGGTTCTTAGACTTTTTGTTAACATTTGAAAATAAAAAAAACAAGCAATCTGCTTCTTAATTGAGAGAACTATTCCTATCTGTAAATGCTTTTGGTGAAAATAAGATATATTTTTATAGAGTTAATTTGTCAAAGATATGAAAAGCAATCTTGATATGTCTATTTTATTTATCAATTTTCCTTATGATACATGAGTGAAATTTGGTATCAACAGCATACAGTGAATTTTTCTATAGTTTCTCCATTTTCACTATTTTTTATAAATAAAAACATTACTTTTATCTTTATCAGTTATGAGCTGGGATAGAACTTCCAAAGAAATCTGATAAAGGTTAAGATGGCTTCGATAAATGTAATTATTTTTGGCATTGAATGGCTACTTTTTCCAAATTATATAATTTTAGATAAAATAGTTTTGGATTTTCCTTTTAAAATTATCTCAGCATTTCTAAATTAAATATTAGTGTTAGTTCTGCTAGTAGTGATATGTACATAAACTCTGTAAGTCTAGGGAACTATGATGTTGATTATGCGTTTAAAATAATGCCATTCGTTTCCCTTCTCCTTCTTTCCTTCATTTAATTTCTTGCTTTGGTTGAGATTATATGATAAAATTGGTCTTTGACCATATTCTGAAGTGTTCAACGGGTGTTTTTTGTTCAGAGTAATGAATAAGTTGGACTTTTAACGTTCTCTCAAACTGATTTCCAAATATGATAAACTAAAAAGAGATGTGTTATTAGCATAATATAAAAATAAGAATGAATTTGAGTGTACTATATGTCATTGCAACCCTTATGTCCTTGGCATTCTGTTTAATTTTCAACACTCATTTAACATGTGGCACTGTGTATTGTCTAAATGAAATGAACATATTTCATTCTGTGCCCTTTATAGTGAGACATGCCAGCAATTTCAAGAAAGGTGGTGTCACTTACCTTATTCCCTTTAGAGAAACTGTTGTGCTTCTTCTCAAAGCAAAAGAAAGATAATATCAGAATAAAACAGATAAATATTTAGTGGTATAACTGAACTGCAATAGATTTTATTGCTTACCTTGAGGAAAGACCTATCATATTCAATTATGTCATCTTTAGAATTAAATTTTTCTTTTTTTTTGCAGCAAAATAATTTTTAAAGGAAATCTGTTGTGCTAATTTTTTTAATTTATAGGAGCTACAGCTCTGTTTTAATGAAATGCCAAATTCTTAAACTTCATTGTGATCAGAGATGATTTCCAATAATAAAATGCTTTCTTTGAGTTCTTATCTCTTAAGACTTGTGTGGAATTGAAAAAGAATAGAGGTCAGGTGTATTTAAACTTTAAGTTATTTTTGCAGTTGACTAGTTACGTGAATGCAATAGTGAGTTTGTAGAAGATAATCACTGATGCATTCACAGCCTAGATACTTGGAAGTTTATTAGGGGGCTAGCATCATAAAGGGAGCTATGCTAGTTCCATATGACTTCGATATACTGAAGCCACCCAGAGAAGTTAACATTCACCTATGTCTGAAAGTGAAATTTAGAGAAACAAGATTTCAGTTTACCATTAGCATCTTTCAAATCTTATTATTTGAATTATAGAAATTCCAACTTTTTAATTTCCATCATATATCAGTGTTTTTTTAAAGCCAAAAGCTGAGTTATTTGCCACTAAGTTTATTTTTCATTCAGCTTTCTTGAAAAGTAATGTTTAACATTCACCAATTGTAAATGTTTTTTCTGATAAATCTTAACAAATGTGCATAGTTATGTAATCGCCACACTCCTCCACCTTACTTATCCCCTGGAAATTACTGGTCTGGCTTTTTACCACTGTTTATTATCCAACATATCACTGACGCTATGTTTTCTTTTTTTTCTCCCTTTGTTTCATTTTGGATAGTTTTAATAGTATCAAATTTGCTGATATTCTGCATTATCAACTCTGTTAATTCTATCCAGTTCATCTTCATTTCTGCTATTGTATTTTGTGATTCTGTAGGGACTTCTGTAATAAAATGTGCATACTTTTTCAGTGACTATTGAGGATTAAGTCCTGTTTCTGATATTTTAACTTGGGGCCTTTCATCTGTAAAAAGAAAAATTATATGTAACTCATAGGATTAAATGCAATTACCTAATTAGAGTGCTTAACAGTAAATATTAAACTCTTAATGAGCACTAGCTACCATTTTTATTATTTCTTAGTAATCATGATTTATAAATGCCAGTTCTTGGCACGTCCTGGTGGAGCAGTGATTAAGTTCATCATTTCCACAGGAGCACACTACATACTCCTGGGTTCAAGTCCAGGTCTGGAGGGAAATAACCAGTATGAACAACTAAGTAAAAATAAAATAAAGATACTTCTTCCTCATCTCTCTTCCTACCTGCAGGCTACTCACTTTTATTCCTACCTGCACCTTTCCTTTAAAAAACTGGCAATTCTTAAATAACTAAACATGCTTATTATTTTTACTTATTAGCCATGAGTATGACTTTCCCAAGAAAGAGTTCCTTGCTTCAAATATCAATTTCTCTCAAAGTCCTTTTGACATTATACTGCTCAGATTTCTCCTTACCCCGTAAGTACAGCATAGATTCTCTACTGTTAGTTGAATTATGTGAAGAATTTCTCTGTTTTGTAGTTAATAATTCTTTTACATCAGGTTTTGCGTTTGATTTGTTTCTGAATTCCTTTTCTTTGGACTGAGAACTCCTGGGGGAAGTGAGTTTTTATCTTATTTATTGTATTTTCAACATTAAACATAGGATCTACTAGTGTTTAAATTCAAGGCCAGTATGTAAAATAGTAAGCAAACTTTAGCATAAAAATTTTGTGTGTCATTTATTTTCCAATTTTAATGGACTCTGTCAGCTTCACGTATTACTTTCTTTCAACTTATCTCATCAAACTGTGGACTCTGTCCTGATGAACTCTCCAGAAAGCTTTCAAACCTGCTTGACTGGTTAATTTACGTTTAATTATTTATTAAATGCTCTTTAGGAAGTTGGATTTGGTATTGGTTCACAGTGCTGCATTTTTATTGGAAATCTTTGACTGTATTTAGTTTCCTTTATGTGAGTTGTTATGTGATCTCAGCATGATTGTTCAGGTCAGAGCACTTTTGTACTTTTGTAGTTGTTCTAAAACTGGCCCTCCTCCAGGTTATCAAGCATTAACTACAAGCGATGTAGAAATCTTAGATTACCCAAGATGAGACACTGAAACACTGAGCAGGAACCCCTGGGAAACAGTATTCTCTTACTCTTTGATTCTGCCAATAAAATAGACAACTCCATCTCTGTGACTTTGCCTATTTTCTGAGTCATTAATTACCTTATATTTATTTTTAATAGTAAATAGTTGGCTTCCAAATAGCAAATGCTACCTAGATTAACATAGACGTTGACTTATTCTGGAAGAGTGTTACTTAGCAACCATAATACTTTCTTTTGGACTCTGGATTTCTAATGGAGGAAAAACATGCCATATTAAATATATATGTACATATATATATACATATATATGTACATATATGTGTATATATATCCTGCTTCTTTAAGCGGAAGAGAAATATTATTACTGTTCCAAAGGCGATATTCCAGACTTTTTAATTAGATATAATATATTGTAATCAATAAATGCTAGGATTGCAACAATATATTTGGTCATAAAACAAACACTAATTATATAAATACTAGTATTTGGTAGGCACACATTTAAAAACCACCATGGAGACATGTTTTGGGCACCGGTTTCCCAACTAGAATTTATCAGCATTTGCAGTTATAAAGTTTCTTTGGACATCAATTGCTTTACCCCCCTCCCTCAACTCTATATCCTTTTTTTCTCAAATTTGTCCCAAATATGTCAGAGTGGAAGATCAGTGTTCTGTGTTGGTATTTTAAAACAATAAAACACTCTTTAATTGTGGAAAGTCTTAAAATATCTCAGCATGCCCAAGGAATTAAGACCACGTGGTGTTTAGCCAAGTTGATGAAGGAGAGAACTGTAAGAAATAGCTTTGAAAGGTTAGACAAGAGGCAGTTAATGCAGATCTTCTAGGTCCTGGAAAAACACAGCATTTTATCTGAAACAAAATGCAAAGTCATTGAAGAATATTAACAACAGAATGGGCTGAGAGGGAAATCATACTGGATTTACTTAAAAAATCTCATTACAGACATTGTTTGGAGGGAAGTAAGATGAAAAGCATGAGCACCAATAACTGGTCTATTTCAGCATTCAAAAAGATAGAAGAAGGTCATTTGAATTTTAGGAGGAGGAAATAGAGATAGAGAGAAATGCATAGAATTTAGACAAACAAACTACATATATGAATACGTATTAATAATATGTTGAATTTGAAATATAAAGGAATGGTCAAAATCAAGATAAGATCCAGATCTCTGGTCTTACCAGTGTATAAATACTGAAGTCATTTAAATAAAATTTAGGAGACTCTGTGGGTAGAGAAAATATTTTGGAAAAAAGGAAAGGTGGTTCTTGTGAAAGCAGAATCCAGAGCTTGGCTATTAATGTGTAAAGTCTCATAATCCACTGAATAAAACTATTAGGTAGGTGGCTGAAAAATTAGTTTTGTCCTAGGCATGAGGACATTTTCTTCTGTTATCTTGGAAGCACTTAACAAGTAAAAAGTTATTATTCTAGGTGCCTAAATACATAAATATTATTAGATGCAATCTTTGTGTTGAAATTCCCTGTTCTTTATTTGGAGAGGAAACAAGAAATAAATATACATGCACGTTTAAAAGTCCCAGGAGAGAGATTATTCTCATACTTATTGTAAGGAATTTGGGCATGCTAGCTCAAGGCAGAGAAAGAAAGAATGGGTTATATTAGTGTAAGGTATCTCTAAAGGAACTACTATACAAAAGTAGGTGCTGATAGGTGACATTAAACACTTGTCTTTGTAGACAATCATAGAGATATGATTTGCTCCTTGATTTTCTGGTTATGATACTAAATGAAATAGAACTCACCTTGATTTGGAGGATAAATGACTCCAAGTCAAAGGAGACATCATATACTCTTTGTAGCGAAATATGTTATAGAATGATTCATTTCCAATCAAGTCTATTGCATCTTTTGCAACAGAATTAAATATAAATTATTGCTCAAATAAAAAGTAGTAATATTAAGGGGTCTACAACAATCCATAAAGTCAGGATTAAGCTCTTTAAGAACATGGATGGGGCTCAGGCAGCCAAGGTCCAGTCTATGACACCTGTGGATTCTGGTTTAAGACTTGTGGTGGGTGCTGGGGGATTGGGAGGAGAAAACGAAACGGAAACTAAAGAACATGAGAGGCACTCCATGAACCAAAAATGTAATAAAAGGTTAGGAGGAGGCAACACTGTAATAAAATCTTACAGTAATGTCTGTCACTTGATATTATGTAGCTAGTTGTAAAAAACAAGGACTTGAATGGTATTCTGAGTAATATATATCCAACCCCACCCTTGAAGAAAATTTACAAATTTGGTAGGTTGAGGAGGACATAGTCCTAATACATAATAAAGGCAACATATCTTTAAAAAATCTGAATTTTTATTACCTTTTATTGAATTTAGCTGACTAGTTGAAATGAGAAGCATGATTAATGCTACATCAGGAACTATATTAAGTCAATAAAAAGGTAAATAATAGCAAACAAGGGGTGCAACCTGTTTTTTTGAGTCATCATCTTGGATATAAATAGAACCTTAAAAATGAGCTAATTTAGGTCAATTTTTGTTAATCCTGACCATGTCACATGCTTGTAATATAGAGATGTAGTTATTGAGTAAAAAATGAAATATTACTCTTAAAATATCTTGATCACTGCATTCAGAATATCTGAATACTCTAATAATTAAATTCCCAAAGAATTTTCTAAGGGATCTCAGTATTTTGAATCAATAGTGATTAAAAACAATGCAAAACAATACTTTAAGAAGCTCAATATGGTCTTTTTGAAAACTTTATTTTCTAATATTTTCGGTCTCAGTTTTCCAGAATAGAGTATAATGATAAGTCTACATGATAATTTTAAGCTCTAAGTATAAAACTAGTCTCAAATTATACCCCTCTAATGTTTGAAAAGCCACATTCTTTAGTGCCAAAAGGAAAAAAAAAAGCAGATGGTACAGAGTGCTTAGACTTTGCTCATTTATTTATATCCTTTCTTCTGTATCATCAGTTATTAAATTTGTGACCCAATTATGATGATAAAAAGCCAATCCATTTAATTTTCCCACTTAGGGTAGGTAGTGTTCATGGAAGTATGAAGATGAAATGAACTCCTTTCTTTATGAAGCAAACTGATGGTGAAATTCGGATATCTCTAAAGATACGGAAGGGTATCATAGGCAAGGTGGATTCTGTGAGAAAAGGTATATGAATGTGGTGAAGTCTAGGGTGATTTCAGGGAGAGGGAGTGTCCTAGAGAACTCTGTTGAGTATTTCCTCTATCTATTCACACTACAAAATACTGCATCAGTAAAAAGATGTTTATGCCTTTTTTCTGTCTTCATGTATCTTAAGAATTTAGCTAGCAATGCTAGATATTGAAATATATCCTATGAACCTATGTTTTAAGGCATATTGAAATAATCGCAATACATGAAGTTTTGTACAGAAACATGTCTAGAGGTAAATAAACTTTCTTGAAGACAATAGAATTAGTTACAATATGAGAAGCGTGATAATTATTTGCAGAGAGGAAACAAAAGTAAAAATGATAGATGGTATATCAAAATATGTGTATTTATATGGAGATATACATTATAATTTAATATTTCTTGATCTAGAGGAAAATACTATTGATAGCATTATAATTAGCAATTATTGAAGATTTTCAGTGAGTAGTTTGATACAGCACAAGCATTATTTTGCTTAAGCCACCTTTTTTTGGTGCTTTTGTCTCTCCGTCTTTCATATGTATATAAAAATTAAGACCTATAAAGATTCAAGACCTTGTTCAAGATCTCACAATTTTAAATGATGGAGCTGGCACTCTAAGTGAGGCAGTTATCATTTAAGAAAAGATGAGGAAAGTGTAAATATATAAGAAAAGGTAGCATGTTGTCACGCAGGAACAGGGGAGATTTATCTACCAATAAACAGTGTGTTCTTTGTACTCTTCCACACTTAATTATATGGGTTACCGATGTTAAGATCCTAAATCTCGATGGTATAAAGTATACTTATAATAAATAAATGAGTAACTAATATGCACCTTCAATTTCCTAGAATAAAGCCTTTTCACATTTAATGTAGAAATGAAAATGAGTCATTGGGGGATGATAAATGTTAGAGATCCATGTTACAGGGGGGATTATATTTACTTCATCACATTTAAAAATATGTTTTGGAGTCTGGTATGACATTCATTACATACAGTAATGCTGTGTTCCTTTGGAAAATAAAAGAGTTTGAGGCTATGAAATGATAAATATCCCAAAGCAGGCCTAGAAAGAAGTCTCAGTGAATAATCTAATGTGTACTTTTCTAGCTATAGCGCTTACAAAGCAGAACTAAAAACTTTCCTCTGAAACTTTGAATTGGTTCAGACTAATATTTTAGAAAATGGGTATACAAATGGTGATGGCTATGTCTCAACATTTGATGAGCAAGCCTAAATACAAAATTGGCTATTAGCCTAAAGCTTAAGTACTTTGTAGGAAGGGCAGAACTACTGAAGCTAGCAAATTGGCTTCCATTTGGGATTGGTGCCCAGGGTTCTGACAAAGCTTGCTGTGGTAACTTTCAAATCTGTGGGGACATGTGTTTAAATGACCCTTGGGAAACAGAGCAAAGAGAAGAGGGACAGCTTTGTGGAAAATCAGTGTTGGAGTTTCGTTCAACATAACTTTCTCTAAGACACTCAACCAGAACAAATCATCATCTATATATTCTAAAACATGAAACCTAACTGGAAGATAGAATAATTCCTTCATGATGTTGGGAATAGTGTTCAAGCTATTACAGTAAATCCTTGCTTGGGGCTGAATTACGGGACAAAATATTTTAGAAAGAATTGAAGTGTGGCTGAGTAGAAAGGCTAGGGTAGATAGATCTTATGATGCTCCTGAATGAAGAGCTAGAGTGAGATCAGGTGTCCAGCAGGTCAGTCCAAGTCAGATACATTATGAGATGTGAGATTTCTCTGACATGATCGATGAAGACGAGAGAGAATGAGATTTGTTCTGAGGTTCAAGTCAGGGAGGAGGCAATGGCCAGGGGAGTGGAGGGAGCGTTTTCTCCCTCAGAAACTAGGTCTTGATTCATCAAAGATTGAATTAAATCACTTTTGGTCTGGTTACAAGAAAAGAATGAATTTGATATAGTTCCTTTTTAAAAGGGGCTTATAAATTAGTGGTGGATATAGACCTATGAGCAGATAATTGTGTCCTGTATTAAACAGAGATAGCATTGTGTTTTGATGGGGAGTGTGTACTTGGCCTACTTTTAATTCTCATCTCTATTGTTTCTGACCATGTTAACCGTCAAGATTTTTTAATTTTTAAACTTTCCATTTCTACTTCCTTAAAAGGGGATAATATTACCAACATTACTGGACTCTTCCTTCACATCAGTGTGTTGATCATTGAACATTTCTACTTTACTAGGGACAGGATTAGACTTCATACCAAAGACAGAGTTAACCAATGTGGATGGCTGATGATTTTAATAAAGTGTTTCATAATGGGAAAGTGAAACCACATAAATAGAATATTAATTTAATTGTTACATTATTTGGAAGAACTAAACCATTTAGAGAAATAATAATATATGATTCATTTTATTCTTGTATTTGCTAAATGAGCAAATTATCATTGCTACCCTTTTATGCCAGGATTTAAATCCATGATTTCATCTAAATAACTAAAGAAATATCAATCACTATGTTATTTAAATATTTGAATATCATGAAGTAAAGTTCAGAATGAAACAGCAATTAATAATTCAGTACATTTTAATATCTCATATATGTTTATAATTAGTACACTAAGAATCTACTTGTTCATTTGACTAATTTCTAAGGGAAAATTTCAAGACACAGAACGTGCTTTGATGACAATGAAATAACAGTGAATGATAGCAACACTTTGTGCTATTTAGAATGCATCTTGGAGCCTTGTTCAATTTGCGGAAACATATCTAGAACAAAAATGGAATAGGATCAAGTAATTAGTACTAAATTATTCATTTTATATATAATTCATTGAGAAATACATGTGTAGACAATATTGGATTCAATCTGAACACTCAAGGATCTGATTGGATAATTTATTTCTGGATTTCTAAGATCACAGAACTGCTTTCCAGTTAGCAGCGGTAGGTGGATATCAAATATGGTTAGCCCCTCCTAGTAACTCTTCTAAATTAAGTTTGTAATATATTTTCCTGAGTTAGCATTTTAACTAGGGGTAGCATAACAGTATGCATATACATATGTAAAAATATATTTGTGTACATAATGTGTGTATAGATACACACATTATATATACATACATATATTTCTAATATTAGAATAGAAGGTGGAATGAAAAATAGGAAACTCACTACAGCAGTAAGAGTAAATTAGTCTATTTGCTATAAGGACTGTCTCATCAGCCATACCTATTAGGCAAATTAATGATTTTCCCGAGATCCAAAGGAGAAAACACATTTTCATGATTTTTTGTCTTGCATATCTTTTGTCTTTCACTAATACTTAATCTTCTTACATCATTAAAACTTTAAAACCTTACACATATCTACTTTATAAGAAAAAAAACATTAAAGCAGATATAATATAGTCTGGCTAGTATTTGCCTGATTAGTAAAAAATACTTTATTTTATTCTTTATGAAATAATTTTTGATAATTCAGAAGTTGCTATGTTCATGATTAATATATTTTATATTTTTACAGATAAGAAATCAATTTATAAACAGAAACATATAATAATTTTCAAACAACAAAGTTTCACAACTATTATCTATTTAAATTGTATGTTTAGCAACTATGTATAGATGATTACTACAAATTAAAAATTCAATTCACATTGAATAGATGTATACAATTTAAAATGTTGTGAAATCATTAAATAAAAGATTGCATTTTAGTATTATTTGGTATACTGAATTTATGATAACACTATACTAGTAAAATTAAGAAATGATTTCTACCAGCATTGACTGTATAAAGTAATATTAGTATGATAAAGCCTAACAATATGTCAGGAGATATGCAACAAAAATTCAAATATTTTATGGTAATTATTTTTATTCTTTGCTTTTCAAAAATTGTGCAGCCATGATTATAAAATATAATCATAACTAAAGTAGTTACTTAAGGGAAATATTTTGATATTAAATAACTCATGTAATGTTATAAAATATTTGGTTTCTTAAAAGTATTAAAAATGTTAAATTATCTAAAAGAGGCACATAGTGGGGAATGGAGCGTGTGGGTGCATTGCCTCCGAAGGCGTGCGTGCCGCATACCTCTTGGTTTGATCCAGGTTTTGAAGAAGCAATTAGTGTGAACAACTGAACTAAACTAAAATAAATAAAGTGCTTCTTCCTCCTCTTTCTTCCTGCTTACTTGCCTGCTTGCCTTCATTCCTGGCTGCTCCTTTCTTAAAAAACAACAACAAAAACGCTATGAAAAAATTAAAACAGCTGAAATCTCTAGTGGAATAAGCATGTATATGTCTAAATAAGATAAAGAATGTTGTTATGAATACTGAAATTCTAATTTTATTATAATTATGTGGACTACAAATTCTAATTACCTAACTTTGATTTTTCCATAGGATTCTTTCTAATCACTGCTGGTTTATTTTAGTGAATCCAAGTAAAATATTCAATTTCCCTGAAATAATAGTCTATTCATTATGGATGCAACTTCATAAGATAGAATTGCATAGAATACATTAGCAGGCTTGTTTCTGACTGGAGCTTAAAATAAATATGGCATCCTTTCTTGCTAAATATTATATATTGATCTGTCAACATATTCCTTTGCATCTGCTATTCCTGTGGACCCACAGATCAGTACTTACCTGATGGTACCAGTAACACAATAATTGGTCTGCTCTCACCAATTCATTGATGGGCAGAAAGAGGGAGGAAACAGGTATTAAAATGTTTTTAATAGTGAGAAGAATATTTTTGGCTTAGTTATTTTTCAAATATATGCTCGCTTGATTATGATGAGAATAAATATTGACACAATGCTAATAAAAATACCAGATTGCTTAGTAATAACTGTTTTGTATATTTTTTTATTGCTTATAATCTCAGGAAAGTAATCACTAAAGAGTATATTTAAAGTCAGAAATAATGGAATGGCATTTACTGAATTCTAATGCAATGTTTACATAATATATGGCTTTAGAAATCCATCACTGTGAGGAAAGGTGATCATATATTTCTTGTTCATGTTTCTTTTCTCTCCTTAGATGATATTTCTATTTTAACTTCCTGAATACTATATATATATATACACATACACCCATATATGTTTAAATGTACATATATGCATATATATAAATTACATCTTTTTCAATCATACCAAATGATTAAACTTTAAATTTATATCATGGATTTTTAAAAATGATTTAAAATTTTTGGTGAAAAGGCTAAGTCATTGATAGAGACATACAATGGTAATTATCTTATCATTTAGAGTAATTACAAGCAAGTGATGCCTATATTTTATGGTTTTAGAAGTTTGATTACTTTTATTATGCTTTTTATTTGTTGTGAATTTTATGTTCAGGGTTATGCTTTTATTCTATGTGAGTCTATGTATGTTGAAATCTTTGCCCATTGTTGTATTTAAAATTTTTCCTCTTAAATTTCTCACTACATAATCTACTAGACTGCAGTAGTAGTATTTTTGATTTATCACTCAGTTGTTTATGCTATCACAAAATTTATGGTCACAAACTATCATGTGGCAATGAGAAGTGGCACTTGAACCAGGCTCTGGCCCTTGTCCTCTGTCTCAGATATATCCAAGCAAGACATGAGTTTATCATCCTCTTTCTTCTTGATTGGATAGCCTATCAACTAATTTTAGGGTGAGTATATATATATGGGGAAAAAATTCACATATTTACTTTGATCTCTTTGCTATGTCCTTAAAATAAAATGTCTGCTGTCATCAAGATGAGCTAGAGAAATGCATCTCAAACTTAGAGTCCATGAAAATCACTTGGAGAGATTGCAAAACACAAATTCCTTACTATGATCTCCAGAGATCCTGATTCAGTGAGTCTGGGAGTGGGGAGCTTTAGAACATTAATTTTGAATAAATTCCCATGTGTTGCTAATGTTGCTTGTTCATGAACCCAGTTATGAATAACACTGGTAGATAATGTTAATCAATCAGGAATATCAGCAAATGCATGCAACTTTAAGGAGAATGAGTAAGTGTATTAATTAGGTACAGTATAGGGTAGAAAAGTATCTTTCACACGTTTGAGTATTAATAGTAGAACTTTAAGGATGCAAATTTGATGGTAACTATGCTGAACATCTATTTTATTCCATAAAATTTATATTAGAATATTCCTGTGAGAATTTTAATTTTTGAAACTTATAGGACTAATCAAGCCTCAAATTGGAAGCTGAGTCAATTAATCATAATTGCTCAAAAACTGACATGCAAATTATCGTATTAAATAGAATGTGTTTTCAAAAGGTTGTTCAAATGGATACACTACAATTTTTACTTAATGCCCTTGGTAGTTTGGAGCATTAGAAGAACATTTATAGTTAACTACTTAAATAATTAAAAATAAAAGATTTTAAAAATCTATTCTTAAATTAATTCATCATAGATTTTATTATTAAAAAAGAAAAGAAATGACCCTTCATTAAAACTGTAGCTCTTGCTAGCTTATACTTGATGAGTTACTTGTAAATGGTGGTCACCATTTGTGAGTGAAATGGTAAATGGATTTCAGGTACCTGTAATGGTAGGCCATCTTGGTATGTATTAGCATTCCTAATAAGAATAAATGAAAAAACTTAATACCTACTTAAAAATAATGAATTAATTTTAAAATATATTTAATTAAAAAAAACTTGTCTTGCTTAGTATAATCACAGAAGTCCCATTCATGTTGTTGTAAATGACAAGATTTCATCTCATTTTTATAGCTAAGTAGTATTGCAATGAGTGTTTATACCACATCTCCTTAATCTAATCATTCATTTATGGGCATTTAGGTTTATTCCATATTTTGGCTATTGTGAATTGTAATGCTATAAGCACAGGGGTACATTTTTATTTTCAAATTTGTGTTTCTATATTCTCAGATAAATACCTGGAAGTGGAATAGCTGGATCACATAGTAGTTTTATTTTTAATTTTTGAGGAACCTCCATACTGTTTTCTGTAGAGATTACACTAATTTACATTACACATTGTACAAGACTTCTTTTTCTACACACCTTTGCCAACACTTTGATTTTAGTTTTTTTTTTTTTTAATATGACTTAAATTTTTTCGATATATAGCAAGCTATGGGTTGGGAAAAGATAGTTGTACATCATAAATCCCACAGAGTTAATATCAAAAATATTTAAAGAGCACCTACAATTCAACAAGAACGACAATGACGATGGCAACAACAGGAAAAAACCCAGTCCCCAAATGGGAAGATGTGAGTAGACAATTTTCCAAAAAAGCTGTACAGATGGCCAAATAGACACATTAAAAAATCCTCAAGCTAACTTATTATTAAAGAAATGAAAAGGTAAACTGCAATGAGGTATTATCTCTACCTCTTGGAATTGTAATATTTTCTTTATGCCTTTTCAGATCTTTTATTTTTATTTTTTGTAGGAGTGTTTACTATTCACTCTCCTGCACACTAATAGCAACCTTTATCCTACAGTTCACACACCAGAGTCAAACATTATTTCCATGCAGTCTGGAGTTAATCCATTCTAACCTCTTTTAGATTTAACCCACTCTATATTCAGTGAAAGGATGAAGTCTTCAGGTTTGTGCCCTTCTTCCATATATCCTCCTCCTTTGGTGTACTGCCTCCATGTTCATTGTGTTTTAGTTTCTGAATGGCCAACTGCAATTTATAATTCACTTCATGATGCTTTAATATAATCTCATAGAGTTGCTAGGGTTATCCAAAATCTTTCTCAAGGACAGGGAATTAAACCTGGTCTATCTGACCTTAGTATATTATCACTTGGACTGATTATTTCTTCTTATTTGGAGTCAATTTTCTAGTTGCTTTTTCCTTGTAACTTTATCATTTTGAAAATTCCCTACATTTACCTTATTTTTTAAATATGCTTACTGCTCTATAGAGAATAGAAAAATGAAACAAGAGAGCATGTACATATTATCTACATAAAAATATATTTAGTGTTTATAGTTAAACATAAATTTAGTAACAGATTAGTGTCATAGAGGTTAGAACAAGAAGAGGAAAAAAACACTAATAGGTATTGTTTCTGAAATTTAGGGATTTAAATTATTTATTTCTTATACTACTTTAAGATTTGCCATAGTAACTTAAAAAATAAATTCTTGTGATTAGAATAAATCTAATTTAGCAGTGTTATTTTTAAGTCGTGAGTGAAGAATATGAAAGTATTTAACAAAATTAGTTACAACTTAGATATTTGTGCCACGGAAGCTTTGAAATATATTCAAGAAAATTTCTTTGTTTAAGATGTGGTTTTCATTCTAGATTAGACTCTGCCATTTATATATATTTTTTAAAAGTATCTGGTGCATTGTTATCAGTGATAGAACCATGTTTCCTCCTTAGTAGTCTCTGGTTTCTCAACATTCTTATGGGAGAAAATACAGAAAACTGATAAATAGATTTTGTTACTTAATTCTGGATTTTTAAGACCTGTTTTTTCTTTACTCTCACTTGAAAATACATGTTACTCACTACACTGCCGTTGCCTGCATTATTTACCCTGTAGTTTGGAGGAAATTATCAAAAGCTTAAATTAAATATTTAAATTGCTATGAATCCTCCCATTTGTTACCAGGTTTTTCCTCCAATAATTTAGTTTTTTAGTGCAATAATTTTGTACTTTCCTACCTTAAGGAGACATCCCCTGTTCTTTTTAAACATATTTAAATCTTCATAGTTTTGGTATTTTTTTTACATAAAAAGAATAAGTAACTATAACCATTTGAAAGCTGATGTGACTTTAAACTTTAGTTACACCAGCCAAAATGAAACTACTCAGTATTTAGATTTAGATGCTACCAGTACAGATGTTACCAAATTATATTAATCTTTGGCTTAATATAATTGTTAATGATGCAAAATTGTGTTTGGGAGGATATACATGGGCAAATATATATGGGCAAATATCTTTCAGGTTTATTTTTTTCCAAAATATTTGTCCTTCGTTGACATTTGAGTAGGCATCTTTAATATTATAACTATAAATTAGTTAGATATATTTTAAATCAAGTTAGATGGTTCTTTATGAGCAGTTGATTTCAGTTTTCAAAATTGAAACTGGAAAACGTGAACAAAAAGAGTTTCTCTGTTGATTATAGAATTAGAATATCAGATTGCTTATTCATAAACATGGAGACAATTGTTACAGATTCAGTTTTTGAAACTTAATTTTTGATGTCTATTCATAAATTATTGAACAGTTTTTTCATTGTGCTAAATCCTTAAATTAACAAATTAAGCCAATCAGATTATATGAATGACTTATATGAAACTACCAGAAAACTGAATAACAATAATTTTTTACTTTTAAAAAAGGTACAAAATCAATAATTGGATGTTATAAAAGTGTGATGTAGATGATCACTATTGAGAAGAAGGCATGGTCAACCAAGGGGAAGATTTTCTTTTTGAGGTGCTAGAAATTAAAAATGAAGAATATGGAATTAATAAGAATTTCTAATAGTATGTAGGTAGGAAAGTACAAAGAGATAGAATAATACATGGACAGAAAGGAGTCTGGCAAGATTATTACATAGATAGTAGAATATTGACAGGGAATCCTTGATCTTGGAAAGAGCAAAGATCTGTTTAGACAAGACAGAATGGTATTGCAGAATGAGCACTGGACTGCGAATTCAGAGATCTTGACAAAATGACAATTGTCCACTCTACTTGTTTTCACTATTGTGAATTATATGAGTGCATTTTAAAAGTATAAATTGGGTGAGTGTTATAATTGTTATTATTTATGTATATTAACTGTAAAATTAAATCATATTCACATATTTTTAATTTACTTATAGAAGGAGGGATGGGGATAATTTTCATATGAAAAATATTTGGCATCGCATTATAACTGCCTCCTCAAGTATTGAAATGAGCTTTAGTTATGACATGTCTTCATCTTCTTACTTTTAGAACAGGTAGAAATAACATTCTTTTCTTTGTTGATATTTGTCATTGTGTATTGCTTACTTTTATACCCCCAGAGTTTTTTTTTTAACCAGAGTGCTTTTAATTCATATTAATTTTCATATCAGTACAAAGAGGTAATAATGTCAGATGGATTTTATTTTCACTATTTTGCAACTGAGAAGACTGATAATCAGAGAAATGAGTAGGTTTTAGATTGTCATACAAATTTTCAAAGGGAAAACTGAAATCAGATTCAGGTATTTATGTAATATCTAGTGGTCTTTAGTATTTCTCTATTTAGTGATAATGAAATTATATTTTTAGAACATCTACCTGTGTAGTTAAACACAAGAGCAAAGAATGAATACAGACATATAATTGTTAGCAATATTTATTCTTTTGTTGCTTCATATTTATATATTTTTAGATATTCAATAGCAATAAAATTCTGAGAACTGTCATTTTTTAGAAATCTCAGGTGGTGTATTGCCAGCTATTAATTCATAAACCTAGTAAATATAAAAGTGAAAAAATACATTTTCATTTTTTTGCTATTATTACATTGAATTTATTTCTTGGAGTTTATTCTTTCTAATAAACTGATACTTAATTACCTTAGGAGAAGGAACCATATTTGTAAAATGAAATTCTTTTAGCCTTTCTCTAGATAATTGATCACACATTGTCCAAGCTAAGCTAGTTAGATTCTCTTCGAAGTTTGGAATTCGGATTCATACGACTTGGTGTCTGTGGTTAGTAATATAAATTCAGAATGGAATAGTTTAGACTTGGTTGAACTACATGAATAAAAAAGTAGAGAAAGCCAAAACAGAGGGGGAGTGGAGGAGAGAAGAAGAAGGAGACATTGTAAGAATCCTGGGGAAGAGCAAGTGTTAGGTATCCTCTGAGAAATAGGGACCAAAGTCACAAACAGATTTTAATTCCTAATTTTAGTTTCTAGAATCTTGACTACACTCCATACTTTTGGTTTTCTTGAGTTCCCTGTATTGTTCACTTTCATAACCCTAGAACCTCAACTAACTTGCATATCAAATCTTTACTGATCTCATATATTAAATAGCAAATGAATGATTTTTATTTTTAAACATTTTTTTCCTATAGGAATAATCACTTTTTTCATATTTGAAAAAGGCACACATGTTTGACAAAAATAAAATAAAATTTGCCTCTAATCCTACCATCTGGAAGTAGCATCTGTTAATATTTTCAAATATTTTCTTGTAATCTGTATATTCCAGCATACATGCACAACACACATATAAAATTCTTACTGAATCATGATCAACCATGTGTATAGTTTTATATTCTACTTTTTACTTACAAAATTATTTTGGAATTGCTTTTTATAGTATAGAAACTATTTAACCATCTCCTATTTATCATCAGTCTGTTTTTTAATTTATAGAATATTAATTAATGTTTCATTGGATTTTTTTAATCTTTAATTCAACAACTCCCAAATCAATGTCCAGTAAGTACTCAATACTTTGTTACAATTAACTAATAAGATATACTTGCTTACCTTAAGGTGAATAGAGATTTAATGTAGAAGAGACTAGTAAAGCATTATGTTCAAGAAATTATGAATGATTCTTGGGTAAAACAGAAAATCAAAGAGGAACTTAGAAAACAGAGACAAATCGTAATGAAGTCACAAATGACAAGAATCTATAGCATGAAGTAATAAGAGAAAAGTTCATGGCAATCCAGGCCTACCTGAAGATACAAGAAAAATCTCGAGTAAGCAACTTAACTCTACATTCAAAAAAACTAGATAAAGGAGGAAATAATCAAAATTTGAGCAGAAATAAAGGAAACAGAAAACAGAAAGATAATCCAGAAGAGCAATGAAACCAAAAGTTGGTTCTTTGAAAAAACTTAAACAAAACTAACAAAGCATTGGCTACACTCATGAAGAAAAAAGAGAGAAAACTCTCATAACTAGAATCAGAAATGAAAGGGGAGAAATTACAACAAAGACCACAGAAATTTAAAGCATGAAAAGAACTACTATAGTAAGCAATATGCCAACAAAGTGGACAACCTTGAGGATGTGGACAGATTTTTAGAAAAATAAAGTCTACTGTGACTGAACCTGGAAGACCTGGAAAACTGAACAGAATAATCACAAACAAAGAAATTGAAATAATCAAGGAACTTCCCCAAAATAAAAGCCCAGGACAAGATGGCTTCTCTAATGAGTTGAACCAAACCCACAGAGAATAATTGACACCTATTCATCTCAAGCTCTTCCAAAATATTGAAGAAGAGGAAACTTTTCCAAATAATTTCTATGAGGCTAACATTACACTGATACCAAAAGCTGAGAGAGATGTTACCAAAAAAGAAAATTGCAGACCAATACTTCTAATGAACACAGATGCATAAATTCTCCATCATGATCAAGTGGAGTTTATCCCAGGAATGCAAGGGTGGTTCAACATATGTATATCTATTAATATCATACACCACATCCATAAGAGGAAAACCACATGATCAAATCTATAGATGCAGAGAAAGCTTTTGACAAAATCCAACACCCATTTATGATAGAAATCCTCCATAAAATAGGAATAAAAGGTACACACTTCAACAAAATAAAGGCCATATATGAAAAATCCACAGGCAACATCACAGTCAATGGTGAAAAATTGAAGGTATTTACTCTAAGGTCAGGAAAAAGACAAGGCTGTCCACTCTTACCACTGCTATTTAACATTGTACTGGAGGTCTTAGAGAGTGCAATTAGGCAAAAAAAAAGGAAATAAAAGGAATCCAAATTGGAAAGGAGGAAATAAAACTATCATTATTTGTGGAAGACATGAATATATAAATCGAAAACCCCAAAAAATCTGTCAAAAAACTTCTAGAACTTTTCGATGAATATAGTAAAGTGACAGGCTGCAAAATGAATGCGTTTTTATGTGCAAACAACATGCTAGAAGAAAATGAAATCATGAAAATCACACTGATTAAAGTAGAAGTTAAAAGAGTAAAATACCTGGGCATGTATGTAACAGAGGAAGTAAAAGACCTGTACAATGAAATTTGCAAGTCCTTCTGAAAAGAAATAGAGAAGGATACAAAGAAATGGAAAGACATTCCCTTCTCATGGCTGGGAACCAACATCATTAAAATGACATTCTGACCCCAATTAATGCAATTCCTGTTAAGATCCCACAGGGTTATTTACAGGAAGTAGAATAAAAAATATTATGATTTATATGGAAAAATAAAAGACCTCGAAGAGCCAAATCAAAATTATCAGAAAAAGGAACAAATCTGGAGGTATAGAACTATATTACAAAGTGATACTGAGCAAAACGATTTGGTACTGAAACAACGACAGAGGCACAGATCAATGGAATAGAACTGAATCAACAGAAATGGATCCACTCACATACAGTCAGTTAATCTATGGCAAAGAAGGCAAATGCATACAATGAAGAAAGGAAAATCTCAATAAATGATGTTGGGAAAACTGTACAGCCACATGCAAAAGAATGAAGCTAGACCACTCTAACACCAATCACAAAAGTTAACTGAAAATGGACTAGAGAATTGTACATATGACCAGAAACTATACAGTTTTTAAAAGACAACATAGGAAAGATTTTCCATGACATCAGTCGTAGAGAGGCCTTTGGGGACTGAACTCCACCAACAAGGGATGGTAAAACAAAAATAAACAACTGGTACTACATTAAACTAAAGATCATCTTCACAGTGAAAGAAAGCATCAACAAAACTAAAAGAAACCTAATAACTGGGAGAAGATATATTCATTCAATATTTCTGACAAAGGTTTAATATCTAAAATATACAAAGAAGTCATAAAACTCAACAACAGAAGAACAAGCAATCCAATCAAAAAATGGGAGGAGGAATTGGAGAGACACTTTTCTGAAAAGGATATACAGATGGCCACCAGGTTCATGAAATTATGTTTCTGCTAGGTGGCTATCGGGGAAATGCAAATCAGAACAACAATGAGATATCACCTTACACCTGAGAGACTGGCTATTATCCAAAAGTCTGGAAACAACAAATGTTGGCAAGGATGGAGAAAACAGATAACACTTTTGCACTATTTGTGGGACTGCAAATTGGTGCTATCTCTGTGGAAACAATTTGGAGATTCCTCAAAAAGTTGAAGATCGAAATTCTATATGATACCCTATTCCACTTCTGGGTATTTACTCAAAAGATACAAAAACAGTCATCTGTAGAGATTTCCTCACCCCCATGTTTATTGCAGCCCTACTCACAATAGCTAAGAACTGGAAACTACCTAAGTGCCTAGTGTGAGGTGAACGGATAAAGATGTGCATATATATATATATATATATATATATATATATATATATATATATATATATATACAATGAAATATTTCACAGTCCTTAGAAGAGATGAAATCCTGTCATTTCAATCAACATAGATGGATCTAGAGGGGGTTATGCTAAGTGAAATAAGTCAAAAGAAGAATGATAGATACCAGATGACCTTACTCACAGGTGGAATGTGAATAGACAAAACAAAGCAACAGAGGAAACAAAGCCAACTCTTGAACTCTTGCAGTGGAACTGAGGTTATCAATGGAGAATGGGAAGGAGGGAACAAATGGTGGCGGAGCCTCCTGGACAATGGTGAAGAACACTTGGTGATTTGATGGAGGACATGATTGTTGACATATCTAAGGAATGTGGAACCTATACATAGGAGGTTATTTTAGCATGTAGAATAATTATATTAACAAAATATTTATATATATATAATTAAAAAAAAATATATAGTACCAGATCATGGTGGAGGCAGGCTAATTTGCCTTTATATAGGAAATGGATAAAACTCAATTTCAAGTGTGTGTGTGTGTGTGTGTGTGTGTGTGTGTGTGTGTGTGTGTGTGGTAGATGGTGCTTGGTGGATTTGCAATTTCAGTTGATCATATGACAGGAGAAAATGTATTGCTCAGATTTACAACTTGAAGTAAGAAAGCTACTTGAAGTGAGAAATCTACTACATTGAAATTTACTTAATGTCTACTGTTCCATATTTAGTAGATTCTAATTTCTAATATTTGATCTTTAAATAAACTACCCAATTAGAGGTTGCAAGAGATTAGCAAGGACAGAATTTTAAATATACAAAATATATCTAACTGAAGAAAAGTCACTGATGAGTTCCCCTTCAGATGCCAAACCATGATAGTTTTCTATTTGGAATTATTTGAATGACATGTGAATTAGATAATTTGTGCTTATGAGCATAGAGCTTTTTCAAGCATGCCTTTCCTGGGAAAATTTTTTAAAATGTTATCAGTTTTTCTTTTTAGAAGGAAAAATATTGAGTCCCAGTGTGATTAAATTTAATATTCCTAGTGTTAAGAATAATTGTAGGAATACATTTGCAAAACAGTTTATTATCTAGAAACATCATGGGGGAATAATTACAAACTGTGTATGTATGTCCAGATATTTCCACATAACAAAGGCATTTTTATAGCTTAAAGTTAACATTATTTTCACAATATGCATATTATTACTTTTAGGCTTTTTGACATAGTTTCTGAGAAATCTTGACTTTTATTGACGGTGAGTCTTGATAGATTTAGAAAATGAAATATTTTTACTGCCTTACAATTGTACTTTTTAATCTTAAAAAGTGTGCTGTGGTTTTCTTTCTGGGCAAATATTTTGACAGACTATATCTGAACCAATGTAAACACAGTGTTAAGTTTACATGGAAGAAAACAGACGGGCCATGAATTACAATATGTTTAAGTCATCTAGATAGTCACTAAACCTACTGACGAAAGAGAATTTGAGAATTTGTTCTCCCCATTTTATTTCATTGAAATGATTTACTTTTAAATAGGCATAAGAATTTATAAAAACACTAAAACTCTTATAAGATATATAGCACAATTTGTATATAATTATTAACACTGGAAACTAATGCCTTCCAAAATCTTCATATGTTGGGAGATGAGATTTAAAACTCATATCTAATTCAGATTAGATTTTGCTGATTTGTTTCTGTGCAATATTTAGCAACCAAAATATAGGATTACTTTATAGTAATCCCTATAGCTTGTCTCCAGTCACAAATATACTTTGAATTTTACTTTTTACTGATATCTAAGAAACATAAATCAAGAAATATCAGAATAAGTGAAATTTTGTCAGTTTATCGAGAGACACCCAATTTGTTTACACACAATATTGATGTGTTTTTCCCCCTAAATTATGAACATCTTTAAGATACTAGGGGAAAACTCTGCATTTTCTTTTGTCCTGTGCTTTGAACATTTGAAGACTGACTCCTCTGCATTTCTGTCAAACTTCAGGTCTCATTATGTGTGGTGTATAGCTGTTGTTGGTGTTGTTTTTCATGTTTATTTTTCTGACTAATTTCTTGACTCTAAATACTATGAGCTAATAATATTTGTTTCTCTCTAGGGCTTTTCATAAATTTGCTGTTTGTTAAGTTTATTGAATAGAATCAAATGTAATGTTTAAAACTGAAAGGTTTTGTAATTGATTCATAACAAACCACAATACAAATTAAAAATATTCTATATAATAAGTGTATCTGATCTAAATATGACAACTCTGTGACTCGATTGCAGAATATCTGACTTTACATCATCATTCCTAAAAGGAGGAACAACATCATGATTATTATGGAAGAAAGAGCATTGCAGGAAGACTTCAGTAGAAGTTGGGTTCTTTGAATATCCATTTTCAGAGTCTGTTACCTTATACACAAATAGGAAATGATAAAATATGCCCCATTGATTACAAAATTGTTTTAATTTCTAAGTCATCTTAAAAATATACGTATATTAAGTACCTTTTATGTACTGTGTCTGATCCCAGTTACTCAGGATTTAATCTCTACTTTCAAAAAATATCTTAAAGTCGGGAGTACACAGATTAGTAGATTTGTACCACAGGGTAGTCTTGGTTATTTGGGTTTGATTTCTTACTCACAGCTGTCACCAAATTTAATGTCACCTCCTCAGAAAAGCAGTTCCATGATTACTCAGTCTAAAGCAGTCTCACAGTCTATATTATAATTATTTTTAAAGTCCACAATACTATAAAAATCAATTCCTATCTGTCTACCTATCATTATCATCTGTCTACCTATCATTATCATCTGTCTATCTTCTGGCTACTTTTTCCCCTAATAATATACCTGGCTTGTATCAGTTTTCACTAAATATTTGTTGAGTATATGAATGAAAGTCTAATTTAAAATAGTTGTGCTATGGCAGCACAGACAAGGAGACTTAATTCATTTAGAGATTTGTTATGAGTTCCAAAGACATTGTACTTATTCCTGAGAATACTATATTTATCTTTGTTTTATGGGGAAACAGACATTGATGAACTATGTAATTATAAATTCTATGAAGAAATATTCCAGGGTGGCATATGACCATATAACAAAATGCTTAATTTAACATGATTTATTAGAAGCCTTTTTAGGAAATTCCACTTGAGGTAAATCTGAAAGATTTAACTATGCAAAGGTGCTATGCAAAGAGTATCATGTGCAAAGGCACTGTGATAGTGAGCAGGGGGCTGTAGAAAGTGAGAGGATCAGTATGGATGAACTATAGGGAGCACCTAGTAGAATGGAAGAAATTCGACTGCTGGACTGAACTCAGAACTTATAAAGCATTGTACCTCATATTTAGTTCATATTAAAAACAAAATGGTCTGTAGAGGAGACAGTCTAAGCAAAGGAAAATAGGTAAAACATTGCCAGAGATATATACAATTTGTGTCCTAAGATATAAATGAGTTATTTTGTAAGATCGGCATTTCCAAAATCTCTCCCTCTACTTTTACTATAATATTAGATGTTACACACACACACACACACACTGCACATAGAAATGAGAGAGGTGAAGATTTTACTTCAGTAGTTTTTTGCTTTGTCATATTTTAGACATAACAGTCTTTGTAAAGTAAAAAGCAAAATAGAAAGCAAGTTGAAAATCACATTCAATATATAAACAATAATGATTATAAATTAGATATGCATTTAAATTTAAATAAAATATTAATTGAATACTTGGCACAGAAAGAGAAAATTTTCTACTTTCAAGAAATCAGTTGAGAATTAAAACATATGTTGAAAATTATCAAAGCAAGCATGACATAATTGCATATATATGTGTATATATATGTATGCATATATATGTGTCTATATATGTATGCATATATATGTGTCTATATATGTATGCGTATATATGTAGATATATGATTTATATAAAAGGGGAGTGATGAGTAAAACTTGGGCTGGGTTAAGAATAGAAGGCTCTGTAGGAGACTGGTTTTAAAATAAATTTTGTAAAGAGAAGATTTATGTTAAATTTTAGGGAGATTGGGAAATATATCAATAACAAAGAAATGAAGTCCAAGTCATTGACATAAGAATTAACAAAATATGCAAAGTTGTTCTATAGATTGATTTTATGAGAATACTGTTTAAGAGTATAAAAATCAGTATCCTAAAGAAGTTACCTTGAGAAATTAATTTAATGAGATTGATATTGGACTATGAATAACTAAAAGAAATGTAATTCAACCTCTGTTTATCATTTTAGAAAAAAATGGCTCAATAATTTTCCAAAGCAGAATGTTATCATTAATGTTCAAGTTAAAACTTTGAATGATCTTCAAGTGTAATATAAATTGATAGCTCTTAAGAATATCTCCTTAGACTTTCTTTTTCCTATTTTCAAAGTAAGCAACTTGCTTAATTAATTGAATTACTTTCTGATATATTTTCATTTTCAAATATTATTAACAAAAGTAGTACTTTTTCTTGAAATATTTAAAGACTTCATCACAAGGTCCTTAAAAATAGGAAAACACTGCTTTCTATTGAGTTGAATTGGCTACACTTAGTGATTTACTGATGTAAATGATATTTTGCTTATCATTCTTTTATTTCAGGAAATGGTGATATATTTCCTTGTTTTCTAGCATTTGTATGGAATATTTCATAAAACATACTGGATACCTCAATGTTTTTAAGTAGCTTATCATGTTATATATCTTTTATGTTACTTTTTTATATTTTAATGTATTTTTTAAAGGAAAGGTACAGGCAGGAAGGAAGGATAACAGAGACAGAAAGTTAGGAAGAGAGAGGAGGAAGCAGCATTTTTGTTTAGTTCATCTTGGTTTCGAACAAAGGTACTTAGAATGTATGTGGGCTGCTCTGGAGGCAGCAATCCCAACTGTTACTCCACTAGGCACATCTCTTACTCATTTTTAATATAAATTATATTATTCAAAGCTTATTATCTGATATTAAGAGCAACAGTTAAATAACACTTTTGATTTTTAAGTATACTACCTTAATATATCTTATATTTATAGAAATAGTTTGTGTTATCTTTTTAATCTTTCAATTAATATACTATACATACACTTGACAATTGATTCTCATTTGTTTAATCACTTATCATGTATTTATTTAAAATCTTTTGTGGAATCATTACTGATTTTTTTTTGAATATGCAAATGATAAAATCTTGACTCAAGCCTGCAGATTACTCATAGTTTATTTTCAGGAATAATGTATAGGTACTATAATATGATCACTGTCAAAAAAGAGTTTATATGAAATGTTCTAGAATTATAGGGAAGATGTTTTAAGTCTGCCTGGTGAAATTAGTAAAAACTTTATCAAAAAGGTGTCTTTGAACTACTTTAAAACATGTATAGGAATTTATCTGAAAGACAATGGAAGAAAATACATTTCAGATAGTAACCCTCTGCAAAAGATTGGAGACATACACTCTCTGTTATATGGTAGGTTGATGTTGCTACCTTGGGGATGTGACAGTGGTAGAGGTGGGCCACTGCTTTAGGTGCTCTATCACAATAGGCCTTGGTTGTCCTGCTATCGAGCTATATTTTGTTGCATTAAAAAAAGATGGAGTGACAGGAAGAGAGTGAAGATGCTTGAGTAGAGAGTGGGCGAGGAGAAAGATGATCAAAAACGTAAAGAGCAGAGAGGATATAGATCATATGTTGGGGGACTTAAAGAAACTAGATTAGTAGGATTTAGTGAATGATTGGATGTGGGGAAGGATCGAGAGAAAGGAGAATGAATCTCAGTTCTGTCTAGGATGAATCTATAATGGAAACCAAGGGAGCAGTAACAGCTCTTTTGAAGAAGTTAATGAATTAATGTCTTGTTTATTATGAAGTAACTCTGGGAAGTAGCGGTCAAGATATTCAGAGGATATATGAATAGTCAGGTACACCCCTAGTATAATCCATTTGAAAGCCAATATTTGGGATAGATTGATGAAAGCTGGGCTTCAGAAAATGAAGTGTCGATGTTCAGTACAGGGGAGAAGACTGCTGAGTGGTGACATTCTTAGAAGAATGAGGAGACAGGTATTAGTAAACTCAATGTGTACTGGAGTAATGCACAATATATTAGTATGGGTCAAGATCCTCTAAGGTGAGATCAAATTATGGAGGGAAGCAATAGAATAAGAGCTGATGTGCTTTTAAATTAAAGATAATTTTAGAAAAGGAGAATGAAATCACGCAATGAAAGAAACGTTTAAGGACACTAATCAGATAGTAACTGAAGGGAAATTTAATGTAGTCAAACTTGTGAGGTTTGGCTGCTGTGGTTAGAAGAGATAGGAGAGGAATATAACCACCACAATATGGGAGACTGAGAAAAATAATGAAATGTAAATTTATGTTCTAATAACACAAGATTATAATTGCATTAGTGATTTGTTTACACTTAACAATTGTTATGTATTGTTACATGCTACTTCTTATCTTGCTTCCAATTAGCTATGATTTCTAAGAAAGTAATTTGTGACCCTTGCATCATTCATCTTTCATTTGGTCTTTTCCTTCTGTTCTGCCTGACTCTCATCTTTTTTCTTTGTTTTTGCTAACCTGCTGAGTAAACAGACAGCTCTGGTGGCAAATTGTGTTGCTTCAAGAGCAGAAGGGAGAAAAACATGTCCTGCAGTTATGATCTTGCTTTCTTGGCAGGCAGGCACAGAGAAGCAGGCTTTAAATTCTAGCAAAAACAACTGCCTTAGATTCAAGGCAGCACTTCTGATTTGTTCCTGTGAGCTTTTTGGGGGGAGGATGGGGAGGGATGGAGAAAGCAATAATAAGCAAACCAAAAAACCAAACAAAACACACACACACACACACACACCCCTAAAAAAACTAAGAGCAGAGGAATGAACTCCTGCTTGTACTTAACTCTTCCTCTTACTGATAAAACTAAGATTCTTCACATTTTGACAGTCACTGCATTTTTTCTATTAAAGTCTTAATTTTTTTTTTCTCTTGTCTGATAAGTATGAGGAAAGCATTGTTGGGCTATCAAAGAGGCCTGATTGCATTTGTAGAGACAAGCAAATTTCTAGTTGGCTGTGCCTGACCATCTCCCTCTATGTTTAGCACCTCCGATGCCAACTTGAAAGGACACAGTGCTATTTGCTTTCATAACTATTTTATGAATTTTTCCCCTTAATACCTGAAAAACTATACTTTCAGACCTCCATGTCAACTTTCTGGGCAGATTAAGCTCCATGTTTTCTTAGAAACTGTTTTGCTATGTATTTGGCAGTTTATCCCCAAATTCTAATGTTGAAGTCCCTTCCCAGGGCCTCAGAATGTGCCACATTTGGAATTAAATGTTTTATGGAGGTAAGTAAGTTAAAAAGGCTGTAAGTATGGGATCCTAATTCATTATGACCAGTTTCCTTAGAGGAGGGAAAAATGCCCGGGATCCACATAGAGAGGAAAGGGAATGTGAGAGAATAGCATGGAGGTAGCCACCTAAAAGACAAGCAGAAAGGCCTCCGGAGAAGTTCAACCTGCCAACACCTTGATCTTGGACTTCCAGCGTCCAGACCTGTGAGGCAGTGACTTGCATTGTTTAAGCTACCCAGTCAATGGTCTTTTGTTACAATATTCCTAACAAACCAATCCACATACTTTCCAGTTAGCAAGTTTGTTTTTTCCTGATGAATATTTGGTAGCATATAACTTTTCTTTGCCATACCAAAATACGATACTTCTGATGATTTGATGAACATTTTTTTCTTATTCTAAGTTGCTTTTACACTTGTAATATTATATCAAAGCTAAGTGCTTTATGTTCTCATTTTCTTGTTAGTATGTTGTGTTTCACTTAGTTGTATTTTTCATTTTTCTAGGCATTTTGAGTACATTTGCTAAAGCTGAAATGTGAATCTCAATAAATGAATAAATAATGATTTAGTGACATCTGCTGTGTGCTTGAACTTTTATTGATTTTCAGGAATGAAATTTTCCAGTAGAGAACAATACATCAAGGATTTCTGTATATCTTATTATATATTGTATTTTTAAAAACGTATGCCAAGATGCAGTTTCTCAGATCAATAGGAAAATAAACTAGTGATGTAGTCAAGAGTCTATGACCTGGAGTTTTGACAAGTAAAAAGTTTGGGGAAATATAACTACTGCTGGCTTCTTAAATGAGTAGTTGATGTTTGATTTATTATGAGTGTTCATGTTGGAATTTTGAAAACTTGCTCTTCTTTTAAAATATATTTAATATAATTTAGCTGTCATGTACCATATAATTTCTTTTATTATGGCAACATGACCAAATATCTTGGTATATAATTTTTTCTAAAATAAGAATGCACAACAATGAAATATATTGACAAAAAATCAATCACATGCATTTTTATGAATGTATATTTTTTGGATGAGGTTACATCTGTATCATATATGCGGTAACTCAAATACTATCAGTTATTTAGGTAACTACTGTGTGATAATTCTTAGTATTTGGAAAACTTTTCCTCAGATAGCATTGGGGTAGGAGACAGTAATATTCTTAAAAGTGTTCTGCTGTTTATAATGATTAAAGTTTCAGGAATATGAAGCATATGAGAAAGCATCATAGATGTACAATTTTAATAGAGAAAAAAAACACGGTAGCCAAATACATGTGGATATACTCTTCAACTACACTAGAATATTAAGTGGAAATTACCGTGGTTCAATAACCCATTACAGTGTTACATAATAATCTCAGTGTATTTATTTGTGTAAATCCCAAAGTATAATGATATATCAAATCTTGTTCTTGTTATCTCTTTGGGATCAAAGTGATTAGCACTGTCCATTACTCCTTGCTGTTTGGAAGTTGGGATATATCATTACTTTTCCTGAAAAGTAATGCTGAAAGATATATTCAAATTATATTTTTATATAATATATAGATAGATAAATAAATAAGTTTTCACATTATAGTGTAAAAGTGAAGAGAGCTATAGGGACCAATGGAGTAAGAATTCAGGGTTTATTAGCTATATTGGAAAATAACTATCTTCATTAAAAAACTATTAAGTATAGTAACTTTATGGCCCTAATGGACTTTCTTATTTATTAGTTACTATAACAAGTTTTCATATGAATAGGTTTTACAGGACTTTATTGGCAAGGTCAACCTGGAAAAGAATCCTTGTTTCTAAATTGCTAATTCAGACTGTGAGAAAAAACAAAACAAAACAAAAAAATGTCACAATGAATATGACAGTTTTTGTCTTTCTGAATATTTAAAAAATTACTTCTTTTCATTTTGTTGGGTGCCTTTTTCTTTGACTAACACCAGTACATCTTTCCAAAATGAGAATACAAATATATAAATCACTTATATTAAGTGTTTGTTATTGATTTAGTTAATTGTCAATAAGATACTGCCTTCTAAAGTAGCTGAAAAATTTCTTGTCAGCCCCACTTCCTTTCTTCTTTATTCGTTTTGTCCTATAGAGTTAACATTGAAAAAAAGCAAAGAAGAGGGGAAACTAAAGATTTTAAAAGATAATAGTAATGAATGTTTTATAATTTTCCCAAGCATGAATTTTAGACAATTTTCAGAGTCAGGTGATATAGATGTAAATACCAGTGTTGGGAAAAGGTGAATCTGTGGGTGAAGAAGGACTTGGTGGATGGAGCAAGTGGCAGAAGTGGGGTTTGATCCTTAATCCTGTGGTTCTGGAACCTGTACTCTCAGGCTCCCTCTCGGTGTCTGTTGGATCAATTCTTCTCTCTTCGGTTATCTGGAAAATGAGCTCAGGGAACTTTATTGTGATGTGTAATTCTCCTTGGTGTGGAGTCTTTGAAAGACTAATGATGACAGATGTTTTTGGAAAATGGTGAAGCACACATGCTGCCCACATTTTTGTTTTTTTTCATTTACCAAAACTACTTCTGATGCCAAAACCACACAACATATCAATTTAGGAGAGACATAGTATTGAAATATAGATTCAGAATTTAGCAATTAAGTGTCAGATTTGGTAGCTTTTTCAAAGAGGAAATATGTAAATAGACTGCTGCTTTACTTTTGAGGCTAATAAGAATATTATCATATAAAATATATTATCTATGTATAGTGTATAAAGAGATATATGCTTAATCACATTTACATACAGAGTGCAAAATGAGGTTTTTCATGACAACAGTAAAATATTTTAATACTTAAAATTTTTGCTATAAATTACTTATTTAAAAATCAGTTAATTTTTACTTCAGGACGAGTAATATGTGCTTATATGATACTATAGCGGAAAGTACCTGAGTACTTTATTGAAGACATAAAAATAAATCACATGTCATTCATTTCAGTAGCTAAAGCTAAGCAGTTCATTTTTGTTCTGTACAAGAGATAACAATATTTGACCCCCGCTTCAGGACACAGGATATTATAAACTCCGATATAGAATGTCTTCATGGAAACTTTGGGAGCATTGTGTCAGACTAAGTGGTGGTGTTGAGACAGGAGCCAGCAGTACTTCTAATTCTCTGTAACAATATCTCTCCTATCATCTCATGAATCAGACATTGTCTGAGTGGAAATCAGAAGATAATGCCAAGCAGACATCAAATGTGCAGAATGTTCTCTTCTGTAGAGTAAAACTTGTTAAATTTCACTCCTGTTTAAATCTCAATTACTGAAAGAAGTAGGTGGTGAAAAATTATCTCATTCTTTCTTGAAGTTGAAGCCCTTAACGATTAATAATTAATTTAGGGTTTGAATCAAGTTAAAGAATCAATTTCATTTAGCTTTTTTCTTCTAAATAGAGTGTACACACTGATTGGTACCGCTATTGTTAGATAGATGGATGTCATTAAGGTGTATGGATTTAAGATACTTTTCTTTCTAGATAAACATTATAAATTCAACTCTAGCCTGTGGACCTATATGTTGTTTATATGTAAGTTATGGGATTCCTCTAGTTAGCAAAGTATTAGATTCAGTATACTATCATAACTTAACTCTAAACTTTCAGAAGTCTGTTTTTAAATGGTTTCATATAAAAACACTATATTTCTCAGTGTCCACCCTTTTTAACAAAATTAAAGATAGGAGCAAGAAAAAATAGTTTGAAAAGTGTTTTTTTCTTCTATCTTTTCTTAAGGTTACTAATAATTCTCTATCATTTCACCTCCCCAAACTCAGCCTCACTGCTTGAAAGTCTTCATTAATAGTCATTGCCTCTTGAACAAACTCCAAACTCCTGTGTCTCTAGATTTTTAACCTCCAAGACAACTGACACGTTGTGCGTCTTTGTGTAGATAATTATTGCCAAAGCTTACTGTTGCTGGTTTTATAGTTGAAATGGTTTGTGAAAGTATAAATGTCATAGTAAGGCACTGCATTATCTGACCTTCTTTTACTTTGCCAAGTTTTTCCCCTATAACATGTTCCCACATATTCTGTTTTAAATAAGAGAGCTAATGTTCCCATACTTTCTTCATGGATTTTATGTGTGCTTTTCTTAAAAACATCTGCTTACTCTATTTTACTTATCATTCTAAGAACAACCAGTGCGATCAACAAGTGTAAGAGGGCTAACTCTCCTTTCTTCAATAGCACCCTGTATAGAACCTTCGCTTTGCTAGTGCTCAGAGTTTGATTGTTGAAGGAATGAGCATATTCAGTTTTTATTCACGCCTACTGAATTATCTTTCAGTTGTCACTTTTTCTCCTAGATATATTGAAAAATTCTCAACATTTGATGTCATTTGTTTTGAATTCAGTAGTACTTACTTCTTAAAAATATCTGAAGGATAATTTTTTATTTGAAACACAGTGTCCCTTGTTATTCACTAGGGATTTATTTCAGGTCCCCTTCAGATACGATACTCCTTGATGCTCAACTCCTTTTTCAAAATGGAGTAGTATTTGCATTTAAACTATATATACAGATATATCTATCTCTCTATATTCTCTATTCTTTGCATTATTTCTAGATTAATTATAATACTAAATAGAATGCAAATGTTATATAGTTACACTGTGTTGTTTAGAGTATAATCACAAGAAAAAAAATCCATACATGTTCAGCATAGATATAATCATCATAAGCCTAAACAAATAGCATGGATTTTCAGATATTGATATGCAATTGGTTGAATCTGCAGATGTGGAACCCAAGAATTCAGAAGAGCAATTATACACAAGAAGAAAGACCACTGTATGGGAGAGCTTGACTTTAACTGCCTTCTCTACAGGCTATTAGAATAAATTTGATCTGAATAAATGGTTTGCTATAAATGACATATGGGAAAACATCTAATAGGGTGCATGCCAACAATAGGTGCTTAATAAATGCCCCCTTTTTTCCATTTCCTCATATTCTTTCCCTGCACTTTGTTCTTTTATTATCCTTTCCTATTCTTCCCTTTATAAAGAGTAAATTTTTAAACAGTAGAATCTTCTTTGACTTAAAACTTTTATGACTTGGATTTTATATTAAATCAATTTGACTTTTTTGTTTTTGTGCCTCTGATTTCCCGTATAAAAAACTAGGACTCTTTTTGCTTATATTTAAAAGCACAATACTAACAAAACAATAGTGTCTTAAGCCCCTAAGATGAAACACATATTTTTAAAACATTACTGCTAAAAAATATCTAGATATGTTATTAGCATTTGTCTCTTAAGTCCTCTTCAGAATAGATTGCTTAAATAGAGAAGACAGATATAGATTCACATGGATTTGGTCAACTGATTTTTTTAAAAGGCTGCAAAGGCAATTCAATAGAGAAAGGACAGCCTTTTCAAAAATTGATATTAAAGTGATTGGACATCCATATGCAGAAAATAAATATTGATTTATATATTGTACTACATTCAATAATTAAATACATAATATATTAAACCTATAACACAAAATCCCCAGAAGGCTACATTGTAGAAAAATTTATAATCTTGCATTAGGCAAATATTTCCTAGATGATTACAAGGAATAGTACATAAAACAGAAATACTGATAAATAACCATCAAAATGAAAACATTTGCTCTTCAAAAGACACTGTTAAGATATTAAAAATACAATCGACCAACTTTTAGAAATAAATTGATTGAAAATAATTCCATATCATATGCCTAAGATTATTTTATCCAGGTTATATAAAGAATTTTTGCAACTCAATGAAAAATATACTTCAATATAAAAAAAAATTTTAGTAGAAAGCCAGTGAAGAAGATATATGAAAATATGCTCAACATCTTTAGTCATTAGGGGAATACAAATTAAACCACAATGTGATAACACCACATACCTCTTAAAATGGTTAAGAGCAATGACAAAAAGCACCACCACCTTGTACTAATGACCATATATGCAACTTAGACTCTGCTACATGCATACATTGCTGGTGGGAATACAAAATGATGTAGTACTTAGGTAAACTTTTTGATAGTTTTTCATACATGTAAACATGCAATTATTAGTCACCAGTTTTCATTGCTAGATATTTATCCAAGGAAAAAGAAAATTTATGCTTCCCCAAACACCTGTATGCAAATGGTTGACAGCTCTGTTTATAATCAATACAAACAATCTGAATTTTCTTCAACTGGTGACTAGATGAACAAATTATAGATGATAGAAACTTCAATATTTCACAGTAGTTGATGGGAGCTAACTAAGGATATATAAAATAACACTAGTCTATGCAATAACATGACTAAATCTCAAATCCATTAAGCAAAGTGAGAAAAATTAGACTCAAAGTGCTTTAAGTTGTATGATTTTTTAAAAATAACATTCGTGTGAAAGCATAGTTATAGATCAATGGATTCTAAGGCAAGGTTACAGGGAGTGAAATTTTCTACAAGAGAACACAAAGGAATCTTGTGGTTTCATGGAACTATTTTATGTCTTGATTGTGGAAGTAGTTACAATGTTGTGCACGTTTTCTAGGACTGATAGAGCTCTACATTAGAAAGGGTGAATCCGGGACTATTGAACTATTTTATATCTATATTTTGATAGTGATCTAAATGACTATAAGTCATAAAACACTGTGTCCAAAAAAGAACATTTTAGTGAATATGAATTATGTTTTAGTTTAAAATAATTAATTGCTTCATGTTCATTGAGAGAAGACTATTACTTCTGTTAACCTGGGATCAAAATTATATAAATCGACGTTTAGTAAACTTTGATATGAATTGAATATTGATGGCCTGTTAATGGATATCTTACCTTTACTAAGATATCTGAAAAATAAAGGAATATGGAGAGTTGGGTGTTTCCAGTTTGATGCAAAGGATGAGTGAGCAAAGGAATACAGGTTACAGATGCTTGCAGGTGGAATGTTGAACTGGCCAATCAAAACGACATTTTATCCTAGACTTTGTGCCTTTTTTAGTGAAAAAAACAGATGAGGTCTTGCATGACTTCCTTTATTACACTCATGAAAAGATTTAGGCGGTGAATTGTCTCTCTTTCATATCCTTACAGACAAGTGCATGTGAATAAATATGAAGAAAAAACGAAAAAAAATTTTTTAACAGAAAAGACCTCATACACTTATTTTATTTTATATTATTAGTCACTCAGTAATGCTACTTAATTCAAATATTTTATTTGAAAACTTGAGAATTTATCTAATGGAATAAACATTTGAAGCAAATTTTACAACTAAGGAAAATTGAGTCATATGCAGAAAGGTCAATAATATGCTGGAGGATGCATAACCAGATTGTTGCTAGGTTAACCCTTTAAGTCAGGCTGCGCAATGATTTAGGCTTCAGCCTGATGACGTTACCCATGTTAGTTTGCATCCTTCTCACCTCTTCAACCTATAGGTCTTGTATTTTTGGGAAAATTACTTAACTTCTCTGTACCACAGTTTCTCAAAATAGTTGTAATGACAGTTCTCACCTCAAACTATCATTATGAGATAATGCATGTAAATTACAGTGCTTGGCACATGGTGAATACTCAATGAATGGCTGAATGTTTAGTATTGAAAGTCATTTTTGAGATAAATAGTTCTCAATAGCTAAATGCCCTTAGCTTCTTTTTCTTTCTCCTTTTCTTATAAAAACTTAGAGTACATCTAACCTACTGTGTTTTGAGTGATGATAAGCTCATTAACAGAATGTATAGATTATCCTATTAGTGAACCCACAAATAAATACCGTGTTCTTGATATTTTTTAAATCATTTCTTGCCTCAGGTACTTTGATTTATTTATTTTCCATTTATTTTATACTCAAAATATTTTTTTCCTTTGCTTTTACTCTGCATAAGAATACATTGCATGTGTTTGCATGCAACTTTTTAAAAACACTTTCCCTTTTTAAAAACACTGTTTTGTCCGTCGGATCTATGTCTTATTAATTGAAACTTTTCTGTATATAACTGTTTCCTTTTTACCATACAAGTTCAATTCCTTTTCTTAGTTTTCTTTTTTACTTTTTATATTCTGAAAATATTTTCTGTTATTTTTTCCTTATTTTTTCTTTCCAGAATGCTTTCTGGAAGAGTGTGCTGTGATTTTCTATTAACTTGTTTTTATTTTCATGCTCTGAAGTGACATGCTCGGTCTCTGCTATTATCCATATGAGAAACAAAGATACAAGGAACATAAACTGCGCCTCAGAAGCTACTGGCAATTGATTACCTACTCTAATTTTTAAAAGATTTGTTCATGAGATGTTTTGCATTTCACTTAAAATCTATGTTAAATAGAAAAAAGTTTATTTTTATAAAAATAAGTAATAAATCATGTGTGCAGGCATATGCATAATCATTTAGAAATTATCTCTGTGCAAGTAGTCACTAAATTTATCCCCCCCTTCCTTCACTGATTCTTTTTGGCAGACATGAGAATAATGTCTCTTATTTTTTTGTTTATAATTTCCATTAAGGAATTCATGAGCGTAGCCAACAAACTACTTGTATGAAGAAAACATAGTTGACAAAATTATTGGTATATATTCCTTCGTAGGAAACTTTATGAAGTGAAAATTATACCTATGATAAAATATCAAAGAAATTAGAAATTATGGACATACTTCAAAATATTCTTTATATTTTCTATAGGGTTTCAGTAGGTTACATGATACAATCCGTCTCTAATTATATTAGTAAAATATGATGTGGAGCATAATTTTGCTAAAAAGAATTAACTCTGCACTTGTATGACAATGATTTTTCTAGGCAAAACTAAGTGGAGGCTTGATCAAGGGGCTAGGATTTCTAGTTCACTAAACCTTACATAACATTTTCTGCTTATAATTTTCTTTGTAATAGGAACTTTTGTCATACAAATTAATTTTGCTACTGTAGTTACAGCTATCACATTGAAACAGCAGTTCTCCCTTTAAGAAGGCAGGATATTTCTATGATTTATCCATAGTAGGAAGTACTTACTCTTGGAGCCAGGTTTTCTACAAGTAGCTCTTTATTTTCTCCTTTTTCAGTAAATACATTCATGAATTACAATTGTATACACACTGAACTAAATGCAATGTCTTTATTTATGGGAGTACCATCAGTTCATTAGTCATCCAGTATTATCTGACCAGAGTTTTAATGTCAATTTAAACATATCCCTTCCTCTGTGATATGCACATATTTTCAGAGACGAAACACATATATAGCTATTAAAATAGTTAGAAATAAACACATAATTACAAGTTACAAGAATGAAAGTGACTAATTGGAGAAAGTATCTTAAAGCTGCAATTTTATGAAAGAAAGCTCCATAGACAGGAACAGGGATACTGTTCTAGGCAATAAGAAAAATCTAAGTGGATGAGGTTCACTTTTAACTATAGAGACAGCATAAAGGCACTTTAGTGTCCTTGTTCACAGCATATTTTTGTTAAATTCCAGGGTTTCAGATTCATTCTCATTAGGAATATTGCCTTTTCAGGAAGGGCTTTATAGTCTTATGATTGAACAAGAACAAAGACCAGAGTATGGTCTAATGATCATTCTCTAAATTTGCTGCATAATGTATCTGTCTACTTGTCCAAGAATGGGGCAGTCCCTCAGGCAAAAGATTAACTTGAATCTAAATTTTATTGTTAAATAAGCCAGTAAGATGTTATATCTTTGTAGTTATAATTTTGTGGTAGATTTTTCTTCACGTTATATTAGAGATCCCACATAAAAATAAAGGCTTGGATAAGGAAAAATGTTTTAAGCTTATTCTAGTCTCATTCTTAGAGCTGTGAGTCTTTTTATATGACCAAATTAAAAGAAAAAAAATAGTTATTTTTCTGGATAAAAGATAATTAGAAAGCATGTCAACCAGAAGTCAATATTAAATTTGTCATTGTTCAAATATGCCCTCCAGTTTGTAAAAAAAAAGAAGAAAAGTAAGTGTGTTTTATTCATCGGTAATAATTTAAGTACTACTAGATAACCAGGTTTATCTTATTCATCACAGAAACACCTTAGCATCCTTACGTTTTTAATCGAAGGCAAAAATATTGATCAGTCTATGCTAGAATGTATTTAAAACATTAAATGGTCAATTTTACCTGCCTCTTAGCTTCAGATTCATTGATCAAGTGCTTTTTATAGTACTTTAAAAACCCTTGAGTTTTTAGGTTTTGTTCTTAAATTAATATTTAGTCTTTTTCATATTGTACTTAAAGTTATTGATAGTAGAGTCATCTTGTTATGCTTTTGAGGCGAATTTTGAGGAAACAACTTAGGGTAGGGACTTGCTCTCTGGAGAACGAAGCACGTAATTCAAATCCACTCCATATCTCCTCAGAGTTTTAGTTCAATTACTAATGGACAATGATTTAATGAATTATGCCTACATTATGAATCCTCCATAAAGTACTGAAAGAAAGGGTCTCAGAAAGTTTTCAGTTGGAAAACATACAGAGATTGGGAAGAATACTGCATGCAGGGAAACCTAGAAGCTTGATGACCTTTCTGCATACCTTGTCCAATGCATCTTTTCCATTTCTTCCTAAATTATATCATTTATAAGGAATCATTGCTCCATTGAGTAACTGACTAACAAAATTTTCTGAGCAATGTGAAATCTTCTGGAAAATTTATCAAATCTGAGGAGGGGTGTTCATCACCTCTGATTTGTAGGTAAATGGAAGCAAATGTAATAAACTGGACTTGAGCCTGGCACCTAAAGGGTATTTTGGGAACCTCCAATCTGTAATCTATTGGTCAGAAGCACTGGTAACTACCCAAGCTTGTGATTGGCATATGAAGTGATAGGTGATCTTGGGAGATGAAAATAATGTCAGAATTGAGTAGAATTTTCTGACACCTTCTTGGTATCCAAGAATTGCTTGTTGATGTTCAGAAATTACACTTTCATAGTGGAGGTGTGCCCATAGACCTTCACAGAGGGAAGTCTTTTTTTTTAATATAAACAATTATACATTGACAATTTGCACAAAAAATGTAATGAGGATATCTTTGTTCCCTTATATTCTCTCTTTTATTCATTAAATATTCTTGAGTACTGATTTTAGGATTTTAGTGGGAGGGGAACAAAGGTGGTAGGCATTGAATTTCGAAAAGTACTGGGAGCAAGTTCACATAGGTCCTTTTAAGTAATTGTGGACTCTGGGTTTTACTTTGAGTGAAAAAGAGAAACTTGCAGACTTTAAGGAAATGTGATATACTCTGTCTTAATTTTAAAAGGATTTTTGTGGCCACTGTGTGAAAATACTTTAGTAGCTATCAGATAGGAGAAATAATAACAATGAGAAAGCTATTATACAAACATAAGTGAGAAGTGATCATATTTTAATTTTTATGTTAGAACCCACACTTTATGTAAACACAGTGTTTGAGATGTTATACAAAGACAGGAATCTCAGATGACTCCAATGTGGTGACACTGAGCGATTGGAAGGTGGAATTGCCGTACATTGAATGAAAGAAAGTATCCACTTTTACCAGCTGATATTAATATCCAGTGGTAGAATTCAAGCGAATTTGATTACAGATTATGAGCAGAATACTTTAAGAAAACATGGAGGGAAGACAAAGAAAAAAATAGAGAAAATAACCATGTTTCTGTTTTTAAGTTGCTTTTAACTACTTTGAACCTTCATTCTCCTTGAATGGTCTCTGAAGTCTTGCCTACAATGAGTGATAAAATTAAAGAGATTGATTTGCAATGTAAAAACTTGATCAGAAATAGTGAGGCTTTCATTTAGTTTTTAAGGCAGTGCTTCTGGTCTCCATGTATAAATATTCCCACCAAATTGTGTATGCGCCATCATGTTAAACTACTCTGTATGGAGATCTTTTGAGAAAACAAGTGATGCTTCTTAGCAAAATTAAATTGGTTTTGTCCATTTTTCATATGTGAAACAGCCCATATAGGTATTTCAAAATGATTATTTTTTCACACTTGTTGAGCTGCTTCTGCTAATAGTTGCAATATTGCAATACATAGTTTAAGAATGTTTTCAGTATTTAAATATATTACACTTCTCATAGTGTTTTTTTTTTCTTTGTTTCCATTAGCGTTATATACTAGAAACGATCCCTAAAATAATGAAATAACACACTCATAAAAAGTGATTGAGGAAGACTTCATAAAAGGAATATTTCAAAGGTGTGGGCAGGGTTAAAGTATACCAAGGGATAGTGAAGCTTGTGGGGTAGGCTCATAATATACTAAGGTTGCTGTTAAATGCTTTAAGTAAGTGGAAAGATTTTTTTGACACCTACAATAAGACGTAGTAGTAGTGTTAGAGGGCCACTCAAAGAAATAGCAAACTTTGGTGTAGGAACAAAGTCTCAAGCAAAGCAAGTTGGAAATGATTGGTCTCACACCACTTTGGCTTACTTGCTTGCATTTTTTTTAACATTGTTTGTTTGTTTTTCCCTTACACAACACTGTTCCTCAGCTATGTTCCTTTAGCAATTCTCAGAACAGCTTCCTCAAGGAGCCCGCTGCCCTGAACAGCCTAGGCCCTGTTTACACAAACTTCTTAGCAGTGACTAGCACATCAGAAAACATGCCTTCTCTTTGATGTAGGCTGGTGGGGATGGGCATCTTAATTTGGGTACCACTGTGTTCCCACTGTATTAAATGAGGACTATGTTGCTGGAGTCAAAGCTGGAACCAGGCATGCAGTGTCCCACAGTGAGAAACTTTTCTTCTGTCCCCTCCTGACCAGGAGTACTCACTGGCCCACCTTGCCCAGCTCATTCTTATCAAAGACAAGGATGCAATGAAAAGAACTGCTATCCTGTCCTCGTACATGCTGATTCTTGCATTTTTCATTGGTTTAAAAACATAAAAAGATTACATTAGGAAAAGGGGGCCAATTCATATAGTCCATAAACATCATCTTCCAGGGGATACTGAAAACTGTAGTGAGCCAGAGAGTAGATTTGGAGGAATCCACAGAGAAGTGTAGCCAATATGAAATTATATTCTGCAAGGAAGGAACTGATTTATGTTGAAGTCCACAAAGATTTCAAATGAGCCAATATTGTTCATTATACTCCCAAGTGGATACACTTTACAAGTAATTTCTTCCTCTTAGTTTGTATGTATTTTGTGAATTTTTATTAGAAAATATTTTAAAATCACAGATTAGTTGCAAAAATAAAAACATTTTGAGAAACACCCATATATTCTTCACTTAGATTTATATTTTTAAATGTTTTATGCCATTTACTTTACCATATTCTATAGTTTCCTCAAATATATTACATATATTATTCAATGCTAAGAGCATTGGTGGCCGGGAATGCTTGGGCCCTTGACTTCAGGTCTCTTCAAAAACTGCAGACACTTACATACACCAAGACCAGTATGGGGCTGGCAGCCTTTCTCCATGAAACCTGCCAGACAAAGCCTTTGTATTGCCAATAGTCAGGATTGAAAGATCACAAAAAGGATTTGAGACAGTAACCAGATTCTTCAATACTTTGTCACAAACAATAATTTCATGCTATTATTTTTTACTTCTGATTTTACCTTTGTTTTTAGTCTTAATTCTAAAAGTAAATATATGGCATGCTAACTATCCCCTAATGCTAACTGTCCCCTTTGCAAAGTTTTTGATTCTCTCTTGTTTGGGTGAAGTTCATCTTCTAGTAGGTTCCTTAGAAGAGTGCATGTGTACAATATTCCCTGAGTCTTTGAACATTTAGATCTGTTTTTCTGAATAGCCTTGATACTTGAAACAGGTTTGGCTGAATATCTTTGACTCATATGTTATTCTTTATTATATTTGATACAATTTTTTTTCTTTTTTTATTGAAGAAGCATTCGTTTGTAAAATCATGCAGGTTTTATGTATACGGGCTTATGAGTCAACAATTGCATTTGCTACGTTATTTTTTGTCATCAGAAATCTAGTTTCCATCTAACACTGTGTAGTCAAGTTCCTGTTACCAAGTTTACACACCCCACTTCACCTTTCCTTTGGTTGCCACTATTTTGTTCTTAGTTTCTAAAAGTTTGTTTTGTCATTCTTTTCTTTAATTTTTCTGTCATGTGAATTAAATTAGTGTTTCTCCTTCTCCATTTGAATTTTTTCACTGTGCATAATACGTTCTAATTCCAAGCATATTGTTCCAAATAGTAGGATTTCCTCTTTTTCGTAGCTGAGTAGTGTTGCATAGTGTGTATATACACCATAAGTTTTTTCATACAGTCATTTTAATGGGTACTTAGGTTGTTTCAGCTCTTAGCTGTTGTGAATAATGCTGTAATGAACAGGGGTGGTGCATACATTTTTCTAACTTAAGGTTTTCCGGTTCTTTGGATAAATACCCAGGGGTGGGATAGCTAGATCATATTTTATTTCTATTCTAAATTTTCTGAGGAACCTCTATGCTGTTTTCCATTACAGCTATACCAATTTACATTTCTACTAAAAATATATGAAGGTAACTTTTTCTCTACATCCTTGTCAATACTTGTTTGTTTTGCACTTTTATTTTTTAACTTCCTTGACGATGTGACTCAGTGTATGCTTTGCTGAAGATTCTAGTGACATTCTAATTCTCTTGTATTTGTATCTTTTCCTGAAGATCCTAAGGATATTATCTTTAAACTTGAATAACTTTGCTAAATACGTGCCAGAATTTATTATTAAAGGTTAATTGAAATGGTGAGGCATTTCAATATATAAATTTAGTTATATTTTCATTTTTTAGAATGTTTTCTTTGACTAAAGTTGCAAATATTTCTTTCTTTTGATTTTCTTTTTGATGGGCACCAGTTATACAGTTTTTGGATTGCCTTTGCCTGTCACCAATTAAATGCCTTTTCTGTAGCCCTTTTAATTTTTAGATACAATTTCATTCTCTTTGTGATTTTACTGTATATTCATATAATGATCTTTACAAAATTTTTATTTGAACCTGCTTTACTTTTTTTAGTAGTCTTTTTCATACATTAATAGTAATCCCTTTACTTTTATTTCTTTCCTGAATTCAGTGAATTCTCATTTAATTTCCTCATATTTGTTTATTTCTGGTATTAGTTTTTGTATTTATAAGTTAAAATGTATTTAAAAATACCTTTAAGACTGCAAATAAACGTTTTAGGATTTTTAATTCAACTTGGAATGTTGCATAATTTTTTTAGCTTCATGTTTGAATTTTACAAAATAGTTTTCATCTGCAGAATTGCTGTAGTCATAATTTAATTTTCCACAGTCATTTCTCATGGATGTGATCTGATTTTATCTTAGACTGATAATTTTATGACTAGGCTCCTAGTTCAAGGGTACTTTTATCTGTAATTTTTCTTTTTTTTTGTTTAGTTCTTTTAAAATAATGTTTTTGGTGGTGATGGACATAGGAAAGAGTTGTTGAATTTTGTTATCACTTTTCTACAGGAGATATAATTTTTCCTTTTAATTTCTATTTTCCATCACTGCTTATTTCAGTACCTGATCTAAGTATATCATTTCCTATAGGAACCAATGCTTTTCCAAGGCTGTCACTCCCGAGCCTACACTATGTCAATTTCCTTTTCTACAGTCAATGTTGTGTCCAACTGAATTTTGAGCTGTGTTTTCCATATGTGAAATGAATGCTGCAGTTTTTTTTCAGGAGTTTTGGTGTGTGTTTCATCTGTATCTTCTGCCTAATTCACTTTTTCATGGAGTCTCTTATTTTTTTCTCTCCTACTTCTCATACCTACAGACTCTGTTTTTAACTCCAATCTCAAGTCTAAATCGGGTTCTTAGATTTTCTATGGCCGTGCCTTAGCCAGCAAAGCTGCCTGAGTCACAGGTGTGCACACTACAGACTTCTTCATTAGGTGTCTGGTGGAAACGCCACTGGAATTTTATTTTTGTCATTTTAAAAGATCGTGGTGTTCTCTGTCTCCTGGTGATTTGCAGTCTTGGGTTATTTTTGGATTTATTTGCTCTTATTGCTCACTTCATGGTTTATTTGGGTGCATACGAGGAAGAGTTAGGGTCAGTTAGCCAACCTTGTTCTCCAAACCCAGAGATAATAATTTATCTTTATTTAAACAAAACTGAAAATTACAGGCAATTTAAAAAATTTTTAAGTAATTTTGAAATAAAGTTCATTGTTATTAATGTTGATTATGCAATGAAAGTTCTGACTTCAAAAGCAAAGAAAAATATATGGAACCATATATGGAATTTCTTGTTAGGATAAGATAATTAAATGAAAACATATCCTTTTAAATTTTGATATTCTGATGTCATTAAGATAAAAGCTAATTTGTTGCTTAACAGTGATATTATTAGCCAATAATAACTAAGAATAATACTTAAACACTAGAGAAATACTTACCCACTGAGAAAATGGTGAATATTCAAATATACCTCTGATTTTTTTCTAAAAACATTTGACATATTTACTGTTTTGACTAAATTGACAAGGCAGTGTATTTATTCTACCAGTTTGATGGATATTTTAATATAATTTAACTACTTCTTTGAATAGCATTAATATAATTTAGAGTAAATAGAAGTCAGTAAGACTGAATACCTTGATGATTCAGTGTTTTAGATCTTCAGCTGTGCTGATATGGTCCACATGAAGCCCAAGGACCCAGGTTCCCAATTAAGGCCAGGGAAACAACCAAGATCAGCAACTAACTGAATAAATAAAAATGCTTCTTCCTCTTCTCTCTTCCTGCCTACCTGCCTGCTCACCTTAATTCCAGTATGCTTCCTTTATCTAAAAAAAAAAGGAAAGACAGTAATAAACTCAGTAAGATTAACTTTGATGACTGTCGAAAACTTAGCACAAGTTTGGGTAGGATATTCCCATATTAAAAAACATACATATAGGTGCACCCCCTATGAAGTAGCAATTAGGTCATTCGCCTATAAAGGAGCATATGCCACATAATGGGTTTGAATCCTGGGTCTGGGGAGGAGGTTGTTGGGGGGAGGGAACTGTGAACAATTAAAATGTAAATAAAATAAAATACTTAGCAAGAACGACAAAATTATATTATATATATAAGCTTTAAGATACATTTCCAGTATTGGGTAGAAAGAGATTGATGGTAGTATGCTATTAACTCCCACTGAAAGAAGAAGAAAATATAACATTCAGAATTTTCTAAATTTGAAGGCACATTAAGCAATGAAAGCAGAGACTACTTGAATTAAAATTTTAATTAAGGAAGAGTCCATCTGTGGTATTGATATCACAGATGTTGGACTTTCTTTTCTCTGTTTATATTATATTCTTAAAGATGTTTCATCATTATTTTCATAAAGGAACAAAATATTTCATCTTTTATATGCATACTGAGAATTTAAACAAAACTTATGCAGTCAAAAGAAAACAATGTACAGATAATTAAAATCTCAGATAAAAGTGTACCTTTGTGGCTGAGGTGACTGAGGTGGCTAAGGTGCAGGTCATAGAAAGCTCAAGGGACCTGGAGTTAAAAAAAAATCAGAGAGAGAGAGAGAATAAGAAAGAAGCAATATTAGAAAAATAATCTCTGAAACATTTCCAAATATGACGAAGAACTTTTACTTATAGATTAAAAAATATGTCAGTCCTTAAGCAGTGTAAATATGAAGACTCAGGCACTACAAAACTGTATATTTGAAACCGAAGATAAAGAGTAATTAACCATAGTAAAATGAGTGGAGTAAAATATGTTCATTAGTATTAAAATAGCAACAACTGACTTCTTCCTGTTGAATTAAGAAAACATAAACTGATGTATTTAAAGGGATAAAAAATAGTAAATATAATATTTTGTTAAACATTAAAAATATATAAAATGATTTTTTAGATAAAGCAATGTTTCTATAGCAACATTCACTAAAAATGCTAATGAAAGTGCTTCATCTTGAAGAAAAATAATTTAAAACAGAAACGTGTAACTGTATAAAAAAATAAAAGAGTTCCAAAAGGATCCATTATAGATGTAGGTCAATATACAGAAATATAAAACAAAACAAAACAAAAAAAGCAACACAAAACCCTGTACTTTTATAGACTAGCAATGAATAGTTATAAAATTAAAACATTAAAAAATGTTATTTACTATAGTATAAAAACACACAAAAATGTTAATTTTTAGATGTGTGGAACACCTATACTTGAAGTTTTAAGAGATTTTTCTCCTTAGAGAACAATTAACAGCAAAATAAATGAAGGCTATAACTGATCTGTACATTTGTTGCTTTTCTTCTCTATAGTAAATCTCTATAGTTCATTTTGGTAAACATTAAGATCATTCTAATATTTGTATAGAAATTCAAAGGACATAGCATAGCGAGAATTATCTTTAATAAGGACTCACAATAGAGTCAAGAGAAGTTATCGGTAGATAGGTTTAGCACAAGGATCAACAAGTAAACTAGTAGGATAGACTAGAGAGTATAGAAAGACCAAAACATTTAAATTGGGAAATAGATTGTCTTTTTATAAAAAAGGTGATTCCTTTTTGTAACTTGAAATTGACCTTTGGCAAAAGTAAGAAGTATCATTTACTTTCTATCCCAGGTGATTTGAGTAGTTTCAAGCATATATTGGATATTGAATAAATAGTTGATGAATTAATGACAAGTAGCATAAACCTCATTATTGAGAAGTTTTTGTTTCAATACATACTTAACAACAGCAACAAGGCTGACCCAGAGCTTAGGCTCCTGGAAATTTCCCTATTGAGTATGAGAGGAATTTAAGTGTTGGTTGATTCTACAGTTGCTTGGTATGTGACCCTAAATGCAAAAATAAAGTTACTCATGACTGAGCTCCGGTCAACGGATTTACTTTCTACATTTTGCTGCTTAGTGAGAAGCACAGTTTGTTATTTGGTGTTGAATTAAATCAAGAGGAAATGGAAGTATATTCTTTAATGTTCCTTCTGTGTCTCTTTATAAGGGAAATACCATTATTTAAGGTAATTTTAAAATTTCTGAGAACTACGTTGTCAAATAGTTCCACATATTGTTGACATGATACAAAATAGCTCATTTAAGAAAGTTTAATCTATGTTTTCATCAGACAGAAAGAATAATATGAATGAAGTGATTTAAAGCTGATTTGGTGAACAATATAAAAGGATTTGTGAAAATAAAGAGAAAAATGGATAAAAAATCATGAAAATTAATTTACTACCTTTTCATCTTTCATTTTGTGACAAAGAATTGAGTTTGAGATAGAAAAAATGGTAGCATTTAGCTGTTAATAAAGAAATCTTAAAATACTCTAGGATGATTTAAAATGGATAATAATATGTCTTTTCTTTAAATTGTCTTTCTTTATTGGTTTCCTTTTCTAAAACTTCTGGAATCAATTGTGGTTAAGAAATACTAGTTTTCCAAAAGTGAAATTTTGAAATAAAATTAAATGCTTCAGAAGTGTTTTCTGATTTTTGAATTTTCGTTACAAGTTGGCACTTTATTAATTAAATCATAATGATTTTCTGCCAATATTTAACTCAGTACAAAACACTGAAATAATAACTGAAATTTACTTACTTCTTTGGACCTCTGTTGAGCTATGATGCCATTTGGATGAAGAGCTCATAATTAAAATTGCCCAAAAATCTGGATTTTTAAAATTTTATACCAGGTGCAAAAAGTTAATATTATCAATCCTAATTTATTGACAAGTACTTCCATTACTGACAGAAAAATATATATACTTGAAGTTTCATCTTCCTGTTATTGATGTTGCCTTTTTTATAATTCCAACTAAATACTTTGAAATTTAAATTCTATGTAAATACAGTCAGTCTCATTATTTAAGGATTCTGTATTTGTTATCTTCTACTCACTAAAATGTGCTTGAACCTCTAAATCAGTACTTCTGCTGCTTTTATAGTCATTCCTGTACGTGAAAAGAGCAGTGAAAAATTTGAGTTACCAATCTAATCACTCCTAGTTGAGAGACTTAGGGTAATGCTCTGCCTTCTCTCTTCAGCTCTCACTGTAATTGAATGTCTTTTGTAACAGTATTTAGTGTCATCATTTTCACGTTTTTGTTTTTACTTTCACTATTTGAAAGGGCCCCGAGGCTCAGTGTTGAAGTGTGCTCTAATGTTCCTAAGTGTAATAAGGCGGTGATGGTATAAGAAGAGTTGTATGTGTTAGATGAGCTTCATTATAGCATGAGTTCTAGTGTTGTTGGTCTTGAGTATAATCATGAACATCACAGTAGTGTATACAGAAAAATGAAGAGGAAGTTTACTGATTTGTACATGAGACTGCTCTGCAAAGTGTTAAAGTAACGTTGGTGATGCCTGAGGAAGCTGTGAAAGCGATGTGATCATGGATAAACATGGATTCCTGAGTCGAGGACCCATAAAAGATAATAGAAAGTGTGTTGTGAGGCTAAGATTTAAGGAAACTTACAGTCACATTATCCAGGGTCAGGAAAATGGTAGATTAATTTATTTAGATAAAGCTGAATAATACCAAATTTTTTAACTGGAAAATTGCTCTCTGGTTATCAGGCAAACAAAGAATTAAAAGAAGACCAGAGAAATTTATTTTAAAATAATTTTTAAAAAGTAACAATTTTTTACAGTTTTATCTCAGAAAATTATATATATGCAATCATTGCATGACTATGATTTGAATATCCAGCTATGTCTGTGAATCTCAAATTGTTGTCTATGGATCTCTGTACACTCAGAGTGTCATAATGTCAGAATTCTTTTCTAATAATACTTATACTTTTCCCCCCCATTTTGTTGATATAAGCACTGGTGGAGACAAAAAGTAATGAGTAAAACTTCTGGCGTTTTATATGGATGAAGGTAGTAAGAGGATTCCATTTATAATGAAATGGAAAGTAAACATAAAGTACTTCAGCTTCATATTGAAATGCGATGAATGTCTAGAGCATAACTTCATGGGCAATTATTTGAATTGCAAGCTGAGCTAGCTACTTTTTTCATTAAACATTTTTATCTGAATGAATGATTAAACTGTGCATATTCAAAGTTGGGCATTTGGCAGACGTTTTTCTTGAAATATGAAGTGAGTCATTTACCACAAAGAAAACAAATAGCAATATTTAATGCCAATGATAAAATTCAAGCTTCCAAGTGAAAATTAGAATTTTGGAGAAGTTATATGCTTCAGTGTGAACTATATAGTTTCCTAATATTTAAAGATCTCTGAGGAAATCAGTGAAGATATAATTAAATGTAATTATTTTATATTGCTTGGGAAAGTGTTAACATTTGAAAAGTCTTCCTTACTCAATGAACTAATATTTTCTATGTATAATTTTATAATGCATGATTTTGCTAAATTATGCTTATATTAAAACCCACTCAAAATGCAAGATAGACAAATAGATTTAACCTAGAGTGAATAGTAATTATAAGGTTTCTTGTTTCATGTTGCAAGTAACCTTTAAGAAGTGATTACTGAGTTTCGATGTAGTCTCAAGGTAAAATATTCAAAGTTATCTAAAAAAAACTATAAAGAGATTTTCCATTTTCCACCTGGGTGTATGCATCAAGCAAAACAATATAACCTAAAGAACTTCTTACAGCAGATTAAATTTGAAGACAGAGATGAGGCTACAGTTGACTTTGTATTAAGTTAGGTATTAGAGAAATTTTAAATGTGCAAGAATATTAATTTCTCATCAGTTTTTGGAAAATATAATTATTTGACACTAAAATATTTATATGTTAACTTGTATGTCAGTATTTTGCATGTATGTTTTTCATATAGTGTTGTTGATAGACATAACAAGAATAACCGATGCTTTTGGGCCCTGAATCATTTTTTTTTTTTTAACAAGAAAGGAAGGCATGTGGGAATGAAGGTAAACAGGTAAGCAGGAAGGATGGAAGAGAGAGGAAGAAGAAGCATTTTATTTATTTATTTCTTCATTTTGGTAGTTCCTGTGGCTCTAGGTTGAAAACATGTGTTCTTTGTCTTTATGTGGTCTACTCACCAGTTGTTGGTTTAGCACCTGAGCCACCAGGATTCTCCCTGAATCATGTTTAAGAGAGTAAAGAGAGTCCTAAGACCAATAAACTTGAGACCTGCTGCACTAGATTTGCAAATATCTCAATAGTATAAACAGTATAAAGTTATAATCTTAGCTAGGCTTGAAAGTCAAAATGGCAGTTTTACAAGGTAATCTAAAGGTAGGTCTCAACACTTAGGTATTTCACTACAACTAAAGTTGTTTTGCTCAGCAAAGTCCCTGGCAAATGACAAAGAAAAAGTATAACAGCAAATTCTCTAGTTTCTATTTGATGAAATGATGTAGATGAACCAAAGAACAGAGAAAAGTTTGTTTTCATGAGATTTGAAGAATCAGTCTGCTGATACAGCATAATAATGTGAATGGGCATTAAGATGCTAATATTTTTTGAGAATAATCAAGTTTTACACACATGATTTTGTTTCCTTTTCACACAATTCATTGTGGCACGTGCTACTGTTAAAATTTTGTAGATATGAAAAATGTAGCTGATTGAGGCTTAGCAGGTTTGCTGAAATCACATAGAAAATAAGAAAGTGGAGACTCAGACTTGATATTATTAATGCCTTGCTTATTCTTTGCTCTTTCATTACTATATTGTTATGAGAATATCTTTTCTTTTATAGAAAAGGTATTTTTTTGTGTGTGTGTGAATATGTACGTACAGAACGAAGACAAGTAAGCAGGCAGACAAGGAAGAGAGAGAGAGAGAGAGAGAGAGAGAGAGAGAGAGAGAGAGAGAGAGAGAGAGAGAGAACAAGAAGCACTTTTGAAAAAGTTTAGCTGTTAATACTTGTTGTTTTCCCCTGGACGGGGGGACTCAAACCCAGGAGCATGTGGCTTGCTCCTTGGGAGGCTATTGACCTAACCACTGTTCTACCAGAATAATTTCTTTCTAATTTTTTTTCAACCCTTAGGTTTCAAGTCGCAATCATATGACAAATAAAACTAATGTTTTTAAATTTAAAATTATTTGTATTGTTATAAAATGAATGCATGAAAATTAATAATGAATGCAAAAAGCAAGATAATAACCCACGTGTATTTGCTTTTTTTACTCAAATGGATAGATTGCCCTCTGTTTAACATATCTATGTCTATGATACCTTTAGATATGTATAATTAACATTTTTAGGTATCAAATATTCCATTATAACAGTTTTAGTTTTCTAAGTAAATTTTAACTGTGTGGATATTCTATAAAATGTTTAATGGCTCTTATTGTTGAGAATAGAAACATGTTCCATATTTTGGTATTGTAAATATGTAGCAGTAAACACTCTTCAATTATAATTTAGAAAAAATCTATAGTTCCTTACCCAGAAAACAGTTAAATGTAAAATATATATGTACCTCCAAGGTATACCGAGTAGGTATTATTGCTATTAACATAAATTACTCAAATATTTGTTGTTTATTTACCACTAGAAAAAATATTTTGTCACAAATATCACTAATGACCATTATATTGTTTTATATGCTCATAGGACTTTTTAGTTTTATAAAATTCTCTTTAAATATTAAAATATTTCTAGAACTAATCATCACTATCATTTGCATATTAATTACTATGTGCCAGGCACTTTTGTAAAAGTACTCTTTGTATTGATATACTTAACCCTGAAAACAATCTTTTGAGATAATGTACTGTTTAGTTTTGTCCAAAATAATTTGTCTAACAGCACAATTTTATTTCTTACTCACATTGCATATCTATTGTTGACCCCCTGCACCTGTGCTCTGTCTTTTCTTCGTAGGAACCAGGCTGAAAGATTTATTTCTATAGGGACTTTATTTAATGGCAAAGGAAAAAGTGAGAGGGCTTAATTATAAAATGATTCTTAAAACTTAAGAATGTATATTACTTGACTTTTCCAAAACTTAATGGGTGTTTAAGTGTACTTATCGCTTTTTGGTTTTTTCACATTGCTTCGGCCAAAGTAATTGAAACAGCTAACGTGTCTTAAGGGAATGAGGATATATAATTTTTCCTATTAAGGAATATGCCAACGACAGGATCATTCATTCTTTCAATGAAGACAAAAAAGAATTACTTTCTCATGAAAGGGCTGGCAAATATTTGAGAACAAAAATATAATTGATCACATTATATGCTTTTATTTTCTTCATTTTATAGATAAAGAAACCGAGATAGAGTTTAAGTGATTTAATCAGACTCAGAGATTTAATAAATGTTGGAACCAGGATGTTCTCTGGATTTCAGAGACAATGCTCTGGTTCCTTAATAGGAAATAAATTGCATCATTAAAAATCACTAGCATTTTATAGATTTTATAAATATAAAAATTTTGTAATTTAATACTCAAAACCCAGCCCATTTTTCTTTGATAAATGCTGAATTGAATGGATTGCATGGATTAGTATAACCTAGGATTATCCCAAGAAAACCAAAATGAGTGTTTAACCTAAAGGCAAATTTCATAAAACACTGTACTATTGGGAACTAAGGTCTTTGGCAACTTTGGGTAAGGAATACTAATAATGTAAACACTTACAGAGGCTTCACTGCAAAATACATGAAGTAATACCCTCCAAGGCATAGTAAATTCCTACATTGACTTAGCTTCTTTGCTGTATACTGTAAATGAACCTTCTTAATATTTGTAGTGTTTCCCAAGATGGTCTCTAAAATCTTTACTTTAGCTCATTTTAACTATTGTTTGAAGTAATACATATTCCTAAAAGATGCTGAACAATAGTTCTAAAGTTTTAATAACTAAAGTAAAATGAATAATAAAGCATACACTAAAAATTGATTAGTGTGACTGCCAGGGAGCAGACATTTTTCACCTGAGAGTCTGTGCCTATTGTGTGTGTGTGCTTAGTGAAGGAATTTATAAATGCAGCTGGGTGTACAAACTACAAATCCTCATTAATTTTAACAAAGCTTATTCATGTACTCAAAACCTTTAGGGGAGTTTTGGTTTGCAAGCTTTTATAAGTTTACCAGACTCATTAATTGCCCTGGTACGACTTTTGTTTATAAGATTTCCATTAGTTTGTAGCAAACATTTGAAATCATAAGACTTAAAAATGACACATAAGGTCCTCTTAGATAACTCATCTTAACATCTGAAATAAACAGATCACTCATAAAAGAAATATAAAATATTAGGAAACAAAATGTATATTACATGTTATTTTTATCATTATTTATTAGCAAACATTCCTCTAAATTAAAATTGAGACATTAATAAAAATAATTATTACCCTTCCTCTGTGGCTTAGTCTGCTAATTAATGCACAGGCTATGAAAGCTGTGGATCCAGATTTGAGACCTGGGCCCAGGGGTGGGGGGAAAATTATTAAAGTAGTGTTGCATTAATACTATATAGGTTTAAGATGTGCATCATTATAAATAAATATCTGTATATATTACATTAAGTTCACCACTAACAGCTCAATTATATCCTTCAACTTAGAAATGATTCCTTTTACATGATTTGCCCAACAACCTCACCTTTCCCTTCCCTTCCGGTCACCATTACTTTTGTCTTACAGACTAAAAGTTTCATTAGGCTCATTTGTTTGTTCAGTTTCTTTATGTGAAACATATGAGTGAAAGATATAGTATTTATAATAAGACACCATTTTTCTCTAATAGTCAAAGTTTGAAAAATATAACATTCAGTATTTTAAGGATATGAATTATCTCATAAACTGTCAGTGAGAGTTTATTTTGATATAACTTTTGTTATGGAAAATAATCTTGAAGTACAAGATTTTAAAATATTCCTAATATAAACAACAAGAATTTTATCCTTTGAAAATACTTATAAATTTTAATGAAAGATTTATCTACCCACATTATTCCTAACATTGAAATTAGGAGATAATGAAAAATTAAGCAAATTATGATCTGTTTCTATGGAGGAATCTTGCACAGTATTTAAAACATGCTTTTAAGTAATGCATTATAGGAAATAGTAATTGTTTAATGTTGCCTGTACATTGTCTATGATATTGTTAAACAGAGGATTATCACAATTTTAAAAAGTAGAAGGAAATATATTTCAGGTTTTAAATAGAAATTTTAGCTGTTGTGGAGAAATAGGTGATTTTGTTTATTTTTTCTAAGCTGAAAGTATTTTCTAGATATTCTGTAAACTATTTATTATAATCAGTGTAATAATTTGAATTTATATATTAAAATAAAGTCATTGAAAATCAAACAGTTGCCTTTTTCTGAGAACTATATTTTAATGTATTAATGTATCTGGTTGCAAAATATCCTTTTATCCATAAAATATTATTTATATACTTCATTTGCATCAGTATGATCTTGTGATTTCTTTTGTTTTTGTGGTAGTATTGTTTTTAAGAAAGAATTGATACCGTATGTAGAGAAAATTTAAATGATTTGCTTGTTTAAGAGTCACATTTCTTTCTTTCCAGTCAAACAGAGTAGTTGTTGGGGTAGGCTCATCAGTTGGGTGGTTGGGGTGGAGAGAGAGAGAGAGAGAGAGAGAGAGAGAGAGAGAGAGAGAGAGAGAGAGAGAGAGAGAGAGGAGAGAAAGAGAGAACTAAGCAAGATTGAAGATATCCAAGTAGAGTGAATATGTAAGATGGAAGAACATTCTTCTTTCATTCTTTTTATCCCTTGAATATTGTGAAAATTGTTAGAGGCATCTCTGATCACTGTTGCTGACATTTCTATTGAGAAAATAATAATTTTGACTCACAGTTATTTAAATTTAAATTTTTTTTTCATGTTTGTCCTGTTACAGTTGATAAAACTTCTAAGGGTAGTGGTCCAAATTTCCTTCTCTTTCATGTATTTCCAAACTACCAAATACACTGCATATGAGAGACAAATACTAGGGATTAAATTACTAACCCATTTTTGCATTTAAATAGAAATGCTATACATACAGTGGTCGAGAGAGCTGTCTCTAGAGCCAGGTAACTTCTGTTTGAATCCCCAAATTGCTCTGTTATCTAAGGAAAATTGCTACATTTCTCTCTGCCTCTTTTACCTCAAGTATAATATGGAGACTACAGTGTTACTCATCTTTGGAGTTATGAAGATTATATGAGTAAATTTTAAAAAATATTTATAAAAATACTTGGCACATGGCATGCTTAGTTATTTTTATTGCAAAATAAATTTCCTTGCTAATAATTACAATAGATAGATGTTTGAGGAATATATATACATATTCACAGCTGGGAATAGCTTGTCAAGAACTCTGTTTTTAGATGATGAGCAACAGAAGACTATCAGCATATTAGGGATAATCGATAAATTTCTGGATATAGAGAAACATAATAAACAGGCTGTTTATTGGTATATTTTTAATTAGAGAGATAAATTTTATGAATGTTACAGAATATCATTAAATGCTTTTGTAAAGGAAATGTTATGGTGTTCCTAAAACAGTATGATGATTGTTATTTGGAGATCAGGTCAAAAGTAGTTCTTTCAGTCTTGACAGAAGACATGTAAGTAGTTTTCCTTGATTGAAATCTTGTTTGTTTATTTAAGTGATACAAGTGATACTTCTGAAATATTTAAATATAATGAACTTTTAAGTAATTTATCATTATAGGGTGTTTTATTACTATTTTTCTTAATAATAATAAAAATCAAACAATCATTGTAAAATTATATTATGTTGGGCCTTCATTTAACAACATTGAAAATATTAAGATTATTGAGCAAAGTGAACTTTAATTTTTACCTTTTCATTTATTTTTACTTTTTGAGGAAATCAATATTTTAGACTTGAGTATTTATGGATATAATATTCCTAAATACCTCATACTCCTTTTATCTCTTTGTTTTCTTAAGGATCTTTAGTTGATAGATTTAATGATCATTACAAACATATTTCAGCAGAGGGTCCTGGGGCAGAAGTGTACTTGCAACTTTACTTGGCATCATTTATTCATTCCACAAAAATTCAATGTCTGTACAGTTGGGCAAGATATCTACTGTCTTCCAATACTCCCCACTGATGACTGAATAAAAATGTGGCATAAAAGAAAAATAAAAAGGATAAGATTTAACTATTACCTGTTTATCAACTTGATGAAGTGTTTCCTTTAGCTTGTAATGAAGAAAATAAAGAGAGTTTAACAATAAGGAAAAGTTAACAAGCACTTGGGATAGTATTTCAGCCTATAAATATGATTAAATGTAAATATGAAATCAATGAAAGGAATTATGGTTTGTTTTTCCCCTTACTGATCTTTAGCAACATGGTTTTCCCGTAAGGAGGTAGAGAGAGGAGGGACATTTACTTGATTTCTAATGTGGCACCTTCTTCAGACTTTCCTGATACATTAATAGTGATCGAATTCTAGCATACACAGAGTCAAAATCAATCTTCCATACTCTGGTAGAGACTGTACATTCACATTCTCCTTATTCCTTTGGCTAGTCCAATGATGCTGTTCAACCACAATGACTTCATCTCATTTTTCTCCATATTTATGATGCTCTGAGAGCTAAGAATATCACTCGTCATAGAAGTGTTTAGAAGTTTACAGTGCCTTGGACAAATTCAAAGATGTCTAAGCAGAGATTTACATGTAATCTCTGGAGCAAGTACAGTAAATGTTGGATTTTGAAGATTCAATTTTTCACAATTCCATAGTAGTTAATATAACATCAAGTTATGTGGTTATGCTGGAACATTTGATCTTATGTTTTATGTGACTGTGCATCTAATATTCCCCTTTGCTTCTCACACATAGACTGAATTTTTGTCCTTCTTGCCTGAATGTACCTGGAGAACCCTTACAATTCAGCTGATTTTAGTATAAATGCCACGGGACAGTTAAAAAGCCCCAAGACTCTGCCTCTATCTAAATCCTATTCTTTTCTGGATACTGAGTTCCACCCACCTTCACACTCTTCCCTTGACCTTTATTTTTCCGTTTTTTTTTTTTTAAGATAGGAAGGGAGAAGAGGAAGAAACAATTTTAAGGAAGGAAGCAGGCGGAGGAAGCACTTCCATTTCTTTGATAACTTGTATTTTTGCTTGTCCACCCCAGACCCCAGGCCACAAATCCAGGTCCTTAGGCTTTATACAGTTTATGCTCCAGATAGTGGCTTAGCTTGAGCCATGAGGGCGTCATGACTTTTTAAGTATTATTTTTCTTCTTTATTCTTTCAATATTTGATACTATCATAATATTAGCACATGAAGCTGTCTCCTTGAGGTAGAAGCAGGTATTCTTTTAGTCTTCTATTTTCTGCTCTCTATTGCATGTCTTTCAATGTTGAGGACTCACTTTCATATAATGACTTGCATCGCTTTTTATTTTTTTAAGGAAAAGTGCAGGCTGGAACGAGGGCAATAGCAGGCAAGAAGAGAGAGGAGAAAGGAACACTTTGTTTTTCAATTAATTGTTCACACTGATTGTCTCCTCACTCCTTGCACCCCGCCCCGCTTCAACCTAGATTTGAAGCTAGGGATATGTGGCCTTCCAACCTTCAGAGGTGAATGACCTAACCACTGCTCCACCAGGGTGCGCCTGCATTGCTTTTAATTAAGCGGTGCTCTGTATCCTCTTAGCAGAAAATTCATAGCACTGCCCATATTTCCCTTTTATTGGCAGTACCAGCATTTTATTTTAGTCCTTGCTAGGCATGAGGGAGTATAGAAAAATGAACTTTCTTTCATGGACCAATATTATCATTCCAAATATACGCCAATGCCAAACTTAGTTCAGAGATACCCCCAAACCAGGAAATACTTTCTACTGGTACCCACACCCAAACCCTGCCTCTCTCCCTTATATTGCAGTGATTTTTCCAGTACTCTAAAGTAACTTCTGGTAGCTGTGAATGCCATTAGAGATCCAAATGCAGTTTTCTGTGTAGGTAGACCATTGTCAAGTGACCAAAGATTTATCTGGTGTTTAACAGTATGAAGTAGCCTCAACCTATAATGGACATTTGTGGTCGAATCACAATAAAGCAGTGTGCTTGAGCCTTGGGTTTTCTTAATCTCTAGACTCCAATTCAAGTCATTTCCTGTCCACACAAATCCAAGAGACTTTAAACATTTTATAAATACAGGAGATTTCTTCTACAAAGCTTAGGTTATTAATACCTAGCTTTGGGTTTAAATCTAAAAACTAGTTTACTCCCTATCAAATAGATTCATGGGATATAGTTTTAGTTTTTAGATTTCCTTATCTCCATGGATGAGAGTAAAAAGAAAAAGAAATTGATCATGGCTGTATGGTGTTTGTTTAACTAGTGAATTATCTCCTTTGTTTTTTAAAACAACATTATGTATATCAATTTTATTTTCCTCTTGTCAAAAATGAAACTGTGGTAAATTAACTTAGCTGAGGTAGTAAAGCTACACCTGAGATGCCCTCATGTTTCAGAGCAGTAGGGATTTCTATATGAAATTAAATTTAAAAAAATTTCATTTACTACATTTTGAATATTTGATAATTTATTATATTTTGCACCTCTGCTTCTTAATTTGTTAATTAAGATTGTTGAATATAATGATGTCCAGCATTCTTTAATATTCTTATTTTCTGAATTGGCAGAAATGCCTGCGTTCTGAGCAAACCTTATATATTTTCAGCTCTATAATGATGAATATTATGAAATATTATGAGGTAACAAACAGCTCCATCCCTCAAAAGAACAAATGATGACTATCAAGTGGTTGGTTCAAGAAATAAACGCTATTGTTCTTCATTCAGCTCTGGAGTTGAAGAATGAATATCTTCCTTGAGAAAGTGGCTTTGAAGGAGATCACTGAGAATAATAAAAAGATCTTCCTTCCATCAACTGCGCTCTGATTCTTGGATATCTCTGATCAGGACGCAGAATTTTTATAATGACTTGTACCACTTGTAATTGAATGACATCTTTGTGTATCATCTGATAACCACATATCTGCCTGCTACGTCCCTTTGTGTGGCGGTAACACGAGTCAGTTCTAATTTAGAACTAACTAAAGTGAAGAATGCTGAGAAGCAAAGGTCTGGGTACAAGGGTAGCAATGACAGCATCAGAGGAGATTGCCAATGCTAGGGAGGTCTAGAAACAGAGTGTTACACATTGTTATGAATAACTCAACCTTTATGTTTCCATGAATATTAGGAAAGAAGTAATGCACATCCTGAACTTAAGGACTGTAATGTAAGGTCTGGTGTTTGAGACTGTCCAGCTGGTGAGAGTGAAGGGCAAATTAAGGGATTTCAGAGAGTTACACTCTATGTAAATAGACTGCTTCTTAAATATTGAAAATATCCCCTTTTCAATTTTGGTAAGACCCTTATTTATTTCAAAGGCATCCACTTAAATAATCTCTGTTGATTCCAGTTTTCGAATCCCAAATAGTAATGGTCCAAAAGTAATATTTTAACTGTAAATGGCACTTTTTATTGGTATAAGTTAAAGAACATTAGAAAATAATTTTTATCAGTCTCCTTACATGTACTTTCCTGGATATTTTTTCTACAATAAGCTAATTATAAATTGGTTATTGAAAGTTTGTGCTGAACTGGTTAACAAGATTCTTAGTTTATATAGTCTCTACCATATGAAATCTACCTTAGCTTTTTAGAAATTGAATTGATGTATCTTGAGTATGAAAATGATTGTTTTAGAACTATATTATGATCCATAAAGTGATATTAGAACTGTAAGCTAAACCCATAATTAATTTGAAGTTAAGTATAAGAGAATCCCTAAATTATTTAAATATACTTTAAGAAGTTATATTCTGAGACTGCTTACTATAGTGCTAATGCTTCCACTTGCCCCTATGACAAATACTGAAAAACCCATTCATTGGAACAAGTCCATCTTTCATGCCCCAAATAAGACAGATATTTGTTTTAACTAAAATAATAGTAAAGTTCATTGCTAATGTTCAAGTAAGATTTCAAACTATCAGTACTACCTAAAAAAAAATCATGCATTATAAATATTTCTTTCTTCACGCTGAATGTTATTCTTTTTTTAAACTCCTCAGCATATATAAACCAATTATTTTAGTAATTATCAATAAGTTGTTAGTAGCATTGTTTTTAAATGGTTTTGAATCTTATATTTTAATTTACTATGAGCATCAATTATGAGCATTCATCTCAAACATCTTGCTTAAGAAGGAAATTTTTATATCCTCAGTCACAGTTTATTTATTTTTTTGCTCCCTACGGCAATTTAATTGTATTTAAGTAATTTCAAGGTCATGCTTAGTTATTGGTCCTATGCCTGTTCCTATAGAAGATTTTCTATAATGAAAATGCCAGAGAACCCAGTTCCACACAATTGATCTATATTTGTGTTCCTGCTGAGCTGTTAGTCCCATTTCTCCTTCCTCCCTTTCCAGAAAATATAAATATTTGGCAGAATTAAATCTTCAATAAAAAAATTTTAAATGGAAGAAAAGTACCAATTTAGATTATTTCTTTGAAAAAGGAAAAAAAAGTTCTTGCTTAGGTTTGAAATAGAGGCATTTGAAATTGTGAATTGGCACTAATTGCTGATTCAAATAAAGTACAATTATAATTCTAATATAAGCTATAAGTGTAGTGTGTGAATGACTTTTCTTTGTTCATGCAAATCTTTCTTGTTTTCAGATGCAGCTTAGTCTCGCAAAATCTAGTTGTAGAAATAATTACATACAAATGAACAAATTAAGGAAAAGACAGAGGTGTCTTTCAAAATTCACTTGTTTTAAGGACAGGAGGGTACAAAAAAGAACCTGTGTGTTCTGAGAGCTGAGGCTCCTCAAGAAGAAGATCTAATGTCCTGAAAATCTCAGAATCTTGGGTTGATTTTCACTTATGTCACTTACTTGAACTAGACTAAACTCTGAGTTTCAGTTTTTTCATTGTTGATACACAGCACTTCTGTAAGGATTATGGGTCATAATGCATTTTAAGTTTTAGGCATAAATTGGGTTTATCTCCCACCTTCTGAATACATTTTAATGAAGAATTCATTCATGAAAATTATGTTTTATTAGGATAATTTTACTTGTTTAATTTTATGGTATCATTAGTAAGTATACATTGGAAAGTTATACTGACGTTGTTACGTACTGTCCATAGAAAACATTTCTGCAAGCTATGGACAAGCTGTAAGATGAAACTGACCAAAGCTTTAATTTCTTTAGTTCTTTAGAGAACTGAATCAATCTCTCTCTCGATATAGATAGATTCAAATTTCCATATATATATCAGTCATCTACCTATATCTTTGCATAGAGATAAATACATGTACTGTGTGAGTTTGTATTATAGATATGATTACTCACAAGTTAGTAAGTACAATCTGTGTTTAACATATTTATACCCGTAACACTTTGATTGTATCCAAAAAGTTGATTTTTTTATCTAATAAATATAACTTTCTGTCTATATAGGATTTGCCTTGATTTTGTTTTGATGCTACTTTTAAGCATGGGCTACCTTTCAGAGAGCCTAGAATTAAGTTACAACTTGACATCAATATATTTATTAAATTAAGGTATACCTTTTTTTTATATTTTAAATTTTATGATCATAACAGAGAAGGACTTGACACACTGATGCCTTTACAAAGGTAACTTTATGACTCTCTCTGATTGAATAGTGATTAAATCAATTATCTGCAAGGACGCAGGCCACGTACCACAGGTCACATCCTCCTGGGTTCCAGTGCCAGGTCCAGGGGAAAACACCCATTGTGAACAAGCTAAAATGGAAATAAAATAAAATTCTTCTTCCTCCTCC